>OZ010671.1:15458297-16058297 GCA_963932185.1 Troglohyphantes excavatus
AATACTTTAAAAGTCATTGTATATAATTAAAGCGTTTGGGCTACCTCGTGTCATAGGCCTCTTGAGTTTAAAAATATTCTCAGATTGTAAAAAAATGGTCAGGAATCACCCATTTGTTTTGGTTATGTTACATAGTGCTTATATTTTTCATATTAAAATTTTCTTTATTTTTGCAACCGTAATTTAACATGGTTTTAATATTTTGGTCGATTGACCCAACCAACTGAAGATGCTAGCTAATTAAATCCTCCATTGAATGAAGTCATTCTTTATAGCCAAAACGGATAAGTCTCTAATCCCCTCATAGCTTTTATTAGGCAACTAACCCTGCAAAATGTCGTATGTGTGAGTCTGTTTGTAGAGGAAATATTTGAATGTAATTTTTCGAGGGAAAAAGATTTTAATTTGCTATTGTTTAGTAGTAGTTTAATAACCATAACGTGTTAATGTCAATAGAAATGAATAAGTTTAATATTATATTTAGGTTTATATTTGGATTCAAAGTCACATTATTTTTACATAGTTATTAGTATTGTTTATTAGTACCTTGAACTTTTAATATTAATTTGTTTACAATGTCCTATCTTAACTAACTGCAGAGCATTGGTTTTAGTGGCAAGATTTAATTTAGATAGTTTCGTAAACTAACAAATGTTTGGCGCAGCTTAGCCGAATTTGGCTCTTGCGCCATAAAACTCCATCCAACCAACCAACCAACCTATCTTAACTAACATAGCAAAATTTTAGGGGTCTATCGCTTGTTCCTCTAACTTTGAGTTACTTCAGTTTTTAGTTAAATGAGTGTTTGATATTAGTTTTTTAACGTTCTATGTCCACACTTCATGTCAATATTGAAATTTGAGGTTCATTTGGGAGGAATAATTGATAGATATCATTTGAAATATTTGCGTGTTTTTATTTTCTAGTGGAACTGTAAAATGTTTTAAACATCTCTAAAGGAGATAAAAACAAAGAATTATATTATGTTTTAAACATCTCTAAATGAGATAAAAACAAAGAATTATATTATGTTTTAAACATCTCCAAAGGAGATAAAAACAAGGAATTATATTATGTTTTAAACATCTCTAAAGGAGATAAAAACAAAGAATTATATTATGTTTTAAACATCTCTAAAGGAGATAAAAACAAAAAATTATATTATGTTTTAAACATCTCCAAAGGAGATAAAAACAAAAAATTATATAATAAAACGAATTTAGAAAAAGAAATCCAGCATAAACAATGTTCCCTAGTTAATTTTTCATTATTTGTAACAAATTGTTTATTTTTCATTATAGGTAACATATTTTATTTTTCATTATATGCAGATATTTTATTTTTATTATGTGTAACATATATTTTACTTTTATTATATGTAACAAATACTTTTGCCACATATGGTGAAAAAATACTGTGTGAAGTTTCTTTTGCCACATATGGTGAAAAAATACTGTGTGAAGTTTCACACAGTATATCTAAACTTAGTTTAATATTTTTATTTTTACATGTTTAAACAAATTGTTTCGTTTATAGTTCAACAAAATATTTTTATATATTGCACGCACATCTATATTTGTAATTTAATATGTTATTTGATATATGTTGATATTTCAAGAATTTTTACATATTGGGTTTTAAATGTTATATCAAATTTGTTGTGGAGAATGGACTTTGGACACCTAACCATTTAAAAAAATTTACTTTTCTTTGTAGTCAAAATAATTTCAAAACCTAATGTGATCAAGTGGTTGGATCCACCATTTGGTTCACAACCTCAATATTTTATCATATTGTTCTCGCGCATGAGTACACTATCGCGCGC
Source organism: Troglohyphantes excavatus (assembly GCA_963932185.1). Lineage (NCBI taxonomy): Eukaryota > Metazoa > Arthropoda > Arachnida > Araneae > Linyphiidae > Troglohyphantes > Troglohyphantes excavatus. Next base: position 15,460,123 of record OZ010671.1, read on the forward strand.
GGTACCACTCTTGCGTGGGAGGATATGTAATATATTTTATAACTCTTACCCCCTTTAAAATGTACTTTAATTAACTTTCTTTAAATATGGATATCGCCCCCTTTTCGCAGTACAAAAGCATCCCTCATGTGACTGCTTTCCCACCCACGCCACTTCAAAATCCCGAACCCAAACCTAAAAATGCGAACCAAAACCGAAATGAACCAATCAGAGGCGTCCACGGTCCAGTCTCCTTCTCATAATCTCCATCTTGATACACAGATTCACGATGTAACCTCGAGCTAGCAAGTTGGGCTGTGAAGTCCGGAGAAATAAATGTTTGAATTGATCATCGGCCCTCAGTTTTATCCCTGCATCATGGAACTTATCATCTAATAACTAACGACTGCAAATCTAAATAATAATCATTACATATATATATATATATATATATATATATATATATGCAGTGTTCACTCTAGGCGTTTTTTGAAGGGCGTTCCGTCCTGCTCGACCTTTTTCCATCTTGTTAGCGCCCTCATGGCCCTTTTTAAAAAATGCTGCCCTCTTTTGAAAAAATTCCTCCCCTTTTGCCCTTTTCAGTCAAGCACAAGCATCCTTCCTTCCCTAGCTGTCTTTAAAAAAGGCATTGATTATTTTTTTTTGTTTGTAAACTGGAATTAAGTGAATTATCTTTATATATATTTCTCTTACGCGGTGATTGAAAAACGCTGTTTTTCTGTACGCTGAGTGGCAACAGTTAGACGAAATTCTGTTGTGCCCGTATTTTTATTTTGCCATTATGTAAGCCATTTAGCCCCTTCAATTCATTAGTAAATAATTTTTTTGTTGATGTCAGCTTAAATTAGGAAGAATATAAACCCTATTACATTAAAAATAGAAGTTTTGAAAAACGCTTTTCTAAACCACGTCAATGAGTGGAACATTGACGTGGCGCCATTTGTTGGCAATTTTGAAAACTAGATTTATCTGACTTTCATTTTTACGACGTATTAACTTAGTTACGTACACACTTCTGGTAGGCAAGAGTATGGTAAGCTTAACGTCAAAACAAACTACCAATAATGTTAAAAATTAAACTAAAACGCAGGAAAGGTGTGAAAATAATGTGGAAAATAATAAATAATGGTAAAAATCAAATAATAAATAATGGCTTGCAAGTGGTTCCATTGTTTTCATTTGTAGTTTAAAAGAAATTAAATTAAATGATTTTACAGGGATTTACACGGCGAAAAAATGTATTGATGCCAAGATGATTTATAATTTAAATTTAGTTTCAACGTTTAAAGTTTTTGGTAATATAATTAAAAAAAGTATTGTTACTAGGACACATTGTTACTGTGTCCTACCTTTTAGCGAGCGAAGCGAGAAGTGGTTTGCGGAGCAAACCTATGAGGATTGCGTAGTAATCCTCCGGGGGTTGGCGAAGCGTTTGCGGAGCAGGGGCGGAGCCTCCTAGTAACAATAAAAAAAAACCTCCTTTTTAACTGCACGGGTTATGTAATCGCGATGATTCCGCTTTAATTTCGATAATCCTATTGATTGCCTGTGTTCGCATTTGAAATGCTAAGTTTTTTTTAAAGAGAAGATGGTTTGGGGCGAGATTACTAATATTAGGCATTTTATTACCAAATTTTGGATTTAAGTAGTCTTTTCATCAGTTCTGTAAGGGGTCTGATACTTTCAGATCTTTTTTTTAAGAAAAATATTAATTTTAAAATGTTAATTTTTTTTTATTTTAAGTAGTGTATTTATAAAGATGCATCAGTTTTGTATGGGTCTTTCCTTCGAGATAGACCCCGAACTGTCAACAATAGCCCAATATGCAGCTCTAACACAATGTCAACCAACATTTAATCTTTTTTTTTTTTTCGTCACGTGTACAATGTGTCAACGGGTGGACACGCCCACCACATTTTTTTTTTAATTGCCCTTTTAAAAACAAGAAGTGCCTTTTCAATAACAGGGTGCCCTTTTATCGCCAACAGCGCCCTGCCTCTTTTTATTTCTAGAGTGAACACTATATATATAGAGAGAGAGAGAGAGATATTTATAAACTACAGCATCTCAGCAATGCAGGACTTAGGAAAAATTTAGTAATTTATAAAGCCACTTACTCAAATTAGAAACTTTTATTGATCAATGCATTTAAATCTTTTCAGGATTTTCCAGAACAGAAAAATCTCTATTGTGAGTATTACACAAACAACAACCCCTATTACATTCTTCAACCCATTAAAAGAGAAGTTGTTTTCAAAGCTCCCAGGATTGTGATCTTGCACGATGTTGTAAGTGACAGAGAAATTGAAATAATAAAGTTCTTGGCACAGCCCAGGGTTAGTATTCAAAGACACTACCTTTTATCTTCTTATTAAAAATGTATTTTTAAATTGTTAAAAATGTATTTTTAAATTGTTAAAAATGTATTTTTAAATTGTTAAAAATGTATTTTTAAATTGTTAAAAATGTATTTTTAAATTGTTAAAAATGTATTTTTAAATTGTTAAAAATGTATTTTTAAATTGTTAAAAGTGTATTTTTAAATTGTTAAAAAATGTATTTTGAAATTGTTAAAATATGTATTTTTAAATAGTTAAAAAATATATTTTTAAATTTTTAAAAAAATTATTTATAAATTATTAAAAAATGTGTTATTAAATTGTTAAAAAATTTACTTTTAACTTGTTTATAAAAATGTTTTTTAAAGTTGTTTAAAAAAATATTTTTAATTTGTAAAAAAAATTATTTTTAATTTATTAAGGATATTAATTAATATTTTTAATTTTTTAAGTAAATTCATATGGAACACTTTAAAAAAAAATTAGTTTTGGTATATAAATTCAGATGTTTTACTTCCTTGTGTATAGAAGTGCATATTGATAATTTTAGTTAAAAGTACTTTGGGTTTTTGGTATATTTTGATTTAGTTGAATAATATATATATTTTTTAGTGGAATAATACATATTTTTTTTAGAGGAATAATATATATATATTAAACTGAATAATATATATTTTTTTAGTTAAATAATATATATTTTTTTTTTTAGTTGAAAAGAGCAACTGTCCAGAATTCTCAATCGGGAAAATTGGAATATGCAAGTTATAGAATAAGTAAAAGGTAAGGTAACTATTTTTGTAACTACAAAAATCCATACCAATGGAGTTATTTTACTTAGCAGATTACTAATAAATCTAAACATTTTAATCTAACCAGAACAATGCTTTTTTTTCCTTATTATTTGAGATATTTTTGTTAAAAGTTTCCATTTTTATATTCCAACGAATAAAATGTAAATAATAGCAAGGGATCTTGAAAATTTTTATGTGACCACAAAAACTTCAATACTTAAGTGAGTTCCTTGAATTGATTGCTGCATTTGGTCACGGAGTAAAGAAAAAGGTGGAGATGATTTGGCGAGATTTCATGAGACGTAAGTTAGCAACCCCAAACTAGGAACAAACAAACCTAGTTTGCAGTAGTTTTCTTACGAGGGAAAAATAAATTATCGCCAAGTACTGGTACAAAGTACAAACACTTCTCCAGTTCCTACTTTTTAAGCGATTGCTTACTTCACATTGCAAACTGGTTTTAGACTTGTTCGCACCTCCACCTTCTTCTTTACTCCGTGGCATTTGGTATTGCAGGGTTTCCACAACATATCTCAAAAATTAGTAAAATCTGGAATTGACAGGGGAAATTAAAAGTACTTGAAAATGTATAGAAAACTTTTTTTTAAAAATCAAAACAAATTTAAACGACAGGAATTTTTTTCGAAAACATTTAGGAGTTCCATAAAATAATTTTATTTTATTTTCATTGTGATAATATAAATTTGTAATAAGTGTTGATATCTCGATTTTATAAGAATATAATTTCTTTCAACTGTCTTTAGTATTTTTAAATATTGAGTATATTTTATTATATGTTTTCTTTTGTCTATAGTGCATGGTTGAAAAATGAAGACCATCCTGTTGTACAAAAGATATCCAAAAGAGTTCAAGATCTGACCGGACTAACTGTTACCACAGCTGAAGAACTCCAAGTTGTCAACTATGGAATTGGAGGACATTATGAGCCTCATTTTGACTTTGCTAGGGTGAGTTAATAATTACTGTTGCAGTTTCTGTCTTGATTTGATTTTAAAATTTACATCTGGAAAATTTTAAGTAGCTGCAACAAACAAAATTGAAGCTGGTTAGGTTTGGTTAATTAACGTTGCACTTGAGCTGCACAGTGGGTTATTGGCGACGGTTCGGGGCCTATCTCGAAGGAAAGGCCCACGAAATTGAAGCAATGCTACGTTTATTAATTGAAAAAATAACTAATTTTAAAATTGTGTAGTAGCTTATTTTTTTAGTTAAGTTAATTAATACAAATCCATATTAGATTGTAAATCCTATTACCTAAAGCAGTGTCATTTAATTTAAAACATTTAGCAATTAATTGAAAATGTCAAAGTGTTAGCTTGATTTCTAAAAATATTTAATATTTTGTGTATTTTTATTATTGTACACAAATTGTATTAAGTACTTAAAATGTATGTGCTTTTAAAGCATTGAGATATAAAATAGAGGGTGTGATAAAGTACAGGTTGTTTTTGTGGTTTCAACATTTTTATGTTTCACTGTTTCTAAAAGTTTTGAACTCAAGTGAGACCACTTTATTATTTTCCCATGAAATTTTACAAAATATTTTAATGATGATATAAAATAAGTTACCTATATAAGTTACTATGGTTGAGTGACCAGAAGAAGTGGTGCCAAAATCAAATAGCCTACCATTGCTCGATTTTTGGCTTTTAGGTATTTCTCTAAAAGTAGCTTTGGCAATTTTGTTTGAAATTCCTCTGCCAGTGTATTCATTGAAATAGTTAAGAATAAAATCAGTGAAATATCTAGATTATCCTTGAAACTGAAACCTTGAACACTCTAGGCCTCCAAAGCCATCAGGACTTATCAAACTCACCTCTAACTCACCCCCTTCCCCCTTAATGTTCAAGCTCAATTGCACTGGTATTCTTCAAAGAACTAGTTGTGAATTCAATGTTGTTCTGATCTCTGATCGGCATACATACCGACACTTAATTTCATGTTTAAAGGGCATTTAACAAATCTATAAAAACAATGTGTTATCATGAGGGTTAGAAACCCACAGGGTTAACAAATAATTAAACATAAATTTTTCCATGCAAGTGGCCTTTCTATAAATTGTTACCTATATCACATAAGAGCCTATATGTAAAACATCCGAATATTAAATTTGAGTCAAATGAGTGCAGTTATTTTATCACCAAAAAAGATCATTCTCATAGGTTTGCAATACTTTTTTAATTATATTACTAAAAACTTTAAAAGTTGAAATTGTAAATTTAAATTAATATTCATCTTGGCATCAATACATTTTTTCACCATGTAAATCAATATAAAACCATTTAAACTAATTTCTTTTTAACTACAAATAAAACAATGATACCACTGGCAAGCCTACCGTTATTTATTAGTTTCCACATTATTTTCACACCTTTCCTGAGTTTTAGTTAAATTTCTAATATTATTGGTAGTTTGTTTTAGCCATAATTGACGTTAAGCTTACCATAATCTTGCCTACCAAAAGTGTGTAATTTACTGAGTTAATACGTCATAAAAGTGATGCTCATAAAAATCTAGTTTTCAAAATTGTCAACAGATGGCGCCACCTCAATTTTCCGCTTTAAGTTTGGTAAAGCGTTTTTCAAAACTTCTATTTTTTAATTTAATAAGGCTTATATTCTTCCTAATTTAAGCTGACATCATCAAAATAATTATTTACCTATGAATTGAAGAGGTTAATTGTCAAAATGGCTTACATAAAGGCAAAATAAAAATGCGTGAGCAACAGAATTTTGTAAACAATTTAACTGTTGCCATTCCGCGGAGAGCAAAACAGCGTTTTTTAATCACCGCGTAAGAGAATTATATATAAAGATTAGAATTTTCTTTGACCCTTATATTTTGACAAACATATAATGTAAACTCATGCAACTTGATTTGTTGTCATCTAAATATGACATTTTATACAGAATTTCATTATAAAACTCACAAATCATTCAATCATATAATTTCTTATCCTTGTGTTACAGAGCAGTAAATTGCTAAATGAGAAGACATTGTAATAATGTTTCATAATATAATGTTGGTTGCATACTGTTAAATGCATTTTAAATTTTGTTTTTAGAGAGAAGAAAAAAATGCATTTCAAAGTTTGGGAACTGGAAACAGAATTGCTACATGGTTGCTTTATGTAAGTTTTTTTTATCTGTATAAAGAAGGGATAAGTTACAATCTTAGATATTCCTTAGAATTTTATTTTTTGTCGAAAAGAAGATAGTTGCTTGTTTATTAGAACCCAAATTTAATGATCTCAAAGTAGTTATGAAAATTCATTGCTTTCCAGAATTTTTTTCATTTTTAAAACAAACTATAAAATTGCTAATATTGTGACTTTTTTCATTTAATTATGTTATTTATCATATATAATTGTGTAAAGTATTTTTACTAGTTCAAAATATCCGTTAAGTTTATTAGAATTTTTGTTTTGCAGATGAGCGATGTTGATGCTGGTGGTGCCACAGTGTTTCCTCAAATTGGTGTGACTTTGCATCCAAAAAAAGTAACTGCTGTTCTTTAAAGTGTTTCACAATTATATCATCTTCTTTATTTCTTGTATATTATCAAAATATTAATATTTTAAAGTCATATCTTCTTTAGCGAGGAAAAACAAAAATATCTAAATATTGTCCGAGTACTCTTATAAAAAAAATACAAATTTAAACTTTTCCATTAATACATTAAAAAATTGCACTATAAACAAGATTAACAAAATAATATCAAATTTTATTTTTTTAAATTTAATGAGTTTTCAGATTGATTTTGCCACCCACTAATCCGTCTTAAAATTATAATATAAAATTTTTGACTTCTTTTTTTAATTAAAAATTTACATTTTAAACTTTACTACTAATGTACAAGAATTCTAGTTGGTTAACTTTGAAATGTTGATTAATATATTTTACCGAATAAGAAATTTATTTTTCAGATAATTTTTCATAATTCGGTTGATTTCAAATATAATCTAAACTCCTTTGTGTTATGCTTTTTATATTAAAAAAAGTGTTACATTTCTCTTTATTTAATCATGATGCTGATTTCAGGGTGCTGCAGCCTTTTGGCACAATCTTCACAAAAATGGAGAAGGAGATATGTTAACAAGACATGCTGCTTGTCCCGTACTAGCAGGATCAAAATGGGGTAAGATTAAATTCCAAACACATTGCTTTACTATTTTTTTAATTGTTAGTTTCTTATTAATGTTATCTATGACATTTTAAACTACTAAAAAAATACATGTAAAAAGAAGTATAAAGTATTTGATCCGATATTTTTATAATCACATATGAAGATTTTAGTGTCAGAATTGTAAAAGTTGTATTTTTTCTAAATTGAGTTAAAACATTTTGCAAATACAAGATGAAATACATGTAAGTTACTATTGCGTAGAAGAATTTTACAAATATTTTTAATAATTTATTTTCTAAGGTAACCTACTTCAATGTATAGATGTTGAAAAATGGGTAACCATTAAGAATCATGAAATGTTTTGGTATTTATGCAGCAGTAACCATAAGATATGTGGAGATATGAATGAAAACTGGATTAAAAGTGTATTAAATTTTAATTCGTTTGTAAAATTTCGAATTCTCACTTTTTAGCACATTTTTCGTGAAGATTTTATTTTTCCCTTTTAGTTTTAGACTCAAATTATTGCTAACTTTATTCCTCACCCCGGATAATTGAGATTATCTGATTTAATAAGCACAGTGTGAATAAAATTTCATTGTAGGACAATCTTTATCCAACAATGAAAATATTATGAAATCGGAGAAACTATTTAAAAAAATCTATTTAATCCATATTTTCAGATAAACAAAAGCTGAATAGCTATTTTTTTTTTTTTTTTTTGCCTTTTTACAAAATTGGATTTTTTTCTATCCAACAAAAAAAAAAGTTTTAATCAAACAATATTTTTTTCAAACGGTTAATTAAGAATTATGACTAGTTAAATGCCGGATAACCAGATTTTTTTTTCAAAATGTGCCCAATTAAAACATCCCCTATCCAACATTTTTTTTTTTTACAAATATCTGAACTAGAACAGAAATCTTTGACGAACATGCATTAGAAAAAATACTTAACAGTCGAATTGATAATTGGTCTCCTTTGGCACACTATGGTGGTTGATTGGCTAGTTTTAAGTCAGTTACAGGTGACTTTTAACTTTATAAAAATTTTAAATATACTTTTCCTTTATTTTTAGTGTCCAACAAATGGTTGCATGAACGTGGACAAGAATTCCTACGTCCTTGTGGTCTACGTGAAAACGACTAGTCGAGTGTTACTTAGTGTCCTTGAATAATTAATTTTTATATTTCAAAATGATAATCGGATTTATTATAATTTGTTAGCTATTTTATCTTGTGTTTAAAATATTTTATCCTATTCCTACATAAAAAATATATCGTAAGTTGGTTTGTTTATATGTAGGTGAAATTGACAACTATTTGTATTTTAAATGTTCTTGTAGTAATTTTAGTTATATTCAAGAGTGATGCTAGCTTTTAGATGTCTTATTTTCTTTTTTTAGATACTATTTAGGCATAAACTTTTAATCTTCATTAACGAGATCGATTTCGAATGATGGACAAATGTGAGATTTTATTTTATATGGTGCCAAAACTGCTTTTGAACATTGACATGGTTATTTGAATTAGTTTTGCTTGCTGCAAAAGTACAGTGAAAATTCATTTTATTTTTGTTTTATTTTGTTGCTGAATGTTTTGTTTATATTTGTGTTTATTAAGTGCAAATGCTATTTTGTGCTCCTATTTAAAGCTTTATATTTAGTTACGTATTTCCTTGTGTTCACTTGTTAAAGTCGCAACAGCTTTTATTGCCCTAGTTTTATATTTTGCGAATCCTTTCCTATTCTGCAAATTTCTTAGGAAAATTTTAAATGGAAATATTCAACAAATTACAAACTTAAATCAAAAAATTATTGTGGCTTTTTTATACTTACTTTATCTATACTATATTTCAACTTTATTTTTAGTACAGCCGCGGAAAAAAAAAACGAACCACCAATGATTATTTCGTTAGTTTTTATAGTAGAGCTAAACTTAATAGGCCATTTTGTAGGGAATAAAGTCTACCACACATTGATATACAAAAAATTTGCATAGGGGACTATCTTTATATTAAAATCCGCACAATCTTTAAAATTTCCAATAGCAACACCCAATTTTTATTCAATATTTAGAATCTATGACAAAATTTATCGTTGAATATCAATTTGCAAGTCATTTGGTTAAGTAGTTTTTTAATTATGAATATCGAAAGTTTAGAACTCGTAATGTTAAATGAATTTCTTAAACTTTTAATCATATCTTTCGAAATAATAATTTTATTAAGCTGATATTTTTATCTGTGTTACTTCTAAACAACCCAAATAAAATACACTAACTTTCATTACTTATATGTATATTTTTTAATTTTATTTAAATTAGGATATTAATATTCATAAAATTTATGAATAGCAACCATGCTATATTTTGATAGTGATGAATTCAGAAAAACGTTTTATATGCATATCTAAAATTTCATGATTTTTCTCTTTATAGTTTTTTGGCTACATAGTAATGTGCATCAAATGATCATTTAAGGGGTCATACACAAATTTAAAATCTGCAGAACTTAACAGAAATCTACTAATTTTGAGAATTAAAAGCGCTGTGATCGCGTTGGCATAAAATTCTAAATTCTTATATAAAGGCGAGGGGTATACGGGAGTGAGGGAATGAATGACCACCGAAAAGAAGAAACACGGCTAACACCAAAACATTTTCTACCAGCGTACTTCATTTCGAAGTCGCACTAATACTTTGTCCAATGTGGAAGTAGCCCCTCAAATAAGATAGATACATATTGTCTAATATCTCTGCATATAAATGTTGGAAATTAACGAAAATTTATATTTAGATTATTTTGAGGACGGGGAACATTTCTGCGCTATCAAAAGTAGGTGTTGCTATTGAAAATTTTGAAGTTGGTGCGGATTCGAGTATGAAGATAGTTCCCTATGCAAATTTTTTGTATATCAATGTATAGTAGACTTTATTTCCTACAAAATGGTATATTAAGTTTAGCTCTACTATAAAAACTAACGAAATAATCATCGGTGGTTCGGTTTTTTTTCCGCGGCTGTACATATATCTTAGTTTACTGATAACTTGCAATTCAGAATTTTGGACCCTTTATTATTTTTTTTTTGTTAAGTTATTTGAAATGCTCAATTACGGGTGCTCCTATTTATTCCTGTTTTTTTCAAATGCTACTTTTAAATAATTTATTCTGAATATGGAATGCTAAGTCAAATACTTGTGTAAATATATCAATTTCTGTGCCAAATTATAATTTGTTTGGTATACTTGAAAAGACTACCTACATAACATCTTAACATTTATTCTGTACAATAGAAATATTTCATATCATTGTGCTGACTTAGAAAATAAATTTACTTAAGGTATTTTAAAAGCATTTAAATCACCTAACATTTCATCTCAGTGCAAGATTTATGGTCCCAGTACTTTGTTCTCCGACCCACCTCTATATGTCATAAAGCTAAAACTGTATCTAATTGTGTTATGAAAGATTGAATTACCTATCTTAGCATATCTAATTATTTTTATATAAGGGAATTTCGCAAATCATTCTATTTCCAAATTAGATCATTCAAAATTACATATCAAAATTTTGCAGCTGAATATTTGAGCTTTTTGTTTTCATATTTATTTCATTTTATTTGTTTTAGATATATGTTGATTAATTAAAATTGCATGTAATCTTTGTTTGGATAATATCTTAAATAATTTCTTATTTTTTTTCTTTGTTTTATAACCAAGTATGTGGTTCTTAAAAGTCTCTCGGCCCTTAAAAGTTACTATGTACAAAGATCTAAAATATACTAGGTTTTTATCAGATTTCTCGAATCCCTTTTAGGAAAAACACAGATATTAGGGAATTTTGCAAATCATTCTATTTCCAAATTATACCATTCAAAATTACATATCAAAATTTTGCAGCTGAATATTTGAGCTTTTTGTTTTCATGTTTATTTCATTTTGTTTGTTTTAGATATATGTTGATTAATTAAAATTGCATGTAATCTTTGTTTGGATAATATCTTTAATAATTCTTTAATTTTTTGTTAATGTTTTATAACCAAGTATGCAGTTCTTATAAGACTCTCAGCCCTTAAAAATTACTATGTACGAAGATCTAAAATATAGGTTTTTATCAGACTTCCTGAATCCCTTTGATGGAAAACAAAGATACAGGGGAATTTCGCAAATAATTCTATTTCCAAATTATACCATTCAAAATTACATATCAAAATTTTGCAGCTAAATATTTGAGCTTTTGTTTCCATATTTATTTCATTTTGTTTGTTTTAGATACATGTTGATTAATTAAAATTGCATGTAGTCTATGTTTGGATAATATCTTAAAAAATTCCTTAATTTTTTGTTTATGTTTTATAACCAAGTATGTGATTCTTATAAGGCACTCATTTTATCATTGACTTCTGAAATCCCTTTGGGGGAAAACAAAGTTATTTATGATCCCAATTGTAGCATGCTTTGGCCTATTTCTTCATTTTCTGAAAAGCATTCAAACTATTGCATGACTTGAGTGTCATTAGTTTTCCTGTACCTGCTTCAGGTATGCTACTAATGTTTGCTAAACCCTGTCACACTAGGGCCTAATATAATAATTAGGGATGAAACAGATATCCAGTATCCAGCAGATTTTTATCTATCCGGAAGCAAATTGCCGGATATCCGGATGAAAAAATGCTGCAGATTTTTTTTGTGACGATCAATTATATTTTATTCTTGCTTTTAAGTATTTTCCTGAAAACATTGCTAATGTATTTTGCAGATTCTTTGAATTTTTCTTGGGCTATTCAGGTGGTTAAGGAGTGAAGTGATAAATTTCTCGTTAAAACCGGACCGGCTGCATTTCAGACATGGTGGGTCACAGAGAATAGTTAGTAAATAAGATATGGTGCAGACATTCGGAACCAACCACTATCTTGGAGTATCTTCGAGTTTGAACAATCCACATGGGTAGTGGTGTGTAGGGTACATAGCTACATCTCTATATATTAGAAATTGTTTTATTCTTCATAATTTATTATAGTCTAGAAAATGAAGCTAGTTTTAGCATTTAAATATAGTGAAATTTAGACAAACAATTTAGAAATATTTCAAAATTACGTTTCCAAACCCACCTTACAGTACAGCTGTCGTTTCGAAATCAGTAGTTTATTAAAGAACGTCCTTTTCATGATTTTTTTTTTTTAAAAGCTGCGGATATCGGGCAAAATTCTGTTTGGATATCCGGTTTTTAATGTGCATCGGATATCTGGTATCCGGCAAAACTATTATCCGTTTCATCCCTAATAATCCCTTCTGTTTCAATGTTTTCATACATGTTTCTTTATAACCTATTCGTACAGTTCTCCGTAAAACTTTTTTGCAATAAAGTCTAGAGCTTATTCTCATTGTATTTAAACACCAATAATATTTAGGACAGAAAAGTTGTTCCCTAAATATATCAAACCAATATCAATGTTAGCAAGTGGTTTCATTTGCTGATGTTTTTCATTTCCAATAGTGCCTTGTACATGGTTTGAGTAAAAAAAACATCTGTTAGCTGAACAGTTTGTTTTACATAAATCATATCTCAATGTTTTTAGTCTTTCACTACAATCCAGGTTGTCGTAAGATTATGCATTTATATTGCAATTCAAATACAAGGGTGGAATGTTTAAGTATTTTATTTTCAAACAATGGATTAAACTTTAGGTTTCTATGATCAGATTGCTTGCAAAATGGAGCAATAAATTTGCATGTGCCATAATAATTTATTATATTGATACTAATCAACATTAACGAATATACACACACCCCACAAAAAAGTGATTAAATATTTACACATTCTTCACATTGTTAGGAAAAATTTGATAGAGATCATTACATTTTTCCCATATTGGCTTGTTTCCAATATTTGTAAAAAAAAAATATATGATTAGCAACTTAAAGAGTTTATTTGATGTAGCAAAATATGGTAAAGCATGTGCAATGAAGTTTTTTACTAAAACTTTTTAATCCGAATTTTAAAATTTATTCTTTAAAACTAATTATCAAAATTGTCTGATGTTTTGAACCCTGAATTATTTTCAGTACTTTTTTTGACATCCTGCATTGTAAATGTAAAGAATTTCATCTGTACATCCATTCATTTTAAACTAAATTGTGTGTTCAAACAAATCAATATAGTTTAGAATATTAATCGTATTTGTTGTGATTGTCTACAAATGTCCAATGTCTTAGTTAATTACAGAACTTGAATGAAATAGGTTTTTTAAAAATTCTGCATTTGACATGCTTTTATTCCTACTTAACATAGTATAGCAGGTTTGAAACACAATGAGCTGTCTATGAACAAATGCGCATTTACACTAAAATATTTTACTTATACAAAATAAAAGGACCTTTAATCTTTATCTTTCAGAAATGAATGTATCATTTAAGGTCTGATATAAATTACATACCTAATAAATCTATTGTTTCCAAGAACATTTTATTTTATCTTTGTATCAAGTTATATTTAATAACCTTTAATAAAAGTACTTGCATTGTGTAGATTATTTTATTATTACTAGTCATTAATAAGTAATCTCATTCAATATATTATAATTTACATGACAATGTTAATATGCATATTTCTAAGCTGTGATTGCCTGATTATATCATTACCAGACTCTGGATTGGAGTGTCTAGTGTTCAAATCCTGTTTCTGCCAACCCAATTCTCGTACATGTTAACATCCTCAAATTGGTTGTGGAAATGTGGGTGTCAGTTCTGGTGGTGTACAGAAATCTGACCATTATTCAAAATTATGAGGCAGTATTCCCAGACAATACAATGGCAAGATTTTCCAATGTATCTTACAAATATTTAAGGATGTTTCTGCCGCAATATAGTTTTTATATTGAAGTAAAAATATCTTACATAAAAAATTTATGAAATTGCAATTTTATTAAACTGGCTAAATACTAGCAGATGAAATTTTTGTGGTGAGCTTGGTAATGCTATCGATCTAAATTTTGTCTACAGACCGAGATAAAAGTTAAATTCCCAATTCATATACCCTGTACTCAAACTTGGGCTCAAGTGATTGTTTCAGCCCGACTGGTAGAATATTGGCGTATCATGCAGAAGGTCCTAGGTTTTATTCCTAGTGACAGCCAAAACGTGTATAGCACTACATCATGGTGACTTCTGGACTGTAGATCAAAGCAACCTTCACATTGAATCAACTTCAACCACTGCCCACTCGATAACACTTCACAGGGATCAACCAATCATTCTTCCGTGTGACTCACTGAGAGGGGGATACTGTAGGGCACTTCATATACTCGGTACTCCCCCTTGGGCTCAAGTGATCACTTTAGACAGACTGTTAAGAGTATCGGCATATCATGTCCTCGGTTCAATTCCGAGTGACAGCGCTACCAGTTGCACATAGAAAATCATAGTGAATGGAAATATAACTATTACCAAAAAAAAAATTTCACATGCAAACAACTATTTTTAGACAATAAAAGCATCAAAACTCTGATGCAGATGATAAATTCGTTTTTTTTATGGCGACTGTAAAATTTTAGCATTACAAACATGTTAAATGTTCCGTTGTGTTATTTACAAAACTTCCCGAACATGCAATTCATTGCAAATGAAAAAAGTTTATTAAGGGAATAAAAAAACTTAAAGCAGTAAAATACGAATAGGTTATATATACAAAAGATATCTATTTCTACTTAAGAACAATAGCTTGTATAAAAGTTACATTGCACTTTGTATTTCTAACTAGCATTTACTGAAGCTAAATTTTCCAATAAGTTCATAATATAAGTTTTCATATATTCATAAAAAAAACTTTTTTTTAATTATACAAATATTTTACAATCAATCGCAGCTAACAAAAAAAAAAAATTGTTATACACCAAAATCAATCTTTTGTACCCAAGTGTATTATAGTTTATAGATCATTATATATTTGAAATACATTCTGTACAAGAAAGATGAGAACTTCAAGTTATATCTTGCCTAGTTTAGACAATTTTTTTTATGCCAACATATCTACAATTTGCTTACTTTCTATACTGTGACTTACAATAGGAATCCAAGAAAAAAAAATACAAAAATATAAATTATCCATGAATATTTTTAATTGTGTACCCGAACCTTTTAACTTTGTACCATTAAGTAATATGTTGCGCTACAACACACACAATATGAATTTAAGTTATAGAAAAGTGTTAGGTAGGTTACAGGGTTCCCACTCATTTTAAAAATAAAGTTTTTAAGGACTTTCCAAGGACAAAAACAAATTTTTAATTACCTTTTTTTTATCATGCTGCTTCTGAAGCGAGAAAAATTAAATAAATTACGACAACAATCAACTTTCATATTAATTTAAAAATGACTTTTAAATGCAATGCTATGTTTAAAAGGTATCTTAACAGAACCTCGTTCTTTGACTTTAAAGTTACTTTTGATTCCTTCGTAATCTTGTTTGATTTCTTCACCAATTGTCAAATATGCATTTGTAAAGAATAATAAATGAAATGCACTAACTTATTATTGAAGCGAGAAAATAGCGTTCGAGCATCTCATGTAAAAAAACAGCCACAATAGATTGCCAATGTAAGTGAAATAAACTAAGAGCAAGAAATTTTAAAGGAACTACCTAAAAAAAATTAATGTTTATTTGGCAGGAGAAAAAATAGTTTCTAAGGACTCTTGGTCAAAATTAAGGATTTAAAGGGCTCTTAAAAATGTAAACCAAAAATAATTAGTTCTTAAGGACCAGTGGGAACCCTGCTGCATAAATATTTGCATGCTTAGCCATTATTGATCACAAGAGATCATTAACCATATAACTAACCAACATTCAGTTTTTTGAGTTGCCGAAACGCCTCTGGTCTATTTTATAAAACTATCCCTTCACATTTTAAAATCAATTTTTTGTTCTATTAAATTTCATTTCTACACCTGAAATTAAGCAAAGTATGTTTACACATTAAACATACTACTTTACTTAATTCCATGTGTAAAAATTAAATACTAAAAATTTCAAAGTGGTCGAGACATTTCGGAATTTGGCCACTCATTTGTCATATACAAATATACATTCTAATTAATATGTTAAGAATGCTTTGCAGTGACAGCTCATCTATTAGGTGTTGAAACACTCCTCTAATTTATTGTTTAAATAGTAGTAATCTTTTTATTATGTTTATTGCACCTTTCAAAATCGATAGTAGGAGGGGGTGTCTCAACTATATTCCATATGCCCAGAATATTTCCAACTATAAAAATTAAATGCTAATTAGAAATTAGCCATTAAATAGCAAATATTTATTATCAATATATTATTAATCACTTAGTTAATTGTATAATTTTTTTTTTAAATAACAATTTTGTTATTTAAAATTAGGATTCATAAATTTTCATAAAATAAAATTGTCTAAAATCTTATTAGGGATAGGGTTAGAAAATTTTGACTTGAAGTCCTACGAGAAGATAGGCCTTTTCTTTCCTACAACTACGATTAAAGAAACAATTTTAGTTGGCAGTTTAATAAAAATGACAGTGTTCAAAAGTTTTACAGAACCTTAATAAAATATTTCGAAAAGCTTATATTCGTCTTAAACCGTACATTTTTCTGCGATAATACAAGAGCTTGTTCTATCTCAATTTGGAAAAGAAAAAAAAAATACCAATGTTCACTTTATGAAAAGGCCTTATTTTGGGAAAAAGGGCACTTTAATAAGGAAGCATTGATTTGTCGAACACAGTAATGGCCGATTTTTCAAATCTTCGCATCATTGATGTTGATAATCAAATGCCTAACGAATGTAATCAATGCTAAGAAATGGGCCATTAAAGCAAAAAAAAAATAGCAATAAATCAGAGGAAACAAGCTTTTTAACCCCTAAAGTCAAAAATTCGATGCAGAATATCTCATTTTGATTAGTGCAGGTTCAGTCTCTTTTTGCTACTGGGGGGAAAAGAATGGGAACATATATTTCATAAATAAACAGATGAATTATGGGATTCTGAAACAGGCAAGAAAGGGAGCGATTAGTGCATGAAAAGCTGAATGGCACAATTTTCAATAAAAAGGTCTTAATAGAAAAATTCAAGTCCACTCTCAAGATTATGATTTTATGTCCACCAAAGTACACTTTGTTTACATTCTATACAAGAAATACAAATACAATGAAATAAAATGCAGCACCCATTTCTTCCAATTATTCATGCTTTTACCATTTTAACAAATTTCAATTAAAGCATAATTGTATTGACATTAAAGTAATTTTGCATATTATCAACGATATAGACAAAATGCTTTACTAAAATCAGAATATTTCACAGAAAATATATAAATGACACGAAGTTAAATTTTTAAAGATAGTATTACAAAATTTAATTCTGTGTATAATTTTTTTTTAAAAAATCATCAACAGCAAACTAATACAGTTTCTACAGTATCGGGATTATATGAAACAGACAAGTAACCATAGATATAGCTATGTACATTGCCTTATTAGGCTATTGGCTACCATATCATTTTACGTACACATGCAAAGTTTAAATTTCGATATTTTATAAACAAATGTGAATGTTTAAAGTGTACAGTAAATTTTCTTCATGTTAGTACTTTTAGAAAAATCTAAGATACATTGTGTTGATATTTGTTTTAGGAATATTAATTTCTACAGCATAATTTTGTTAAAATTTAAAAGCCTAGCGAATATTGTTGAGAAAGTTAGATGTGCTATTCCAAACAAAATAATTTAAATCAACAAAATATAATTCAATTTCTTAATAAAACATTAAAATAATAATATAAAGTGCAGAAATAGCTATAAACAGAAGTAATTATACAACAATTTTCTTCTCACAAATTTAATTTTTTTATCAATACAAACCATCATTATATAGACACTGAGGAAAGTGAATAATACACCACAAGAAAAAGGATACCATTCAATTCTCCACAATATCCAGAAATTTAGATTAGAAAAGTGTTCCAAAAGGAGGAGGAAATTCACAATCAATAACATAAGAACAACTTGAAAATATCCCACTGAATGTGATTTTCCAAAGCATCACAGTAACAGAAACATATTTAAATATCAATTGTCAAGACTGCACTACAATGAGCAATGAAAAGTAAATAAGTCTATTACCAAAAAAGCTTATGATCTTTACGCAGATGACGTTAAATTAACTAGCATTGGTACGCTTGAAGGAATCGATATACTCCTGTTGAGACTCGGCAAGAACTTTGGCCAGAATCCCCGAGTCCTCCCAGTCGCTCAATCCAAACACCGACGGTGGCAGCTGGTTGAGAAACGAAGCAGTCTCCACCAGAGCGAACCCACTGTGCCCAGACGATGATCCGCTAGCACCTGGCTCGTCCATTGTTTTACTGTACATCGGATACATCCCGTCGGACGTTCCAGCCAGAGGAGATTTTGATTCTTTTTCGCTGCCATGACTGTCGCTGATCTTCGGGCTCGAAGAAGCCGAGTTGCCACCTCTTGATCTCGACATCACTCTATTTGATTGTGGGGACATGCTGCCAGAATACCCATCCATCAGGCTCGAACAGCTCGTTGCGGTTGCGGACGGCGCGCCAGATTTCGCCCGGTTCTTGATTTCGTTGTCTCGCAACCACTCCAGGTAGGACTCGCGGGCAATCTGCTCTTCAATCGCCTCATTGGTCGCTTCCCAGTCAGTGGCTCGTAATTTGTCTTCCAGCATGGCCTGCTCCAGTTGCAGGTTTTCAGAAGCCCGTATAGCGTCGGTCACCAAAGCTTTATTCATGATATCGGGCTTGAAGGAAGGCAGCCCGAGACCAACTCCGATGGTCGCCTTGTAAGGGTCCACAATCGAATTGTAGTGGACGTTTCTGTGGTAGCTCAGTCGGATGGGCTCGTTGTCAGTCTTCTGCGAGCCATGAAAGATATTGATGGGATCAGAGCTGTAATGGTACACCTCTATATGCCGGTTGAACATCTCGGACATCGCCTGCATTTCAATGTGATTCCCGTGAATATGATCGCTGCGTTTTCTCTCAACATACTTCTCAAAATCTTCCGTGACGTATTGAGAATAATAATCGGAATTTTTGGCCATGTAATCCATGCACAACTTTCTCACTGTATTGTGCATGTCCTGGTCCCCATAAATCTGATCAGCAACTGCTCTGAACATACACGCCCCATCCTCCCCCATTTTCTTAATGGAATATCCCTTCTTCCCCAGTTTATCTTCGAACATCTTTTCTTTCTCGGTTAACTCTTCGTCGGTCATGGTATCCAGCGACCGATCATACTCATCCCCACTGTTATACCCCGATGGGTCTTCCTCCTGACCTGCAGAGACTTCCGCCTGGTTGCTATTCTGGCGTTCCTGTACAGAACTCGCAACCTGAGATGGTCCGGGTATCGGGTAAGTCATGGGCAACTGGCTGGTACTCCTGAGAGAATGATTAGAGTGTGTACGGGCTTTACGCACGCTGCGGTGTGGGGATGTTTGGTGACGTCTCTTCGAATGACTGGGCCCGGATTCAGAGTTTACATATTCTTGGAGACCGGGGCCAGAGGAATGCGCTGGTCGCTTTTCCTCGCGCGAAGAGTGCAAAGGCCAGGCAGGTGGGGAGGTGCGGGTGGAGAAGTTGAAACGTTCCCGTCCTTCTTGCGGGTGCGCGGAGTGTCCATGACTGTCAGCAGGGTAATTGTGATTGGCCGAATCGGCTGGTTTCTCGGTCTCGGCCTTCTGCTGGGTGGTTTTTTTCTTTGGTAATATAGTCATGGTCACTGGTCATCTAGTACATTATTTATAAACTACAGGTACTATAGGTTTTTCAGAATTCGAGTCTTCCAATATTTAATTTTCAGCAAAGATTTGAAAAAAGACCTATAAAGATAAAAAAAATACTAATTAGGATTATTGAATAATTATAAAAATGTAGAAATGTTTGTTTTGTACATTCATAGAAAACAATTTTCTGACTTACTTATTCCTGACATTAACTTATTATTTAGTTAAAAATAAAGTGGGATTTTGTGAACTGGTAAAATGTAGATTATAAAAAACTATTTATTGAAAAAAATATTCATCCATTAGTTAAAAAAAAAGATTGAAAATTTCGTAACTGACGTTATCACAAATAAATTTCTAGCACATTTTCGTAATATGCAGCATTTTTTAATTAAAGTAAATGCTTATACCTTTAAATAAAGTCTAAACAAGCTTCTAGACTGGATCAGGATGATATTGTTTGACATAAGAACTTAAAGACGAATTCGGCAAGCTACATTAAAAATTCAGAATATTCTTAATACCTCTATAATATTCTAAATATCAAAAAGAAGAAAAAATCGTGAATTTTTCTAATTTTCCCTGGGGAAAATCTTGTGGTTTATTGACAACCCTGCAAATTAAAAAAACCAGGAGAAAAACTATTTTTTTTTAAATACCGAGTTCCAGTGTCCTGGGGAAAAAAATCAATTTCCAAAAGTTTTCCCAGGAGGCATACAAACACTATATAACTTATACCCAGTAACAAAAAATTTCTTAACAGTCTGCGACAATGTTTTAGTGAGTAAGATTTGTCTTCAATTTAATTTATTATATAACTATCGGTATACCTGTCATAAGCAAGTATAAGAGCAACGATTAAAGATACAATTTCAGCTAACATACAAAGAATCTGCAGAAAATTTTCTAATGTAGAGTAGACATAAAAAAAATTGTATGATATACTTCTGCAAAAGATTTGTCTACAGATATTTGTACAAATCTGCGACGTACCGCGCACGTCGCTGTGTTTCTGCTTCCGGGAACTTATACAATATAACATGTAATTATGAAATAACGAATGGTAAAATTAACGTAATGTCTAACTATTTGTTTGTGATATCACAAGTTGGTGGAGCCAATTACTGTGGATAAAACTAACGAGATTAGCATATGTGTTCTAATACACATAAGCAAATATTGAGCATTGTTGACATTTTGAACTGAAACTATATTTGGAAATTTTTTTAATGCTTTGGCAGAGTGGCTCCCTTATTCTTTACTTTAACCTGATATTTTCCTAAAGAAAAGTGAAACACTGCAACTTTATAAAACAATTAAAATTATAAGGAAATATAATGAAAACTCGTCAAATTACACAAACAAATAGCGATTGCAAATTTGATAGCTAAACAAAACTGAAATTTCCCTTGAAGATAAGAGAACCAAGTTCTCTATACTTAAGTTTACCAAAAATAACATATATTAAGACAGGGTTAATATACTCTTAAATATTTTCTTAATATCAAAAAATATGCTTAGCTTTTTTTTTTTTAAAGATATTAATATTAAAAAAAAAAGTGTTAGTACTATGGGGCAAGTTAAGTAATCTGCAAGACGAATCAGATAAACTTATGTCAATCATTATTGGATATCAAATACAGGGGAATGACCCAGTTGCGGCCGAAGGGAGCCGGGTTACCATATTTTTTGAAAAAAGAAAAACAATGCGATTTTTCCTTCCCCTTCGTACGATATTGAAAAGAAAGTGTACGCAAGGTCGAAAGACAGCCATCTTTGGACACAATAAGTTAACCTTCATTTGTAACACAAATGAGTTTACGCAATCTTTGAAAGTTTCATGCATATCAAATAGTAAAATAAATAAATAACTTTTCCCAAGAGAGCGATAAAGTAAAATATTGAATTGCATTTATGAAAATTGAAGACAAAATAAAACGTTTGTCTGACATAGATCTTTAAGATTTATACTATGTTCTCAGAAGTATAAAAAATTAATCTGACTTTAAGTGGCAAAATGTACCTTAAAAACTTTTAAGCACTTTATTGGTTATTTATTATATAAGAGTAAAATATAACAAAAATATCAAAAAAAATATTTTGTGGATAATTAATTGGACTCTGCTTTAGGTTTATGCAGTAAGTTAGTACTAAAATATCAAAACATATAAAAATCTTACTTATTGATTTTGAACAAGACTAATTTAAAAAATTTAATCCTGAAATACTAACTATGTGAATAATTCCTATACAAAGTACTACTATTCATCACGCAATGCATATAAATAACATAAAATATTATAGATATTTATTCTCAAACGGCATTAAATAATTTACAATTTGGATTAATAATTAATTTTTTGACGTGAAACACCTTTAAAATCACCTAATACTTGGAGCATCAGATTGAACCCCATATATTACTCTTTTAGGATAATCCATTCCAACACTTTTATTCCCTGAAAAATATAACTATGTATTTACATAAATTTGTTTTTGTTCAAAAGAAAATTAGCCGCCAATGCGTGTAAAATGTGGTAACAATGCAAAGCGTGTACGGAACGTGGATGGGCGTGGACAGTTTGTTTATCTTCATTTATTGGATATGTTTTGGTTGGCAACTCTTTCCTATTTTTGATGATATTTGCTAAAATTACGTTTAACGTATAATCCTTCTGAAAGTGCTTTAACAAAGCCACATCGTAATTTTTTAGGACGAAATAATTTTATATGTACAACTTATGTCGAGGATACTAGCACCCCCGTCGGCGAAAGTCAGCCTCCGTGCCCACCGGGGAATTTCTGGCGCCACCACCGTCCGAGCAGTCGTTTTTGCCTCTTAACCCCATTTCGGATAGTCGTTTTGAGAGTCTTCTATAAGATTAATTTTTTTTCACTGAAATTATAATTAAATTAAATCCAAATTAAATTCTGCAAATAATATAGAAAAAAAACATGTATAAATTCAATAAAACCTCCCGAAAAACGCATTTACAACTTTGTTACATATTCCCTCGTAAAAGGAAATACATTTAAAAGATAAATTTAGTGTGTCCAAAAATGGCCGCTTTTCGACCATGCAAAAATTTTCCTTCCAAAATAAATTATTTTCAATACAAGGGGGAAGGAAAAACAGGTGTTTTTTATCGCTCAGGAAAAAGGTTGCCAATAGCCGCAACTGGAAGTTTCCGAAATACAGATAACAAGAAAAATTTACATTTTTGTTTTTAAAAATAAGTTGGCATTGACATCATTTGAGGGGGGAGAGGGGGGGTAAGCCAAGAGGTACAAGCGACAATTTCATCACTTTGTGAAAACACAGGTTAAAGTTCAAACAAAACAGCTGATTCTTGTAGTAGTTGATTCGTACACCGTTAGATCTAAGCACATTAGACATGTATTTGCATATTTTTTAAAAAATATATCTGGATACAACACAAAATTATACAAGTGCGATAGGCATCATAGTAAATTAAACATATTCTCTGGAAGGAGAAAATGCGAAAAAGGCTTCAAAATATGTATTGAATTGTCTCTCTGTATAGCTCGAAGAGCATTTGTTTACGCTTCTGAAATTGGTGATTTTAAACAAGTTTTTTCAAATTATTTCTTTTGTAGGTAGTTTTTGAATGTTTCCTATTCTAATCTTCAATAAATTAAATATTCTTTAGCTGTGCAATAGTTGTTTGTAAAAAGTGCGGTAAAGACTTACAATCATAGGCGGATTTGGCTGTGTTTTCAAGTAGACGCCAAATGAACCGATACGGAGCGCACGCCTCTTTCTTTTCTGATGTAAAGGGTTACTTCCGGTTAAATCAACAATTACAGTTAACAACTTGAGCGTTGTGTCTTATTTCCGAATCACAATCGGATTATTGATTGGTTGATTGATCGGATGACTTCTACTGTGTAATGAGCTATCGGTGACGGTTCAAAATTCATTTCGAAGGATTTCTATTACGTCTGCACGATTGAATGAAATATCGTCGCACTTTAGCTCCACAATGGGCTAATGGCGACGGTTTAAAATTGATTTCGAAACTTTGTTTTGGTTAGTTAACATCGCACTAGAGCTTTTTATTGGGCTGTTGGCGGCAGTTCGGCGCCTATGGCGAATGTAACAATGTCCTTTCGGGCTGTCGATCATGGTGCTTACAGGCAAATCCGGCCGTCGTTTGGGGCATTTCGATGGCACTCTTAAGCGCACACGCGTTCCGCGCGCTTAAAGTCACAGGCTCCTGCCGTCGATTTTGTGGTCTCCGGCCTGCGGCCTCCGACTACTCAGGATCACATCCGTGACCCCCTCCGGGCAGTCGATCATGGTGCTTACAGGCAATCCTCCGGGCCGTCGTTTGGGGCATTTCGATGGCACTCTTAAGCGCACACGCGTTCCGCGCGCTTAAAGTCACAGGCTCCTGCCGTCGATTTTGTGGTCTCCGGCCTGCGGCCTCCGACTACTCAGGATCACATCCGTGACCCCCTTCGGGCCGTCGATCATGGTGCTTACAGGCAATCCTTCGGGCAGTCGTTTTGGGCTACTCATCGCTTTGAGCACCGGGCAATGGCGAAATGTTTCAAAGAACAGCTGTAACCAAAAAATATTTAGAAACAACTATGTACCCTTCCTAATACTCCTACGCACACGATGTCCATTTTCACCTTCGTTTCGACACGTCCACTGCCACTTATCATTCTTCACATGCACACTTTTTACCAATTTCATTTCCGTCTTACACACGGGACATTCATAACTCGTTCCTAACAAACCCACCTTTTGACATATTGCTAACATCATCTTTCAAACTATCAACATACATCTGATAAAAAAAAAGAATTTATTCTTTCAACTAAACCACATTTGCTAGCCATACCAATAAGCAATAAAGGGTACTTACATTAAACAACGATATAAGCAGTTTAAAAATCTACTTAAAAATTCCAACACTAACACCGTCCGAATTCTATTCGAATAGAATATTCTTATTCTTAATTCTTCCCGCTAAAACATCACGTCACTCTTTAAACCAATCACGGAAATTCTTAAGCCCGGAAGTCACGTGACCTTCCGAACCAATCCCGCAAATTCTTATCCTTTCATATTTGTAAACAATCGTCCCTTTATTCCCATATTGAGAAGTGAATCGCCCGAAAAAGTCGCCAAAAGCTACCCGCCTATGATTCTAAATCCCAACCAAAAGTGCTTTGCTTTCGTTTCTCCCTTCAGCAGTGGTCCACATTTCTATAAACAATGAAACTGCACCTACACGCGGCCATGATTTTTTTCTTTCTTTTTCAAAACAAAAAGAAAATAATGACAACCAAACTATACAGAATAGACGACAATAATTGCCGTTTAGTGAACCGAATTTGAAAAACTCCTGAAAACTGATTCAGTTTTTTACACTTGGTGTCATCAGAGCCTTGTTACTCAAAATATTACAATAATATTGCCTCCACCAATTCAGTCA
This sequence comes from Troglohyphantes excavatus, assembly GCA_963932185.1. NCBI lineage: Eukaryota > Metazoa > Arthropoda > Arachnida > Araneae > Linyphiidae > Troglohyphantes > Troglohyphantes excavatus. Next base: position 15,485,652 of record OZ010671.1, read on the forward strand.
GCCTTGTAACACAGTTCAATGAGTGTGGTAGAGGTGAACGAAGTTTCATTAAATTAAAACTTTACATTCAACTATGTGTAGGGAAAGACTTTTTCGGATCTAGTAACTATTAGGGATGAACCGGATAGTGGTTTTGCCGGATACCGGATATCCGGCGCACATTACAAACCGGATATCGGATATCCGAACTGGATTTTGCCGGATATCCGGCAATTTATTTTTTATGAAAATAACTTCTCATGGGAGCGCAATTAGGAGATCTTGCACCTCCGAGATCTGTCACTGACTTAAATTCCTTTGCCACCAACATTTCGTATAACATTAACTATCCATAACTGCACTTATCTCTTTTATTATTATTTTTTTGAGTCACTTGTACCATTTGGCTTCTCACCCTCATCATTTCACATTCTGCAAACCAAAACTGGGCAATGAACACTAACTTTTTTTTAACCATATAAAGCATTAGCATTTGAAGGATACAATTTAATAAAAAAAAATTAATTTCATATAAATTATTTCTTAACTATAAATCTAGAGATTATTATAAATTTTACCATCTAGAACTTATTATAAATTTTAACATCTAAATTCTTTTAAATTAAAGATAAGTCAAAGGAAGACACATTAAAATTGAATTCCTTATTAATTATTCTGGTTGATACCAATCATTTTAGAAATGACTTTTGAAAACAAACAAATACGATAACGGAGCGATTCCAAATGCGATATACAAGACATTGTTTTGGTTTACTAAAAGAGTAAAAAGCGTCCGAATTTGAAAAAATGTACAGAGAAAATAGCAGAAATAAAAAAAAATTTAACATGAAGTTAACAAATACGTACACGTAAACTATGACGATATACATAAAAGCTCTTTGTCACAGATTATACCACTATTGAAGTAATAGGAGGAAACGGAAACAGTCAAAACTTGTCAATTTTGTGCAAAATAAAACAATTGAGGAAAATATATTTCAGTAAAAACTTAAAAATTACATAAAATTAAAGATATTTCGGATTTGTAATCAAGAAAAAAAGGATGATAAATTCATCAGCGAGGTCAAGTAGACATGGCGGTTTTATCTGTATACCCTTAGCCACCTATAAACCAAAATAAGCCCCAAAAATTTTTTGGATTTATTATACAAAAACATAAATTAACACACTTAACTAAACCGATTTTAGCTTCACACATACTGAAAATAATAACAAAGATTGCACTTAAGTTCGAAGAAAAAAATGAGTTCAACGAAATGTTACAAGGTTAAGTCACAGGAAATATATAATTACTTCGTCATTAATCACTGCATTTGCCACAGAAAGTTTTACGTATTTATTAAAAAGCACATTCCACTTTGTCTGTTAATAGTTTTTACAATTTTGAGACAATTTATTAACACATTCCAATCTTTACGATCTGGTTTTGCAAATTCTCACTAGTTCTTCACTTCGATTATATCCATAGTAAACATTGTCTCCTCAAAGAAAACATATGTAAGCAATTCAACCCAAATCTGATGATTGCGCATTGCATTCAGTTACCTTTTGTTTCCGCTAGAGGGTTTTATTTACAGAAAAAAAAAATCTTTCAAATATTGTTCTTGAATTCAAACTGTTTTTAAACTCCAAAACATTGCTCACGAAAACCATTTTATTTAAAAATAACTTTCATAATTTCTCTTTTTATTTGATATCAATGTTGCCAAAAGTATTTTCACTATCGCCTCAGGGGATGACGAGATGACGTCACTCTGTGTTTTTCTTTTCAAATGTTATAGTTACCAGGTTACCTCTTGTCAAGAGAATTGACAGGTAAAACCGCTTATAAATAAATTTTAAATTATTAATGTACTTATCAATTATGCATACTCAGTGCTTAATATTTCACTTCTATTCTATTTCATTAAAATATTTTATAACGTTAAAAGACGTGTAAAAGAAAAATAACGTTCAAATATTACTTTAATTTTCCTATCAAATATTACTATTATGATTTAATATTTTAATAAAATGCTTGAAAATAAATTTTTATAAAGTCATTTCACCGACTGTCAACTTTGTAATTCTGAAATAATCTTTACTCATTAACCAATAACTGTATATTGGAAGGACTATAAATAGATTACATTTAATATTGTGACAAACACAAAAGTCAATTTCAGTATTTTAAAAAACCAAAACCACACTGCCCACAATTTATTAAGAACAATTTTTTTTATTTTATTTGTTGCACCCTCAAAAATGTTTATTAAGAGTTTCTCATCCCATCAATGTACAAAAAATGTTAAAGTAGAGAAAAAAAATATTTATACTTCCGGTACAGATGTATTATAGGAGATTTGGCGCGAGTTGTTTTATTGGGGCGATAAATTTATAGTACAGCAACCCCACTTAACATTGTTTGATGACGTCATCGTGCTACGTAATCGTCCGACTTTTTTCGTCGCCAAAAAAATAAACGTGCCAAATGTCCTATACTACACCTGTTCCAAACTTCCAACTAGTGAAAATAATTATTTTTTTTCTCTACATCTTTTGTTTATATATTTTTAAAAGTATACTAAAAACTGTTAAAGAGATAGCTTGGTATGCCTCACTACCATATTTGTAAAATGTAGTATGTTTGTTAATTTAAATATTAAGTGCATTACTGAAAAAACAGGATTATCTTAAGACATATAATATGGTCTTGTCCATGAATCGGTTAAAATCAATTATTGTGCTGATCGAAGTTTTCTGCTTATTTTCGTGCTCCATTGCCATTTTAGAATAACACCAGCTCTGTACTCAAATCATATTTGTCGATATTATTTTTGAGAACTCTACATGTTCCCAATTTTGGGTCAAATCATTTAATAATCAAAATATATTTTCTTTAAAGACTTGTACTGCAACAGATTTTGAATTTCTGTTCTTTAGTTTGAGCAACTCCTTGCAATGTCTTCAAGGTTGCAGCAAATCAAAGCTCAAGGGTTGGCTGCAAAGAAGCGTCAACAGCAGCCACTGAATGCAGGCAAAGGCAACGTTGAGTCCTGCTTCTTTCGGCAGCTGAAGGAAGCCTCCCTGCATCCCAGAATAATCAAGCAAGCTCGGCAGAGTGGGGTGCTCAATTTATCCAATCGTGGGATAGCTGAAAGTAACTTCTTATTTTATATCTTCTTGATTACTCATAGTACTTGATTTACAGCAAGGCACTTGCCAGGGCCTACATCTTCAAGTGGCCTGCAATTTTTAATCTTTTGAAATTTTCGTGAAAACTTTCTAAAATGTTAACTAATGCTATACATTTCATTTCATTATAATTTCCTTTTTCTTTGTTGCCTATGTTAGGTAGTTGCTTCCTGATGACCCTGTTCAAGGATTTCAGTCCTTGATCCTATTGTATTTTTGGTCAAATAATGTGTTTATGATAGTTTTATTAAATTTTTAATATAAAAACATTAAAACCAGATAAAAAAATTTGAAATTTAACAACCATTTTTACTTTTAAAAATAGCTTTGTTTTCGGTGCTATATGCGTTTTTTTTATAGATAATTCCTAGTTTGTGGTACCCCTTGGCACAAATTGGTGCCAAGGCCAAAATTACGTGTTTTTTGATAGTCGGCAAGTCAAAATGGAAAAATATAATAACTGTTTTTTTAAATAACGTCACACTAGATCTGAACAATGAGCTATTGGTACAGGTTCAGATTCGTCAGGGCTGTTTGGTTAATTAACATTGTACTAGCACTGCACAATGGACTATTGGTAACAGTTTGGATTTGACAATTATGCATTTTATCAATAAAAATATAGCAAAGTCAAAACCTTTGAGTTTGCTGTATTTTTATTGATATCAGTACCAATAACTCATTGTGCAGCACTAGTGCAACATTATTTAAACTAGTGTTCACATAGTTTTAAAAAAGGGCAGGGGGGGATTTGTCAAAAAGGGCACTTTTTGTTATGTAAAAGGACAAAGGGTACGATTGGGATACCAAGGCAATCCTACAGACCTACGTTTTTGCGGAAAAAAATATTTTTTTTAATTACAGGGCGCAAAGAAGATATTGAAAAAAGGCAGGGCACATTTTGACTTCTAAAAAGGGCAGGGCGCATCGGCACTTACAAAAAAAAAGGGCAGGGCGCATCGGCACTTACAAAAAAAAAGGGCAGGGCGCGGCGCCCTTTGAAAAACGCATAACAGGAACACTAATTTAAACAACAAGCCTTGTCAAATCAGAACCAGCACTAATAGCCCATTGTGCACCCCTAGTTCAACACTATTTAACTAACCAGCCTTGTTGATTCAGAACCAGTGCAAATAGCCCATTGTGCAATTCTAGTGCAACGCTACTTAAGTGATTAGTCATTATTGACCACCGTTTTGATTTGACCAAAATGTAAACTTTATCACTCACCAATTTTTGTCAAACATTTCAATTGGTGGGGACACTGCAGACTAAGAATGGACCTTTTTTTATTCTCCAACTATAGAAAATATTGAACTCAAAGTAATTGTTATACAGGGTTTACTCTAAGGTTTTTTTGAAGGGCGGTCCGCCCTGCCTGTCCTTTTTTAAATCTCAATAGCGCCCTCGTGCCCCTTTTTTCAAAATTACCGCCCCCTTTTGAAAAAATTCCGCCCCTCTTGCCCCTTTCAGTCAAGTACAAGAGTCCTTGCTTCCCTAGCCGTCTTTAAAAAAGGCATCGATTAAAAAAAATGTGTGTGTAAATTAGAATTATGACATTAGAAAAATAAACTCCTTTTAACTACCCGTGTTGTATAATAGCGATGATTCCGCGGTTATTTCGAGCACGGGGCATTCCACGAATCCTATTGGTTGCCTGTACCCGCATATGAAATGCTATGGTCTTTTTTAACGTGAAGATTTGGTTACAATATTAGGCCTTTTATTACCAAATTTTAGATTTAAGTAGTCTTTTCATCAGATTTGTAAGAAGTCTGATTAGGGCTACTTACAGATTTGGTTTTTAGTGAAAACATTAATTTTTAAGTGTTACATTTTGGATTTTAAGTAGTATCTTCATAAAGAGACATCAATTTTGTACGGGTTTTTCCTTCAAAATAAGCTCCGAATCGTCGCCAATATGCAGCTCTTGCGCAATATCAATCAACAAATCGGAACTTTTTTTTTTGGTCACGGGCCCGATATATCAACGGGTGGCCACGCCCATCTCAAACTTTTTTTTAAAAAGTGCCCTTTTAAAAACGGGGTGCCCTTTTACAGCCAACAGCGCCCTGCCCTTTTTTATTTCTAGAGTGAACACTGTGTTATATATATATTAGAAAATTAAACAAAAATTTTGTTAAAAATAAATTGATGAATTGCATGTTTAAATATTTTCATAAGGCGAGTTTACTTTAATTTGAGTGATTTAATGGGGTTTTTTAGTGCCTGACATTGTGTGGAACGTGACAAGCCTAACAGCTGAAGAAAATAAAGAACTCTCAGTATCCATAGACTCGAATAATGAAGACAAATGGTGGGATTACGTGGAACTTACAAAATTAGTATTGGCATCAAATACTTTAAGAGTTGTGTCTCCTGATGTTTCCAATTACAAACGATTAAGCACACTTGATGTAAGTTGTTTCTATTATTAATATCTTAACACTTTAAATGTGCATTAAAAAGTGAAATTAAGAGAAATTTTAGGGTAAAGCCTCGAAGTTTTAGTTTAGATAACTTTAATAAGTAATAGGATTATCTGGGCTCCTTTCATGCTATATTTGAAGAAGATAGTTTTATACTAGTTAACACAAAATTGAAAACTATGCAATCAATCATATATGGAAGTCTGTAGATCTCGAAATAAGATTTGGAAGCTGGCAGCAAACATTACTGCAAACTTTTTAAGTCCTCAGCAAAAACTTGAGCTCGTGGCAAAGTGCAAAATAAACCTGATTCTGTTATGTGTAATTTTCAGTTTCTTTTTTGGGAATTGTAAAGCAATTGAAGAAATTATTAACGAAAAAAATTAACTTAGTTTGTGAAATATATAATTTGCAGGAAACACAAAAATACATGCTAGATTAAAAAAAAGTATTAGAATTTTAATACATCATATTTTTAAAAAAAAAAACTCTTAGATACATACAAATACATTGCAGAATGCAGACACACTATTATTTATAAACAAGTCTACAATTACATGCAGAGAATCATTCTTACTGCTTGAGCAGTCTTAAAATAGGAATGTGTAGGGCCACTAATGCTTATTCTGATTAAAGCAGATGACATGTATTAATTTAAAAAAAGTGTAATTAACTGTTGAGTAAATAAAAATGTTCAATCATATTTTGGTAATCAGGAAATAGCAAATTTTTATAGTGTATGGTAGCATTTAATCTTTTTGGCAAAGGTGGTGGTGTTAAACTATTTGCAGACTTGGATATTCACGTTATATTTTGCAGTCCATGTTAAAAGCAGCACTGGAACTAGTAGGGTATTTACACATCTACTTTCATATGCGTTAAAAATATTCTTCTAAATATGTTGAAATATAACAAAAATAATGAAATATAAACAAATCATCAGGTTTATTTCCCTGCCACATCTCTAAAAAATAACTTATGGGGTTCATTGCTTCTACCCGATACTCCCACTTAGACGAGAGTGATTACTTTGGCCTGACTGGCAGAGTATCGGCGTAGCAAGCCGAAGTTCCTCGGCTCAAAACCGAGCGTAGCCAGGTGTGTGCATGGCACTACAAATGGTGACCCGGTCTGCAAATCATCGTAACCTTCGAACTAGCACTTGTGTGACCACTTTGAATCAACCCCTGCCACGTGTTAACGCTTCACGGCATCAACGACTGCCACGTGATAACACTTCAGCATCAACCACTGCCACGTGATAACGCTTCACGGCATCAACTACTGCCCACGTGATAACGCTTCACGGCATCGACTACTGCCCACGTGATAACGCTTCACGGGCATCGCAATCAATCGTTCCTCTATCCGACTCACTGAGCAGGTTGGTAGTGTGGGGTTCATTGCTTCTACCCGATACTACCGCTTAGGCCTGAGTGATCACTTTGGCCTGACTGGGAGAGTATCGGCGTAGCAAGCCGAAGTTCCTCGGATCAAAACCGAGCGTAGCCAAGTTGTGCATCGCGCAACAAATGTGTGTCTTAACAGCCACACATAGCCACTGCAAATTAAATTGTAAGTTCTTGACTGTGTACCCCTTATTGAACATTAGAAACTTCAATCAGAAGACCAATTACCAAAACAGGTCTGAAACTGAATCAGGCAGTTTTTTGCAGTCCTAGTGTATTAATGCATATGAGTAAAAATTACAAGGTAAAATTTCAAAATTCTTTGATTTTTAATAGAATGAAATATCTTATAAAAAAAAAAGTACATATTATTAAAAATTAAATTACGAATTTGAAACTGTTCACATTATTTAAAACTTGGGAAAATATAAAATTTGTTTGTTAATATATTTTACTGGTAATGTATTTCTGAATTTTATGTTTCTAAATTTACTTGAAGACTTTTTCATTTTACAGTTACATGATAATTGCTTGTCTGATCTCCCGTCCAGTGTTGGAGAACTCCTTCAGCTTACAAAATTGAACATAAGGTTGGCTTCTGATTTATCCCAATCTATTTTTTTTTTTTAATATATATTCGAACATTTTTAGCTGAATAATATTACATTTTCAGCTGAAAAATGTGTTTAAGATAGTTTTATTAAATTTTGAATATGAAAACTTCAAAACCAGATACAAAATTTTGAAATTTAACATCCATTTTCACTTTTAAAAATACCGTTATTTTTTGGTGTTGTATGCAAGATTTTTTTAGGTAAATTCCTAGTTTGCGATGACCCTTGGAGCTATTTTGGAAAATTGGTGCCAAAATGACTTGTTTTTTCGGTAGTCGCCAAGTTAAAATGGCAAACATAACGGCTGGTTGGTTAAATAACATCACAATAGCACTGTACAATGGGATGTTGGCACAGGTTCATGTTCGACAAGGATGTTTGGTTAAATAACGTCACATTAGCACTTCACAATGGGCTATTGGCAACAGTTTGGATTCGACAATTATGCAGTTAATCAATAAAAAGACAACAAAATTAAAAGTCAAAACTTTTGAGTTTGCTGTATTTTTGTTGATATCAGTACCAATAGCCAGTGTGCAGTACTAATGCAACATTATTTAAACAACAAGCTTTGTCAAATATGAACCAGCGCCAGTAGCCCATTGTGTACCCCTAGTGCAACGTTATTTTACCAACCAACTTAGATAGAATATACGTGTTGGTTCTTTTTTATACAGATATTTTTAACATATAAAAAAATTTCTTTCCGTTATTAAAGACGTGGGTGCAAGAAAAATCCTTAATATATTTGATATTTTTTACTTTTGTCAAACAATTAAGTCTATAAATAAAATTTTATAGTTTAATAATTGCTTTATAGCATTTTACTTGGGTATAAAAAAACTGAATTGTCATTACATTTTTTTTTAATATTTATAATTTAACTTTTATTTTAGCCGAAACCAGTTTGAGATTTTACCTGAATGTATTTTCTCTTTGAAATCCTTGAAAATTCTCCATGTTCAACACAACAAACTTCGTTCCTTAAGTGATGATATTGGAAATTTGTCCTATTTAGAAGAATTGGTAACTTTTTAAAGCTTGTTTTATGTTGTTCTAAAAATTAATATCATGTAAAGGTATATATATATATATATATATATATATATATATATGATTTTGTCGGTAAAATGTAATGACTTTCAAATACTTTCAAGTTATGTGCTTTTTTGATAAAAATTTCTTATGTAGTTTAAAGATATAGTCTAACTATTATTTTGGTTTTAGAATATGTTATAAACTAAAATTAGATTATTTTGTAGAATGTTTTCTCATAATAAATAAATTGCATAATTGTATAAAATAGGTTCAAACAATAAATTTAAAATCAGAGTACAAAAAGTGAATATGATTCTTATAAAATTAATTTTTGGTCATTTAGTAACTGATATATTTTTAAAACAGTCTTTATTCCTAATTAATTATAAAACATTTTACGTTAAGTTTTTGCAAATAACAATTTTGAAACTTTGTCGGTATAAACTTTCATATGTTTAGTTACAAACTTATTCAGTATTGATACATTTTAAATAATATTTACATTTAATATAAGCAACATATGCTTTTCCTCGTAGTCATTCTCAAACTACTTTTTTTTTCTTTATTAATTTCTTTAGTGTATCCTTAATTGATTAATTAAACAATTGCTAAATCTCTTCAAAATCAATTACATGGCTCTTTAAAATTTCAATACAGTCAAACCCCGTTATAACGAACCCTCAACGGACTGGTTCAAAAGTTCGCTATAGCCGAGGGTTCACTATATCCGAATTTTTAAATATTGACGATATAAAAACTTCCTAAAGTCCTTAAACATGTTTTGTGCGAAACAAATTACTTACACTGAACACTGAATTGCAATTAGTAATGGGCAATAATAAAGTAAAAGAAATATTTGTTCTTAAAAAACAATTAAATTAATTTTACTACTTAAATTTATTTATCTAAAGTATGAAAAGAAGTTTTGATTTTTTGTTGAAAGCATCAAAAGAGTCCATTACATTCTTATCCACAGTTTGTGTTGCAAAGAAATTATGCAAAATGTTGTTAGCTGCCTTACCCTTAGCATCAGAAATTGAAGGACCTGAACTAACATCCCCTTCATATGCAATATCTGTAGATAAACGATAATCACCGTTTTCTATTCTCTTAATAATTTTCGCTTTATCCTCAATGGAAAAGGCATTAGCAAACAGGAGCGATTTTAAACCTACGCGAAGTCCACAAGTTAAACGATAATCTTCAGCAATAGAATGAAAGGAATAGGCAAAGAATGAATGCTAAACCAGTTGAACGGGGGAAGGGGAGGAGCTGAGCAGGGGAGTCTATTGTCACCTTTAAGGAACCTGGCTTCTGTCAAAGGAACAAAAAGTAAGGAATGTGGTCGGGGCGAGTAAAATTTTTGAGAAAAACCTGAAACTAAACTGGAAAAGTGTGAATTTTAGTTCGCTACATCCGAATTCCTTACTTTTGAAGATCGTTATAAGCATTTGAAAATACATTAGTGACATAGGAGTTCGGTTGGGACCAATTGAAAAGTTCGTTACAACCGAGGGATCGTTATATCCCGGGTTCGTTATACCGAGGTTTGACTGTATTAGCTGACCCAAATTATTTCAAGTTTGATCATGTTTTTGACTATCGTTAAAAAAAAAATCAGTTTTTTTTACCTTAAATTCCATAAAAAGTATTTAGGAATTACTTACTTTTAAAAATATGTGTGAACGACATAATAGTTCAATTCTATTGGATATGTAAGTGGATAACTACATTGACATTCATGTAACTTTTCTAAACTTTAGCACTTAAATTTTCGAAACTTTAAGACTTTGTATCTTATTTTCACCTTTAGGATCTTTCAAATAACCAGTTGAAAAAATTGCCTCCCTGCATTGGTTTTCTCACAAGGGTTACAAGCTTAAACATTTCAAATAATGAATTGGCTGTGCTACCTGTAGAAATCGGTGATATGGTGGGTAAGTAAACTCTGAAACACTTTAATCACATCAATATTTTCTGCTCAAAATTTATCTAAAATCAATTTTGCTTGTATGCATAACTTCATTATAAAGGGGTAATAGGGGCTAGAAGGTTGTCTGTTATAATGAAAGTCCGGTTTATAAAAAATAATTCTTATAAAGGTATAATGCACTCAGTGCATACATCACTGAAAGGATAAGGTTAGCTATAAAAAGTGTGCATTATATATGTGGGATTATGAGACAGTAAAGATAGGCTCTGAAGATATAAATACAGGTTTATTTGCCCAAACCGCAGTCAGGCTATTGTCTTAAAGGATCGCAATCCGACCTATCTCCTCCGCTGCCTCATCTAATCTGAATACATAGTGTGTCAGTGACACGCAAGGTGTCACTGGTAGACATGCAATTGGTATCGCCATCTGGTGGTGACCGCCAATACTACATATATCTAATAAAAAACAGTATTCAACATCATTGTTGAATTGGGAAAATAGATTTACTAAATAGATGTATTCCTTTCATTAATATTTAGAACATTGTCCTGGTTCAAGATGATTTGCATTCAATAGTTTGAAAAAATATTTACTTTTCTGTTGGCTCTGTATCCTTCTTATTAATTCAGTTAATAACTGACGGAGGTGTTGAAAGTATTCATAATATGCAAACACATTTTTATTAGTTGATTATTCAACATATTGAGTAATAAAATTTAAATGGTTTTCAACCCAGTGGCGAATCTAGCTATAGAGCACTTGGGCCTGTACTATCTAAAGTGAAAGTTTTTCTGTTATTTAATGCTTTATATATATTTCTGATTGCCCCCATCTCCTTAAATACGGAAGATTTAATAACTAAACTTATTTAGAATATATATATAATTTAGTATTTGAACTATATTTAGTACTTTTATTCTAGTTAACATTATTGCAGGGTATTGTCTAATTTTTGGTTCTGTGGTCCGTGGCTTTCCAAAGGTTAAGGAACCACTGATATAGATAAATAGATCACATGGTTTTTTTCCAATTTAACATGTCCCTGTATGTTTCATAGTATAAAAGTTCCATAAACTGATAAAACATTTATTGACTTTTGTCCTCCTAAATAGGCTTTCCCTTCTCCCCCACACCTTGTGTATTCATCAGAAAGACCCAGATTTGGATACAAAGTGTCTTTCAAATTTAAATAATTCAATTTTTGATTTTGTTATGCAATACAGACCCACTATTTCCCTATAGTTATGTGGCAATATATGAAGATTGAAGGACTCTTATTCCTGTAGGAAATATTACTTACTTATTCCAATTCTCTTTCAGCATTAAGACATCTTGATGTTTCAAAAAATAAATTGAAAGCCCTGCCGACTTTGATTGAAATGCTTCATCACTTGGAGCAACTTTATGTTCAACATAACAGCATTAAAGAAATACCTCCCTTCTCCCACTGTGTGTCATTGAAGGTAATCAGTTGTTAGAATAAAGAAATTTTCAAAGTCTCTATTTGGACTGCACTGTTTTTGTATTTATGTTATGTTTTACTAATTTAAATATTTATAATATATGTAGAACGTGTCACATTTCTTGTTTGTAACATTCCATATCCTGCTTACAAAGAAACTGAAACTAAACATTTAAAATGTTAACTATACTAGTTTTCTGAAACATAACACAGTGTTCACTCTAGAAATAAAAAGGGGCAGGGTGCTGTTGGCAGTAAAAGGGCACCCCGTTTTTGAAAAGGCACTTCTTGTTTTTAAAAGGGCACTCTAAAAAAATGCTTGGGGTGGGCGTGGCCACACATTGACACATCAGACCCGTGACCAAACCAAAAAAAAGTTCAAATTTTTTGGTTGACATTGCACTAGAGCTGCATATTGGGCTATTATTGACGGTTCGGGGCCTATCTCCAAGGAAAGACCCGTACAAAATGTATGTATCTTTATGAAGATATTACTTAAAATCTAAAATTTGACATTCAAAAGTTAATGTTTTCCCTAAAAATCAAATCTGTAAGTAGCCTTAATCAGACCCCTTACAAAACTGACAAAAGGCTACTTAAATCCAAAATTTGGTAATAAAATGCCGTCTTCGCCTCAAACCATCTACACTCAAACCAAAAATCACAGAAAAAAAAACTTAGCATTTGATTTGGGAGCACAGGCAACCAATAAGATTCGCGGAATGCACCGCGTGCTCGAAATTACCGCGGAATCATAGCGATTTCACAACACGCATAGTTAAAAAGGAGTTTGTTTTTCTACTGTCATAATTCCAATTTACACACAATTTTTTTAAAGGTAGCTAGGGAAGAAAGGACGCTTGTGATTGACAGAAAAGGGCAAAAGGAGCGGAATTTTTTAAAAAGAGGGCGGCATTTTTTAAAAAGGGGCATGAGGACGCTATTGAGATGTAAAAAGAGCGGGCCGCCCTTCCAAAAACATCTAGAGTGAACACTGCATAACAAATATAAAAGAGTTCATGACAAGTTTAATGAAATTAGACATGGAACCTGGTATACAGTGTTGCTTATGCATTCCTATCAAAATGTAGGATTATGCTTGAAACACATAGTTGTTTTTTAACCTTTTAAACATGCTTAAAAGATTGTTAAACACATTGAAAAAATTATTATTATTCTTCATATTGCATTTATAATTTACAAATTAAGACTCTTGTTTTAGCAGTATTTTTTCCATTTCCATATCAAATTTATTTTCTTAAAGTAAATTTAAACTTAGACAGTAGAACCATTAAGGTTTCGGCTAATGCCTATGTCAAATATGGTGTGCCTGTTCATAAATCATAAGATTAAATCTGTTCAAATAAAAATATTTTTCTGTATGGTTAATCATATTCAGCTTACAATTTAAATATTCCTAAATAAAAATGTCTTTAAGCAAATGTTTCTATTCTTCAACATGTTACGTTTATTTGATTGGATAATTATTTGAAGTGTTTTGTTATTAAAAAGAATACTTACAAAATTATAAATTTCTTTACAGGAGATTCATGCTGGATTCAATAACATAGAAGTTTTATCTGAAGAGTTTTTGGAGGGAATACCCAACATCAAACTCATAGATTTGCGTGATAATAAAATTCCTGAAATTCCAGATACTATATGTTCCTTGCAAGCTTTAGAAAGGCTAGATATTTCAAATAATGCTCTCGCAAAGTATGTGGTAGCTATTTTTTGGTTCAATTATCCCATTTATTTATTTTTCATTTTTTCTGTTTTTGAAATATAACAAACAAAACCAAGAAATTACATGTTTTTATGTGTTACACTTTTTAATGCATACCACCAAAATCTGTTTGCAAGCCAATTGTCTAGATGTGCAGTTTATGTATCCGCTAAAGTAGTTTATGTTGCGCCTTTATTGACAAGTGCATTCCTAAATGCCATATGCCACTGATCTTTTTAAAAACTCCTTAGAGTCTGGCATTAAAATAAGTTCAGATTCTGCAAGCTGATATCAGCTTGCTGAATCTGTTTTTCTTGTTCTTTGAACCAATGTTCACTTTAGAAATAAAAAGAGGCAAGGCACTATTTTGAGAAAAGGAGCACTTTAATGATTACGCAAATTCGATTTTTGATAAAATCGGCATTTTGGTTAACTAATGATAATTAAATAACTAATAAACCCATTCAGAACCGAAAAAAATGTATGTGAATCTTGAGAAATCACAATTCATCAACAAATTTATAGTTCTATTATCAAAGTCAATAATCGTGACGTCAAATTGCATTTTTTTTTTTTTTTTTGCAAAATGTTTCGTTTTTTAATATCTAGTTAAATGCATACTTTGTGAGGCTCTTGCTTTATAAACTGTGACCCTAAAAGTCTACTTAAATCCTCCCCTTTTTGGTAACGACCTTAATCAAGGCTTTCCTCGCTTGTCTTCCCACCATTACACCCTCGTTCAGTCAAAGGCTTGTGTTTGGTGGATTAGGAGGGTTTGTTCAAGTTGCCTACACAAACTCGCATCTTTCCTCCCTCTAATACTCGCCATCGCACCCCTGATCAATCAAGGACTTGTGTTTCATGTTTTGTTCAAGTTACCTACACAAGCATCATTGTTTCATCTGAAAATATGAACCACTTACAATACAGATCGGCTCATTCTTGCTAATGCTATTTTGATTAGAGGTTCGGAAAGACCTGTCCATTTATTTGAAATTACCCGTTTATAAGACTCGCTATTGAGCTTCTTTAAATGAAGGTTACTGCTGTTGGAGTAATGGGTAATATTGCCTATGCTCTCCACCTCCTCTTTCTGGAGGGATGCCTTTTTATGTTATGGTCCAATAACTGTAGAACTTAAAACTAAGGATGAGACTTTTTTTTAAAGTTATTGGTTTAAAACAAAAGAAAATGACGTTTAAAATGTGCAGAAAATCTTAAATTTCCCATCTTTAAATCGGAAAAACTTCCGTGCTAAAATGATTATTTTTGCTAAAACTGGTTACTCTAGTTAGCTGAGGATAATCAAATGCCTAATAAACACAATTAAAACTGAAAAGGAAGCATGTGATACTAGAAAAATAACTGTAAATCTACCTTACAGAAAATGCTAAGAATAAACACTGTTTAAACAATTGGTATTATCAACAACAAAAAAATCATAACGGATCAGTCATTTATGTCATTTAAAAAAAAAAATTGGAAAAAAGCCTCTAAGCGCAAATAGAATCTACCTTATAAAACTGCAGTTGCCTAGCAGAATTGTATTGTTTTTTACTTGAGTTTAATTGAATATTTTTTGTCAAGCTTCTGCTTGTAAATATTTCATCTTTTAATTCATCAAATATGTAATAATTGTTTATTGGTGTGTAACAATGCATATTTGTAAGTGATAGTTTCATACTTTCTAGCTTGCCTTATACATTGGGCACTCTTCCACATCTGAAATTCCTTTCAATTGATGGAAATCCAATGAGGAGCATCAGAAGGGACATAATTCAAGTGAGTCCACAATACTAAAGAAATCAGTTTAAAAACAATATTGTATTAATAAGTAGCTAGATTTATAAGAAGGACGTGCAAGTAACAAGATTAGAATTACTGATAACTTTGCAATCAATGTAAGTAATATCATATCTGAGCAGGGGCATTATTACAGGGTGGCAGCATAACCTGGAAAACCGGGCAATCAAGGAATTATCATGGAAATTTTTATTTCTGGAAATATCAGGGAAATTTTCAAAGTTTAACAAAATATCAGGAAATATTTCAAATTTGGATCATTAAAAGGGCAATTATCGTCTGTTATGCCTTCCATTCTGGGTAATTTAGTTGTCAATATTTCCTTTTAGTTCTGAATTTTTTTTATAAAAAAAAATAGTGTGGTTATGTGCATTTTCATATTTTCAGTTTTAATTTTGTAACAACGTGAACCACTGCTGGAGGGAGAAGCAAATTTTGTTGGACCTTGAATTGTATAAAAGATTTAAAATTATCTACAAAAGAAATAATTTGAAAAACTTGGTTTTTTTTGCATTATCTGCTACCAGAGAACATGTTTAATTACTATTATGCCTGTCACAATTGCTAAATTGTGTTGTATCCATAAATTATTATTTTAACTGTCAATAAATATTGCTTGTAATTTTTCATTTATAATGCAATATATTTATAGTATTACTGTAGCATGGATACTTTGTTTCTATCCAATGCATGTGCTGCAACATTTCTTAATGTAATTGTAAAATCAGGGACATTTTTGTGACACCATCATGGAAATCTGGGAAATATCAAGGAACTTTTTTCCCAGAATGTGGTTGCCACCCTGTATTATGTCCAGGTCAAATGAAAAAAAATTATACACTATTTAATACTGCATTGCTTTTTTTTTTATTATAATTGCATTTGCTTGACTTAATAGATCTACATACTTATATAGTTTTGAGATATTTACAATTAACAGGAATAATTAAAGGTATATTATACAAAAATGCAATGACTAGTTATTTTATAACTGAATTCTTAATTAGAACTGGCCATGAGTTTTTTACATTCCAATATGTTGTGCATGTTTTTCTTAGAAAAAACTTATTAATTAAAACAAAAATAAAATTTATCCTCTTATAGTTTAAATACATATGACGGTTTAACTTCAGGAATCATTTATTAATATTCCATTATCTACAAATATTTCCAAAGCAGCAAAGTAAAAATAATTTTATTAATTTTCCTTTTAATCATAAGTGTGTCTAAACCATTTATCATTCCTTGTCCAATCTCAAATGTGTACTTAAGCATCTAGAACAAATAGTGATGAATGTATTCCAAGACAGAATTAAGTAGATTTAAATAAAACATCAATGGAAGTTAAATGGTAAATCTATGATTTTCTTGAGGATGTTAACCTCTTTTAAAGTGATAAAAGTACAGATTAGGTGTCTGATTTAGATTCTTGTACTGCAAACAAATTCAATTGCCTTTTTCAAATAAAAAATTGCGAATAAAATTTAAGAATTCATGTTTTTAATTAGTTATAAATAAATTAACAAAAATCCTTATTATATGAAGAATGACCTTCAAAACTATTTTGTAATAGAATGCTTAAACATTGGCAACCTAATGTTTTGAGTTAGAATATAAGAGCTAAAAAATATTTGCAAATTGTCAATTTTTATAAAGAGGTATGGAGAAAAGGGTATAATAATAAAACAAAAAAAAATAAGTATATAAGCAAATGGAATTGAAAAAAAAAATTAGACAATATTTTTTTTTAAGTTATTGTTATTTTTAGCCCAAACGAATAAAAAAAACATAACCTCTAAGAGGATGTAAAATTTAAAAAAAAAATCGATAACATTACTGCATGAATAATGAAGTTCAAAGGTGTATAAACATTTTATCAACAGTATGGCGATTTTTATTTTGCATGATTTTAAATTGGCTTTTAAAAAAATAATCATTTATATTATTTTTGTAGTAAAGATCCCTTTTATGGCCCTTGTAAATGGATCTTAACACATGAAGTTAAAAAGAAAGATCATTTTCAGGAGCAGTCACGAATCATATGTTCATCTCATAAATATCAATGTTTTTTTTAATATGTTTAAAATAATTAATTTTTTTAAGCTATTGATAATGCTGCCATCTATGAATTAGCAGAAGCGTTAAACTTTTATGATTTTTTAGCTATAAGAAATATGCTAATATATTTTTCAAAAGCCAGTCTAATCATCTGGGACAATAGACGTCATATTGTCCTCAAATGCTTTATACTTCCTCAATCAAAGTACATATGGATTTAATGTGTTATTTTTCTAGAGAGGCACGGTTCAACTTCTGAGGTGGCTACGAAGTCGTATTGAAGATCCGACTACTGTGAGAAATATGTCACGCCTATCAACAGAAATTGAGTGTGCAAGGAATGATTCCTCTGCTTGTGATGTTGACAAATATGCATTGAAATCAACAAAAGCATTATCATTAAGGTACTGAAGTTATTAACTTGTATAACAGTAATGACCTGGTTGGAAGAGTGGCAAGCTCAGCTGGTGATCGGAGGATTACAAGTTAGATCATCATCATCCAACCAAAGAATTGTAGTGTAGAGAGCCGAGGTCACATTAAATCTGTTGTGGGCGAAATGTTCTCGGGTCATTCCATGTCAAATCAACACACCCATTTGACCTCACCATCTCAGATTTTGATAAAATTTGGCACATGGGTAGCCTTTATGTAGACTAAGAAAAATACAAAATTTTATTCAAATATATTAACCCGTTTGGAAAATACGGCTGTGCAAAGTTTAAAAAAAACACCAAAAATCGCAAGACTTGCACATGTTTAACTTGCCATAGCAGCTCTCCTAATTATGTTAGAAAGGTGGATAAGCAGTCATTATTTAGCATTTTTTATGGCCTTTCTTATGATATGCAACACAATAATGGTTTGAAGAGGGGAAAAATTAAATTTTTTAAATGAAAATTTAAATTTTAAATTTCAAAAAAAGCGTATTTTTAAAAAATTTCAAAATTTTTTAGAAAATAGTTTATACTAACGTTAAATGATTTGCAAAATTTCAGAGTGGGCAGATAAAGGGTTCATAGGTAAAATAATTGAAAACCAAAGCAGTTTTTCATCAAAATTCTAAAGATATAATAAATAGCAACAGAAAGCATAATTTAAAAAAATTGAAATAAGGAAAATAACTCAGACATACTTGATATTGTATTCTTCAACTGTAGTTGATTAATGCTTCATTTGTTTTCAAAGTGTCTGTGACGGTCCCGTTTTGTATTATGTCATTTTCAGATAACACGCAAATTCTTCCAGTATACAGGATGTACTATACATAATCTGTCAGAGGCATCTAAAACACATTTGGCTTCCGTGTATATGAAAATGATTGAAATGGTCCGGCTGGATGAAGAAATGTTACTTTTACTTCATGAATGACTTTATCCTGCCTACCAAAAAACTGGGGAATAATAAAAATCGTGCTAGTTTCAAGCTACAAACTACATGGTAACTTAGAGGAAAAGGAATTTTGGAAAGTCCCAACCCAAAACCGGGCAAATGCCCCTCGAAGAAATAGTTGAAACTGTTAATTTGTTTTACAAAAATGACAAAGTAGGGCAATGTCAGGCGTTAAAGATTGCTTAACAGTTATTGAACCAAATAGAAACAAATTAAAAGTTTCAAAAAAACTTATTTTGTGCAAACCTGAGAGAAGCATACTTAGTATTGTGGAGTTACAGATGGGTGATGGTGAACGAAATAAGGGGCAGTACAATATTATTACGCCACAACGCTTTTATTCCATGCTCCCGTGGATAGAAATCCACCTTCCTTCATCAACACTTCTCTAGCTCTCTCTTACAACTGATCAGTGTTGCCAGCGACACCCAGGTGGCGCTGGAACACATTACAAAGTAACTCCCTCTAGTGGTGTGTATCCGCACTAGGGCATTCCGACACTCGGGCAATCCTGACATATTACGCCCTCGTAATTACAATGATACTAAAATACAATACATTATATTACCATACATGACATTACACATACATACACAATATTGATATGTTAATCGTTATTCTATTATAACTTAAAATTATTTTTTTTATAACATCTAAGAATCAATTATTATCTTACTTCAAATTTAAAATTTCAAAACATTATCAAATTTATTATTAAAAACTTAAATTCTCAAATCACTTTTTATCATTAGAGTTCCAGATGTTCTAAAAAAAATTAAGTATTCAAAAATTTCAAAGTTTAAAATGTTCTAAAGTTTTTCAATACTCAAGAAATTCAAATGTTCAAACCTAAAAAATAATTAACACCAAAAAGTTCTTCACTTTTCACCAACAGATTCTTTTCAAATCACTTTCAAAAATGTAAACATCACAATTAAATTTTAAAAAATTACATCACTAATAAAATTAAATCACAAAATTTTTCAATGATACACCACTTTCATTCTTTACTGGTATTATGCAACACTCAACAACATCATAACACTTTATCACTGCACAGCTGTTGTAAATAAAAAAATAAAACTTATTTCTTTCCACCTCTGAAAAAAATATATCAAAACGGCTATTCGATTCACCAAATAAAAAAAAAAAAAATTTCGCAACCTCAAATAAACAAATAAGACGAAAAGCATATTTCGCAATTCTGCATAACTTTTTCGAAGCACAAAAAAAAATAAAGATTCACTTTTTGAGGGTTCACTTTCAAGGGTTGCTTCACAGAAAAAAAAGATAGTTAACGCCAAGGTCGTTCGCTCCTTGTTTGGTGTGTTGGTATTCTCCAGTTGGCTTCTGAATTTGGGCCATATCGTCGCCAAGGTGGTTGTGTTCGTTGATCCTGATCTGTGATTGGACCGCAGCTCTCAACTATGGATCGGTGATCGCCAAAACGTGACTTTTGTCGCCAACTCCACTCGCTTCCAAATTGTTGGATGGTAGGTTTGCTTCTCTTAAAGCCGTTCCTATGATTTGGGCTTGCTCGCCAATTGCAGACTTGGCATGTTGTATTCCGTCGCCAACCTCGTTCGTTTGCATCAGTTGGTTTGTATTTAGTTGGAAATAGATGATCAACTTGCGAGCTAATTCGCCAATTCTGGTTGTAGCTTTTGCTCCTCGGGAATTTGTATTTTGATTGACTCTTCCGATTCCGTTTTGTTTTTCGAAAATGTTCAAATTGGTTTTGAGAGAACATCTTTGAGTTTTCTTTTTTCGAAGCGATTCTCAAACCTACTTCGCTTATTTTCTTTGGTGCACAGTCCCTTTCAGGCTGACGCGCCGTCTGTGTTTGCAAGTTTTGCGATGATATTACACGTATCACTCCACATCTAAGTGCGTTCGTACTATTGACTTTATTTTCACTGTCGTCTTTATTTTCCCTGCACTCGAACGATTTATGCCCGATATTTCCGCAAGCAAAGCATATTATTCCTAGTTTTCTATTCACCTGTCGATTTTGCTGGGTAGGCTCCCGCTCCTTCGCGTAAGCTCCTCCCGTCTGCGCGCTGGCGCCGTCTCGGTTTCGAAGACATGTCTCCTCGTATGCTTTGTTTTCGTACGGCTTTGTGCTTCTTCTGAAGTTTCGTGCAGCTTGAAAATCATCCAGTTTGTCCGTTAGAGTTGCTACGTCCTTGATTTTTTGTAGTTCATCTATGAAATGCTCCTGCATCTCCCTCGGTAATTTTCTTTTGATTTGGTCGACTAACATGAGTTCCTTAAGCGCTTCGAATGTGGTTATTTCCATTCCGTTTAGCCACTCGGTTAGGTAGTTCTTTAAAACGTACGAAAAGTCTCTCCACGTTTGACTTGGTTCTTTTCTGGCAAAACTAAAATTTAGTCGGAACTGTTCCGCTGTCAGACGAAACTGCCTAAGTAAGATGGTCTTGATCTGTTCGTAGTCGCTCGTCCAGTGGTAGTAGACCAATCAGGTGATTTACCCATGTATTTTTGTCCACTCCCAGTCGAACTATTTGTCTCTCGAATAAAGCCAGGTACATGCTAATGTCGCCTCCTTCAAAGGGCTTTATCACGTTACGACTGGAGACACTTGTTTGTTCTGTTGTCGACGAGTCTGTTCGACGGTTTTCTGCATCTATTTTTAATTTCGCTATTTCGAACTCTTGTATTTTTTCCTTTTCTAGAGCTTCTCTCTTTTTCTCTTTTTCCAGGGCTTCTCTTTCATGAGTTTCTCTTTCTTCTCTTTCCGCTACAATGGCATATAACAGGTTTTTGGTAATTTCTTCATCATACCCTGTGTGCCCAGTTATGATTTTACACATTTGTATAACCTTTGGGTTTTCCGGTGGAGTCAGATCTAGTTCGTCTAAAAGCACCATCAAATCTACCTTACGCGTCTTTGCCAGGTACGACATCTTGAGAGCAAAAGTTAATCACTTTTGTACACTCCACTATTGCTTTCGCACGTCGCTGATCTGCACTTCACTGACGACGATGTTTTTGGATTCTGCTGTGTTGCGAATCGGATTTCGCTTCCTTATTCGACGCCGACCGCAGTTGTCTCGTGGTGCGTTAGGCTTAGCCTCCGGTTCCTTCCGTATTCCGATTCTGCCGCAACACTAATCCTCTGTTGCTCAGTGATTCACACACGGCCTCGAGCCCCCATGTGGAGTTAGAGATGGGTGATGGTGAACGAAATAAGGGGCAGTACAATATTATTACGCCACAACGCTTTTATTCCATGCTCCCGTGGATAGAAATCCACCTTCCTTCATCAACACTTCTCTAGCTCTCTCTTACAACTGATCAGTGTTGCCAGCGACACCCAGGTGGCGCTGGAACACATTACAAAGTAACTCCCTCTAGTGGTGCGTATCCGCACTAGGGCATTCCGACAGTATTCAATGAAAAATTTCCAAATTTGGATTAAAAATTGGTTTTTACAAATATAAGACTCTAGCATTGTATTTTAGCATAATCAAGTGTTATACACACTGTGTGTATGTATGTACACTACATCTAAATTTAAAACTGATGATTGAAAATGGGAGTACTGACAAACGGTGAATTAAAAACCTACAAACATTGCCTATCAAAAATGATATGCAATCCGTCAATAATAGATTGCAGTATGGGTAATTGCACATCTTGTCCCAGTGATACTGTAACATGGACCATCTTTGAAATATAATTTGAAGAAAACATAATACAAAAGATCACATTTCGGCAGTGGATTTCAGTCGATTATTTCAATTTAGAGACTCTGCAGAAATCATCAGAAGATTTTATAGATTTACTTTGCAGCAAACTGCTAATTTTAGTTAGACATGACTTTATTTCAAAACAACAGACATCTTTCATGAACCACATAAAGAAAAATTTGAAAGAATCTGAATTTGCAGTGACCCTTGTCTTTTTAGAAAACTATACTATGGTTGTTCAAGATGAATCCCAGTGTCACCACTGGGATAGTGGACAAGCCACAATTCACCCTTTTGTAATATATTATAAAGAAAAAACAAAAGTTGAACATTTAAGTTATGTTGCAATTCTGATTGCCTAGAACAAGACCCAGTTGTAGTTTACACCTTTCAAAGAAAACTTATTTCCTTTTTGACTGCAAAGTTTGAAAAAATTCTCCATGAGATCATTTACATTTCTGATAAGTGTGCTGCACAATATAAAAATAAGAAAAATTTCACCAACTTGTGTTTTCGCAACACTTTAATATTGAAGCCGAATGGCATTTTTCAGCAACATCACATGGAAAGGGCCATGTGATAGAGTTGGTGATTAAGAAATTAGCAACTAGAGCTAGCTTGCAGCAACACAACAAAAACAAAATCTTAAGCATGCACCAGCTTTATGAATGAGCAGTAAAAAATATTTATGGTATTAACTTCACTTTTACAACATAGAAGGATAAAGAACAGTCAGAAACATTCTTAAATGATCGTTTCAACCAGTAAATTACCATCCAAAGGAATTCATGCCTTTATCTGAATCTTTCATGCCAAGGGATATCATGCCGTTGTACCTATTGATTTAAACACATTAAAGTTAACTGTGAAAACATTTTCTGAAGCTGCACAATCATCACAAGTAATTGTAAGACCACCAGAGAAACTTAAATTAACAGACAATAATAGCTATATCACTGTTGTATATGACAAGATCTGGCGTCTAGCTTATGTTCTTGAGAAAAATGAAGAACTTGATGAACTAGAAGTTACATTTCTTCATTCAGCTGGACCATTCCAATCATTTTCATATCCATGGTAGCCAAATGTGTTTTGGATGTCTCTAACAGATTATGTATCTATAGTAAATCCTGTAAACTGGGAGAATTTATGTGTTATCTGAAAATGATACTTTGAAAACAAACAAAGCATTAATTAACTATAATTGAACAATACAATATCAAGTATGTCTGAGTTATTTTCCTTATTTCAAATTAAAAAAATAATAATAATAATGTATTATGCTTTCTGTTGCTATTTATTTATTATATCTTCAGAATTTTGATGAAAAACTGCTTTGGTTTTCAATTATTTTACCTATGAACCCTTTATCTGCCCACTCTGAAACTTTGCAAATCATTTAACATTAGTATAAACTATTTTCTAAAAAAATTTGAAATTTTTAAAAAATACGCTTTTTTTGAAATTTAAATTTTCATTTAAAAAATTTAATTTTTTCACTCTTCAAACCATTATTGTGTTGCATATCATAAGAAAGGCCATACAAAATGCTAAATAATGACTGCTCATCCACCTTTCTAACATAATTAGGAGAGCTGCTATGGCAAGTTAAACATGAGCAAGTCTTGCGATTTTTGGTGTTTTTTTTTAACTTTGCACAGCCGTATTTTCCAAACGAGTTGATATATTTGAATAAAATTTTGTATTTTTCTTAGTCTACATGAAGGCTACCCATGTGCCAAATTTTATCAAAATCCGAGATGGTATTGTCACTAATGTCAATCACTGGTACTGCTAAATCAGTTGGAGATAGGAGAAATGGTGAGGTCAAATTTTTATTAAAAGTGTGTTGATTTGACATGGAATGACCCTCTCATATTAGTCATGGTGTGGAAGTTTTGGTAGTGGGGTGCATTATCATGTGTTGTCTTTAACATTTGTTCGTTTAAAATTAAGAGACCTGGGCATTCCTTCTAGATAGATCTTGCACTTTCGCCAACAGCTCATTGTGTAGCTCTAGTGAAGCATTACTCTAGTGAGGATTAATTCAACAATCCATCTAAATAATATTTTATACTAAAAAAAAATTTATCTGACTTATACAGGGTAGCTATAAAATAAGTTTCCCTATTGAGGCATCGATAGCTAAAATTAATAAACTTAATTACACCAAATTTCATTAAAGGCATGGGTTCACATTCACAGATAGGAGAAATTTTGGTGCTGTCCTAGCAGAAAGAAAACAGGCATAATATGTATAAGTTGTCAGGGTGGCAACATAACCTGTAAATCAGGGAATTATCATGGAAACTTTTAATTCTGGAAATATCAGGGAAAATTTCACTAAAAATCAGGGTATTTTTCAAATTTGAATCATTAAAACTGCAATTATTGTCTGTTATGCCCTCCATTCTGGGTAATTTAGTTGTCAATATTTCCTTTTAGTTCTAAAAAGAATTTTAAAAAAAAAGCATGGTTATGAGCATTTTCATATTTTTAGTTTAAATTTTGTAAAAACGTGAACCACTGCTGGAGGGAGAAGCAAAAGCAAAGTGGGTTGGACCTTGAATGTGAGCAACATGTGAGGGGATAATGAGTATGTGATTTATTGAAGATTGAAATAGGAAATATGAAGCATATAAAACATTTAAAATTATCTACAAAAGAAATCATTTGAAAAACTTGCGTTTTTTGCATTATCTGCTTCCAGAGAACATGTTTAATTACTATTATGCCTGTCGCAATTGCTTAATCTGTGTTGTATTCATAAATTATTATTTTAACTGTCAATAAGTATTGCTTATACTTTTTCATTTATAATGCAATATATTTATAGTAGTATTGTAGCATGGATACTTTGTTTCTTACAAAGAATGCATTGCAACATTTCATAATGTAATTGTAAAATCAGGGAAATTTTTGTGACACCATCAGGGAATTTTTTTTCCAGAATGTTGGTGCCACCCTGGTTGTGGTGTACACTCAAATTAATTTAGTTATTAAACTAAAAGGAAATAATTCTTTTTTTGTTAGAATCTTGATGCACATCAGATACATGTTTTTATACACAAGAAAGTCAGCACACATTGAAAATGGCCTACGTGATTCTGAAGACCCTAATTCCGATTAATAAAATATTTCCATTGAGTTTAATCCCTGAAATAATTTATATGTCTATCGCAACTTTTTTTTTTTACATATAATTATACTGGTTTTTGACTCGGTTGTACTTGGTAGCTTTCCTGCTTTAAAATTATTTTTAATTTTAAGTGTTAGGTTATATTTATATTGTTTTTCTTTTTTATAGCAATAAAAATATGTCCTCAATTCCTAAGGACTTGATAGAAACAGCTGCATCAGCAGATGTGACTACAATTGATTTCAGCAAGAATAATATTTCACTAATTCCTAATCAGTGAGTATATTTTTTTTATTCTATATATTATTTTAAAAAAAACGTGTGTTATGTCATTTAAATACTACAGTTTTGCAGTATTTTTTCTCTACCCAATATATGTTACTTCGGAAATTCTATATTAGCTCATAAATTATAATTTCACGCATCTTGCCCAAATTTTAACTTTTTAACTAATATTTTTAATAGAACAATAAATATAAGTGGACAAGTTTTATATTTCAACATTTCATCACTTTGTTATTTATTCAGGTGGAGATTTTTTAATTTAATCCTGGGATTTGCAAGTTGAGACGAACTCAATGTAACTAACTTTTAATATTGAAACTAAAAGTTGAAAGAAGGAGCTGACTTGTGACATTGAATTCAAGAAATATTGTTTAGTTTTACTAGAATTTCAAATTAATTTAATAAAACACACACTGACAGGGTTCCTACGCACCGGGAAAACCTGTAAAACCGGGAATTGTCAGGTAAAATGAAAAGGGTTTGAAAAAACCGGGAAAAGTCAGGGAAAATCGCAGAATTTGAACAATTTCTGGAAAAGTCAGGGAATTTCTTTTCAGTTGGCTAATTCTCAATCTGTCACCGAAACCGTTCACCATCGTTCAATATGTTCCGTAGTGATGATGTCATACTTAATTCTTCCATCATTTTTAATGACAGGAAAAATGTACGCGTGCAAACGTGTATCTTAGCTGTGCGCTTTCTATAATGATTGTCACAATCTATATTACGTTAGCTAACGCCGCACCCGTACGTTTCTTTCTCTCGTTTCTAGACGATCCTGTAGCAGATTTTTATTTTCTTTACACTCTTTTGTCTTAAACTCCATACTGTAAAAAAAAATTATGCTCGTATTGCCGAATTTTGTGATGTATTATTTTGGAAGCGATGTAGCTATAAATATTCTTTTTCTGCGCATACTCTTTGTAGGTGACGTGCGCACCGTGATTGTTTCTGCAAGGGATCACTTTCTTGTTACCGAATTTTTTAATGAATCTTTTTAGAGGGTCATCTCTTCCAAACATTAGTTTTCTGCAAACGTTTTCGGTTTCTAATGCCATGCAACAAGAATATTTCAGCTGCCCTTATTGCCAAATTTCCGAATGCAATCCTTTCCAAACGATCCTTTGCAGATTTTTATTTCCTACAATAAAGGTTTTCTTTAATTTTTCATTCCATATACTGCGAAATGGATATTTTTTTATTGCAGAATTTTATGATGCATTATTTGCGTGGGCATATCATGTAAATAAATTTCTTTACATCCACCCGTTTCCTTGAATGGATCGTTCCCCTATTGAATAATTTTGTGGGTGCATTATTTTTGTGACAAACTCTTCAGAGGTCCTACTTTTCGTAGTCTAACCCGGAATTCCGTTTTTTTTAATAATTTTTTTTTTAATTTGGAGACATTATTCTAAAGTTGAGATTGTTATACCTCTAAGGCTATGCTAAATTTCGTTGTGTCTGGCAAATGCGCGACCTCAGTAAAGGTCGTTTTTTTTTAGAATTTTTTCCATTAATGAAAAGCATCAATTTATAGAAATTCACGAAATGCGATTTGCTGCGAGGTCCGTTGAAATGCTTTCAATCCTTTTGCATCTCATAAATAAATGCTTATTTTTCAGTACTTCTTAGTTTATTAGGATTTGCAGTGCTCTAGTTAACGAAATTGCTTTAAATTTTTCACAAATGAAATTTATTTTACTAAGTTGAAGTTTGGGACTTGTCTTTTTATGTTAAAACGTTGACTTTTGAAAGTAGTTTGTCTCTTTATGTTTGGATAAAAATTATTTTAGGCATTAATATTGGGTTGAAACTTTTATGTGTTTAATTTATTTTAATATTAAAAATTTAATTTTTTGAAGGTTTTTTATACAACTATATATTTAAAGGGATTGAAAAGCGAACCTTGCACCTTAATTCAAATTGATTGATAGACGAACAAATACATTTTGCATATTTTCATGTGTGCTTTTTGAAATGATTTTTTTAGCAGTAGCTAATTTGACATAAATTGGGTATTAGCTGCAGTGTAAGCTAACTGATGTTCACGCATGTGCTTAAGAAATTTTGTTGATGGGTTAAAAAGTGCTTAATACAGAAATTTAACTCTTCATAACGCTGTTGCATAAGACAGTATTTGGTTTTTCATGTATAACAATGATGTCGGTCGTATACTGGAATTTTTTTTTAATCTACTGGAAAACATGGAAAAGTCAGGGAATTTTGTTTTAGGTTTTGAGTGGGAACCCTGCACTGAGTCTGTTGCTTCTAAATATTAATAATATTAAGGGCTTAACCATCATTTTAAATCAAAGTTGAGTTAATTTATTTTATTCAATTTTTTTCTTTTCACATCAAGTGCCTTTTTTTTTATTCTCAAAATGATAATTTAAAATTACTTTTGCTTTTCCCATTAATTCCACAAAGTTAATTATCCCTACAAATTTCCAGTTGCTCAGTTGGTAAGGCGTTCAGCTACTAATCAGAGGATTGGTGGTTCGAATCCGTGAAATGGACTTGACATAGAAAAGTAAAAAAGTAGTGATCTTGCGATCGGAGGGTTGCAAGCTTCGCTACAAAAATACTAGAAAGTCGTCCAGAATATCCAACAAATTATACTGGCGTGTATAATTTGAATAAATAAGACCCCGAACCGTCGCCAATAGCCCACTGTGCAGCTCTAGTGCGACATTAATTAACAAAAACCAAACCAAACCCTACAAATTTCTTATTAACTAACCAATTTTATGTCAATTCCTTACTCATGCTTGTTTCTTTGTGTTTTAGTTTAGAAATTATTTTGCCGAGGTTGACTGAAGCAAATTTCGGTTTTAATAAGATAGCTAGTGTGCCATCATTCATTGGACTTGGAGTGCACTTACAGTTCCTAGATGTCAGGTAAATTGAATTTATAATAAACAAATTGAATTTATAATAAACAAATTGAACAAAAAAAACTTATAAACAAACTTATTTATTTTGTTTTTCTTCATAAATTGAAATATCTTAGAAGAAAAAGTTTTTTTTATGGGAATTTGTCTACAGCTGAAAATGAATCTAAATGTTAACCTAAAGAATAAATTTGGTATAAGTTTTAATATTTTAATCAATATTAAGGTTGAAATACTTCTTGTATAATTAGATTTTTAACAGAAAATAGTATAATACTAAGTGTCAGGGCTCGAAATAAGCCATGGCAATGTTGTCTTCTCATGGCAAACATTGCTGCTAGTATTTGCAACCTGAATTTTTTTTTTTTTTAATATGATGAATTCGATTTCATTCATTTTATTTTACTAGTTTGTATTTCTTTCAAATTACATACTTAACAAACTATGTCAATTTTTTTTTCATTATTTATTTGTTCAAAACTGAAAATTTAAACAAATTAAAATTACACATCACAGAATATGCTTTACTTTTAGTTTTGCCTCAAACTCGATTTTTCTAAATACTTTTTTTAAAAAAACAATTTTGCTCAATAGTTTTTTTTTATATAGAGCTGATAAAAGCTCACAGCAGTATTTGCTGCCAGCTTCAAAATTTTATTTCGAGCCCTTCCAAGTACCTATTAAAATCACAAACCTTTTTAGTTCTACGAGTACAAATGCATAATGGGCTTAAGTAATAGTCTGGGAAAATATTTTAAATATGACATTATTTTTCCAGAAACTTTTTTTTTTTTAATTTTCTTTAAAAACTACTTAATAAACATTAATTTTTATGTTTTAGACAATTGTAATATTTATTAGTTATGTAAATAATAATTATTTTCAATGTATGTGCATATTAATTTCACACAAAATCATTTAAACACCATTCCTGATGTTGTATTAAGGCATTAACCAAAACTGTGGTTGACGCTTTGCAATAAGTCCAATGATTTGGGGGAAATGCTGTAATTCTTAATGATATTCTAATACAGCCTGAGCTCAATTAGGACTTTTGTAAATGCAAATGCAAACCTACCAGGTTCGATGCATTTCCTGTAGTTCGGAAGACTCAAGGAGAAGAGACATCTTTTAAAAACTTAACTAGTTTTTATTTACATTCCCAAACAATACTTTTTGTGGAGGAGCTGAATTTTATCCAACCATACTCAATGGCGGCCTAGTGCTCTCTCTGTTCGAAATCCGAACCGAAACTTCTCAAGTGGAAGATGCCACATTCCAAACCCAAATGGGGCCTCTCAGCACAGTGAATCATCCCCCAAGTGGGCCGGTCTGCAACATTCTCCCACCTTTGAGTTTAAACTTATAAACTCAAATTTTACTAACTACAGCTCTCCCCACAAAAGCAAAGTCAAATATACAAAAAGGATACAAAAATATATACAAATATACACATATAGTTCATTGAAAACAAAAACAATGAATTATTTGCTAACTAAAAGAATGCTCACTAATTAATGCCAAAATATATATACATATAAATTTAAATGCAAAAAAAGTATAAATTGAAAAAAAATATTCTAAATATTAAATTCTCTTAAGTTTCATTCTTAATAGCTCAAACGATCTGGTGCATTCACAGTTCGACCACTTTGGCACGTTACCAGCGATAGAGTTTGTTGTGAGATCTATAGTCTTAAATTTCTAAATATGAAGAGAATATTCAAAATACAATTTGTTTCACTACATCATTATGTACAGTTAACACTTTTTAGTTACTCAGAACTAATTATCTCTTCATTTAGAATATTTACACTAGAAGGCCACTTGGATTCTGACTTTCAGAGCCAAGGTGGACCCTCCCACCATTTTAATTGTTTCAACTTTTCAGTAAAACAATCACGAGACTCGAGGTCGGCAGCTTTTTATACACCTGGTATATTATGCCAGAACTGAGGAGGATCAGTCACAGAAAGAATGTACTTAATTCTATTTAACACTAATGTGCACCACTGGGTCATCATACTCCGAAAACTGTTGAAACTGTTTCTAACAGCTGTAGAAGTGTCCATCGAATAGAATGGACGAATCCCAGTGATACCCAAGTCACATAAACTTGGGATACAATCATCAACACTTAGATGATTGGCAGTTGGAGAAAGATCACGGGGCACTATATTCAAATGATGATTTATGGTGGCACTTAATTGAAATGGTGAGCATTTTACACCAAAACAAACATTTGTATGACGATAAGTTATTGACTTACCCGAGTTTACACTATCAGATGCACTAAGTAGAAGGTTTGGCACTTTTTCCAAACATTGATTCGGAGACGATAATCCCTTCTGTTTACAACTTGCATCATACACAAGCCTTTCCGGCATTCGCCGCACTGGGTCGGGGGGGATGAAGTCGGCTGAGGGGGTCGCTACTTCGACCGGGAAGGAATCGTCTCGGATTCGAATAGCATCTTCATCTGTCGTCGAGACCTTCAATACTGGGACGGGGGGGATGAAATCGGCTGAGTGGGTCACAACCGCCGCCGGGAATGAATCTCCTCGGATTCGAACGCGATCTCCATCCCTCGACGAGATCGTCAATTCTTTTAGATGTATTGTAGTTCGGACACGGCAAGCTATAAGCTTCTCTTCATATACTTCGGCAGCATAGCATTCTTTATTGAAGTCTTCTTGGCTGCATCCCTCTTCCTGACCCTGCAGGAGTTCCTGGAACACAACGTCTAGGGCAAAGAGTTTTTTGGCTTTTTCTTCTAGCTGTTTCAAAGCTATTTGGACATTCACGGCTTCAGCCATTTCCGTTATAAGCTCACGTA
Organism: Troglohyphantes excavatus; assembly: GCA_963932185.1. NCBI lineage: Eukaryota > Metazoa > Arthropoda > Arachnida > Araneae > Linyphiidae > Troglohyphantes > Troglohyphantes excavatus. The sequence goes on from OZ010671.1 coordinate 15,517,560, forward strand.
AGAGCTTAACGGCCTTTGTGAATGAACCTCGCACGGCTGTGCGTCTTTGTTTGAGAGATTGCATTGTCTCTTTTTCCTCGAGTCCCTGTTCGGGCGCCATAATTTTGTAAATGCAAATGCAAACCTACCAGGTTCGATGCATTTCCTGTAGTTCGGAAGACTCAAGGAGAAGAGACATCTTATTAAAAATTTAACTAGTTTTTATATACATTCCCAAACAATACTTTTTGTGGAGGAGCTGATTTTTATCCAACCATACTCAATGGCGGCCTAGTGCTCTCTCTGTTCGAAATCCGAACCGAAACTTCTCAAGTGGAAGATGCCACATTCCAAACCCAAATGGGGCCTCTCAGCACAGTGAATCATCCCCCAAGTGGGCCGGTCTGCAACAAGGACTCTCTTGTAATGTAAAGAAATGAAGAATCTACAAAATATTCTTTTGTTTTTAAACATTCAAACAATTTTCTTGTAGGAACAACCAGCTGCAAACTCTTCCTTCTGAAGTTGCAAACTTAGCTGCTTTAAGGGAAATTAATCTGTGTTATAATAGGTAAGAATGCAATTTCAATTGCATTGTCTTTTAGAATATTAAGTTTCTCTCTATTTTAAAAAAAAGTAAGCCCTAGAGGGAATTTTCAGTTCTTTCAATGTTATTCAGATCGTATCTCAAAATGTAAAAGTCCTAAAATTACTAAATTAAGTGAATTTGTTAAGAAATGTTTGATAAATAAGAAGAATATATTTTTGTTTCAATACTGTTATTAGTTTATAAGTTATTTAATATTAAAGTCGTCGTTGATAAAATTTCGCTTACAAGTAATTTTGTCCGTCGAGTTTCTGAAACACTATTAAGAGGAGAGATCCAATTTTTTTAGGGAGTGTACAAATAGGTTTGAACTGGAAATCCAAGTAATCATTTTTTTTAAAATTTGAATTAGTTTTGGATTTATAAATTTTTTTAACGTTTAAACACGTTCCACTTTTTAAAGTTTTTTCACCCTCATTTTTGAAACGAGATTTCTAAATTGATATAAGTCATTTAAAATGACATATTATCTTATTCAAAAAAATATATTAATGTTCGTTGGCCAAGCGTCAGCGGAGCAGGGGGCGAAGCCCCCTAGTTCCTTAAAAAAAAAATTGAGCAGTTAGGAAGGATGTATTAAATATTTGTTTAGTATTCACTCCCTATTGTGCAATTATTGTATAATTATAAAATTTACAACAAATTAGATTTTTGTACTTCTAAACTTAATTTGCAATTTATTCTGAGTTCTATAAGATATGATAAATCTCAACTGCCTTCTTATCTTTTTACCTTAATTTCATTATGAAATTAAATAATAATTTGGTGTGCTTTTAAATACAAGTATACTTTTCCTTTATGTAGGTTTGATTCCTTACCAAGTGCTTTATATGGTTTAAAGAAATTGGAAATCATTCTAGCTTCCGATAATCAAATACAAAATATTGATGTATCTGGACTATCCCAACTACCTGTACTAGCAGTACTTGATCTCCACAATAACAGTATTAAAGTGGTTCCCCCTGAGCTTGGAAACTTAACACAGATAAGGTTGGTCTACGTTCAATTTGTTATTTTAGTAACGGTTACACAAATCTTTTAAATAATGTGCCCTGTGGCATATAACTTTTTTAAGGATGTTCATTTTTATAACCGTATTCCTACCTAGGTTTGTAAAAAATATTATTACAAATATTTAAATTATTATTTTTATAACATTATATATTTTTATAACATTATATATTATTTTTATAACATTATATATTATTTTTATAACATTATATATTATTTTTATAACTTATATACATTATATATTATTTTTATAACTTGTATACATTATATATATTTTTATTTTTATAACTTATTATAGTATTTTTATAACCGCATTCCTACCTAGGTTTGTAAAAAAATATTATCACAAATATTTAAACTATAGTAATGTACTACTTTCTTATGAAGATTTTCTTGGTTTCCGTTTCTGATTTTACATGAAAAAATATTTTTATGTAACAAGCAGAGTAAAAATATTAATATTTTCACACTTGTAAAATTTTAATTTGGGCATTTTAAGATCACAACTAAAGATGCCAGTTTATTAAGAATTTTTAGGCCCTCATTTTTAATACAATAAGTTGGGCAATATTTGAAAATCCCTGTTAATCTTTACAGAAACGGCTGGTTGATATTTCAACCAGAATCCCATGTTAAAATCAAATTAAAACGCTTTTAAGGTTACTTCTAGTTTGCTTTTTATTTTCCGATTCAAAGAGTAATATAACTTTATAAAATGCTCCATTATTTTTTAATTGCTTAGACTTGTGTATTATTCTATTACTAAAACTTATTATTTTATTTGGAGTTGTTTAATACATTTATTTTAATTTAATCCTTTTGTTTAGGTCTCTTTTGCTGGATGGAAACTTATTTCGTAATCCTCGGCCAGCAGTTCTTTCAAAAGGAACGCCTGCTTTATTAGAGTTCTTAAGAGATCGCATTCCTCGAAGTTGAATTGTGTGTCATTGATTTATTGTTCGATATTTAGTCATGAAAGGGCGATCTCCATTCCTATTTTAAGGTGTTTTATTATCTGAAACTCTGATTGCATGAATTTTTTTATCAGATATTTTTTACTGCTTTACATTTACTTTGAGGTTCAAGCAGTTTCTATTGTACTGCTAGTTTTACATTTACAATATATCTATATTAAGGTTAAAAGTTGTATCTGACCTAATACATCACAGCTTTCGACATTTCATTGTATGATTATTGTGAGTTTGAAAATATTTGAATATTTATTGATGTATTTTAAATTTAATTGGCACATATGTTTTGATTACATATCCTTTGAATCAGATTTCATCTCTAATCCACATTATGGAGATACAACTTGTATCTTTAACAGATCAAGCTAAATAAGGTTGCAAAATAAGTTATAAAAGTATGTAAATAGTTTTTCAATAATGTCTGTTTTTATAGATGTAAAAAGAAATGAATCTTTTCTGAATTTAAGCTGCTTAAGCAATGTCACTCAATGCTTTAAAATCGAATGAAAAATTATGTACATCTATATTTATTAATATTTACCACTGCAATGATTATTAAGTTTCCATCAATCTCTATACAAAATTGCTATTTACTATATTTTATATGAAATAAATTTATTAGTCTTTCACCATGTTGTACATTATTGATTTTATGTTTTGTCTTTACGATGTTTTTATATTTATAAACATGATTTGAAGATCATATCATGAGTTGAGTATTTCAACTAGGTAACCGCATAGTAAGTAGTTATTCACCCAACAATATTTTAACTTAAAGACTAACATTTGTTACTTAATACTAACATCTGTTCCTCCAGCTAGATTATTTTTGTTTATTGAAGGAAAAAATAATATAGTTCATTGATTAGAAAATCTTTTAACTCGTAATAGAAACCACCAAAAATATGTTCTTTTCTTTTATATTAATTATTACTGTTACTTTAAGGAATTCAAATTAAAGGTGAATTGGGTGGTTTCATTTTGCCTGGAAACAGGTTTCATTTATTTGTTTTCCCATACATGAATAGTTATTTAGTGCCTCTGTGATGATAATATATCTTGCAAAATGTAATGTTGAACATAATTTTTATTCTAGTTGATGGCCTTCAGAATTTTGTGTTCTATAATTTCGGTTTTGTCTTTTATGATGAGAGGGAAACTACCTTAAAAATACCAAGAATTATCAAACTAATATTTATCTAATATTACAAACAAAACATTTATCAAAGGGAAGACATGCAGAGATTGATTAATTTAAATTGAGGATTGGTGAAAGTTTCACTGGAATATTAGTGTGAAAGAAATTAATGCAAACATATTCTATGATTTAATTAAATATTATATATATAATTATTTACAATTTAAACAAATAATTAACGATAATTGTTTTCGATGTCAAATTAGTAACTTGCATTTTATTCCTCCGACCCCCGGAATTTTCCGCCATGAGATCCATTGGTGAAATAAAATACAAGTGAATCGACTTAACTATTTTTCAAATATTTAATCTAGAACTAAAAATCCTTTTGTGCTACGATTTGAAGTTCAACTAGCATCGACTGCGGTCGGGCACGTTCTTTTACGAAAACGGAGCGAGCAACGGCCCGTGGATTGTTCAAAATTCGGGAAAAAGAAAAACGAAGATCGAGCTGAAAAAGCGAATTTAAGTCTTGCCAGCAAAATATATATCGTAAAGTTAGGCCCATTCTACACGAACACATAAAACAAAACGCGCGTCATGTTGTCGGTGATTCGAAAAATCATACTACGTGGTGTGGATTCTCGAATCACCGAGAACCTCACACGCGTTTTACTCGTTCGTGTAGAATGGGCCTTAGACGTAAACAAAAATGGCGTCTAAGTGTAAAATATATTCGTCAAACTGAAATTTTTACCTGCAACACGACCAGGGACCGACTTACAAGCTTAGGGGCCCAGGGCAAAAGAACATTAGGGGCCCCTCGACGTACCACAAAATAAAATTGCTAAATTTATGTATAAGTACACATGGCAAAATAACATAACACTGCAAAAAACTTTAAAAAAAAAACCTGATAATTCCAATTAACGTTAATATATAGTCTCTCTCAATACTTCAACAGTTTCTTCATATGTTTCTGGTTCTGTGCTTTCTTCCTTTTTAGCTCTATTTTAGTTGAGCCAGATTCGTATGTTCTACCCATTTTATAGCTAGAAAATCCCTAACGATTATAATATCAGAAAATTTGGAATAGGTTGAAAGTAACAGTAAATGACAAATCTACGTGCAATTCGTAAACCCAGTTTATTTACGGTCCTGGCCTTGAATTAAACTTTGAAAGTGATCCAACGTGCAGGAAAAGTGAAATCAATTGGATAAAATAGTAGACGTTTTACAAAAATTAACAATTGATTTAAATAAAATTATTATATTTTTTTGATTAAATTAAATTTAATTGATTTAAAAAAAAAATTAGTTTTTAAATTTATTATTTTATTAGCTTTATGATCATTTTTTTGGGGCCCCCTTAAAATGGGGGCCCTGGGCAAGTGCCCCGAATGCCCTGCCGTAAATCAGTCTCTGAACACGACCGCTAATTTCGAACCCTGATGGAGGCCATCATCCTTCCCTAAACTAGACTGAAGAAAGAACGACAAACTTAAGTTTCTTACACAAGTTTATATGCTAAAAATGAATTTATCACTTAGGGCAATTTGAAATGATAAATTTAAAAATGCAATTTGAAAAGAATTTTACTTAAAAGTCTAGAATCGTTTTTGAAGTTGCTGAATGTACTTAGACATAGATTCTGATAAGATAGCCGAGTAAAACTCGATGTTAAACCTTTTCGCGAGGGCTCCGTAAGAGGAAAGTTACACTGTCTGTGGTCTAATTCCTAAACGGGGGGGGGGGGGGGGGGGGGGTATTCGTTTTCATAGGCAGGAAAATAATTCTTAAAGCTTTGTGGAAGGATGACTTGCATTACAATAAAAGGCGTGTAACTATCTAACGGATGGATCGTTAACAATCCTTCCTCAAAGCACGCAGATTTCAGGAAGGGCCATTCACGTGTCGAAATACTGAAAAACTAAACCTAAGACAATGCCGCAAATAACCAAGGATAGTGGAGACTATTTATAAAAGGTGTGCTGGTACTCGCTCTTGCTGATGGAGGGCGGGGAAAAGGATTCTTTTGACGTCATAGTGACGCCTTCAACTGTCTGTGGGCGTGTCTAATGCTCTCGACAGTCGTTTTAAGAGTAATTGTCGCTATTGTCAAGGAGTACTTAATTTAACAAGAATTCTTGTTTTTAACTAATCATGAATTTATTTAAAAGAAAACAGTTAAAATTTGCTTCAAAAAACAATTTGAATCGATTTCCAAAGTCGTTTCGTTATTAAAATATTCAGAAACCATTTGAACCAATGGTTCTTGACGTGCTGCCATCTATTTGTTTTTTTGTGAACTATTTAAAAGTGATAATCGTTAATTTTATTTAGAATTCGCTAAATTTGAAGAGTTAAAATTATATTTTAAGGATTGTATTTAGTATGTAAAAAGTGCCAAAAAGTTGCTTAATAAATTAAGCGTATTAAAATAATATTAGCTGCCACGAGAGCATGTCCATGAATTTTGAAAAAGTAAAATGAGGTTAGGAACCATCAGGTCCATGCGTTACAATTTAAATGAGTTACAATTTCAATCAAGTAAAATACGGGGACATAACTAAACAAGGACGGATTAGCAGTGAAGCTACCTGAACACAATTATTTACAGATATTTACATTATTTTGCTAATTAAAAATTAAATCACCAGTCGTTACCCACGGGGATCGAACCTAAGTATCAATGCTTGAAGCATACAGCCAATGAGAATGATCAAAAACTCATAGTAAGGCGGAGCTAAAATGACGTCAAAAGAATTCTTTCCTTGCCCCTTTCAAAAAGCGAAACACGAGCACACCTTATATATATATATATATATATATATATATATATATATATATATATATATGGTCTTCACTATCCTTGGCAAACAACATACTTCAGACTACATGCGTTTTAAAAATTATTTCCACAAATACCATAGTTCGAAAGTATCTCAAGCCCACCACTAAGGGACACACATTGTCCCAGCCTATACGTAAAGGTTAAACTTCGTTCAAAACATTTTAAACATTTGTTTGTCAATTCAAACTAAATTAATTTACTTGATTTAACAAAAATGATAGATGCTTTTCCCTTTTAGGAAATATTTAGGACAAAAAATGTGTGTCAAATCCACGTGGAGTAGTGGAGCTTTCCTTAACACTGGTGAGGAAAGTGCCCGCCACCAACTCTATATTAAAATATGCCCTGATTTGGTGACAGTAACATTGCTTGCTGCCTGTTTAACCTATTGCAAAAGTGTGACAGAATAGGATCTTATTTGACTCCACGTCTTTTACTGCAATTAATTGTAATAAAAATAAGTGGATCACAAAACACATTACTTCCTCTGTATATAAAAGGTTTAAATTTTAAAAGTAATACTAGGTATTCATCCTAAAATACGCACCTGAATCTCGAATTTGGACTTTTGAAATGGAACAAAAGTCTCTGGTTCGAGTTCTGACGGAAGACCACTCACACTTTTTTTTTAATTATTTTATAATTTTTTTAATGTATATATGCGTCATACTGGTTTCCCATGAACGAGACCAAACAGTTATATTCATATGTTTGTTGATAAATGAGAGTATGACCCGTGAGTAGCCATTACTAACAGGGACTTCCTGTAGATGTATCTCGTAAATATAGTTTACGCCTGGAAGTGTGGTTTGCCTTATACTTTATCAATACTCCACTCCTTTATCTATATCTTTGAAGAAGAAAAAATCCTCCTCGTAGTGAAATCCTCAAATGTTTGCTTTTTATTTATTTATTAAAAAAAAAATCTATGGTTGGAAATGAATTTATAAAAATATTGTTATGTGAAGTAGTTTGATATAATCTGATGGTGAAGGTTCGTTTGATAAATCTGGTGCAAAATTTATACTTCAATTAATGCACTCGGAATAGTTAAACTTCTGTAGACAAGTCAACTACAGAAATTTCTCCTTAAAACTGATTTGATGAGCTGACTCCGTCATCATATTTCCTTTACCCTCTTCGTAATCCGCAAACAATATATTTTGCATGCTGAATAAGCATCAGATTCACATGTTTAGATGTTACATATTTAATAAACTTTATACATGTTACGAGATTTCAATCTATGTGTATATTTGTTAAACAAAATGTTTGTAGCTGCACCATTTAATTAAAATTTGGTTTTAAGTAAAATTCAGCCAATGGGAGATATATAAGACGAAAATCAGGATAGGATTTTGCTTTCTTCCCTCCATATATTGGTTTCTTTTTTGGAAAAATCTAACCATATATGCGTAAGCAAAAAAAGACGCTGCTCGAATTTCCTTAATTTAAAACACATAACAATTATTTTGCGTTGCAACACCATTTTTCAACTTGCTTTATTATTATTATTATTGAAATGGTTATACGAGAAGAAATATTTGTATTTTGTTAAAAAAAAAGTTTAACTTTATATTTTGTAGTTGAATATTTAAAATAACTCCTCCTGCGATCCCATCTTCAAGGACTGTTAATATCTATCATACTTTTACTAAAAATATGGAAGTTGAGAAACATATAAGATAGCTCAAAGATATTTAGATAAAGGTTGGGAACTACTGTGGATTGTACAGTTGCTTATCATCAAACCTTTAGACCATGCGATATTTTTTATTAATGAAACGATGAAAAACATGTGCGATAGACCTGTGATGGCCGAATTGTCAGAGCGTCGGACGAGCATCTGAGTGCAGCGTTTGATCCCCAGCATGTGTGTAGCGATTTGATATCAGAGTGATATCTGAAAAAATATCCGCCAGATTCAAAGGTATTGATAAAACATATACAACACGTGTATAAGTATAATTATGCACACGTACATGTTCCTGGCGCCTATTGAGCATGCGTCGGGTGCCAGCTCGGGTGTTCCACAGAGAAAGGGTTCAAAAATATGATGTAGTTTGGCTGATCTTTCCTTTGAGGTAGACCCTAAACCATTACCAATAGCCCATTGTTCAGTTCTAGTGCGAGGATGTAATTTATCAACTAACACGTGTTTGTATTTATTCTTTTAATGACGTAATATACATAGTGTTTAACGCAAATGAAACAGAAACAGTTATTTATTTTTATTTAACCGCAACCGTTAGATCTCATATCTCCGAATTGTTAAAATCTAAACACTGTCAAAAAATGTGTAAATTTGTTTAAGTAGTTATTTGTTTTTATTTAAAATGTATTATCCGTTATGTGTATTTTTGTTTATTTTAACACAAAGACTGAATTTGCAGTTCTCTAACTGAGAATTCATAATCTTCTAAAAGTTAACACAACTGATGATATATATATCTGCTTTCTGCTGAAAGCTTGAATTGGTACCTAAATTTTTTTTCATATATTATAGCTCCGAGTTTATTTATTTTGTATATGGGACTGCATTTCTAGATTATATAGTGAGATATGGTATTCTATATTTTTGTATTTATTCATTTAATTATCTTCCGATTTATCGTTACTGATGCGGTATAATTTTATATCCCAATATTTTTTTTTCTTCTTAATAATATCCGAGTTGAGCTATCGAATTATTTATAAGGAGATTTTTCCGCTTATGCATAAGAGTAATAAAATGTGGTAATTTTTCTCTTATAAAGGTCAAAGTGTTCGACATGTTATTTCTTTCTTTATTTAGTTTTTAATTTAATTGGTACATACACCAATATACATTTTCGATATTTATACTGTATTATACACCTTTGAAGACAATTTTATATATTGTTTAAAAGAGTAAATATTTGATTATTTAAATGTCAAGAGGAGCTCATGAAAAGAAATTTTGTTGCATTTTAATGCTCCAAATTGTCTAAGGCAGTGGTTCCCAAAGTGGGTTCCGTGGAACCCTGGGGTTTCACGAAAAAATTTAGGGGTTCCGCGTGACAAATTTTATTTGATTAAAAAAAAATAAAAATGGTGTTTAATATGTTCACATTTTCGATGAATATCCAAATTTAGCAAAACAGTCTATTCGAATTCTATTGCCGTTTGCAACCACTTATTTGTGTGAAGCTGGGTTTTCAAAATATGTTGCGACAAAAACCAAATATCGTAACAGACTTGATGCTGCACCAGATATGCGAGTTCAGTTATCAAATCTAACGCCCCATTTTAAGAGAATCATGGAATCAAAGAAGCAGGTGCATTCTTCACATGAAAGATTTTCCATTTATTTTAGTTTATGTTTTGTATTTTTATTAATTATTTCTATGATGAATTGTTTTTATTTTGAGTTTTGCTTAATTCAATAAAAACTGAAATACCAAAATAATACTTGTTTTGTTTAATATCAGATATTAAATTTTAAAAAGTCGTTGATTAAAAAATATTCAGGGTTCCGCGATCATTGGCAACAAATTTTGGGGTTCCACGATCATTGGCAACACATTTTGGGGTTCCACGACCAAAATAGTTTGGGAACCACTGGTCTAAGGTAATGCTGCTGCATCAGTTACTTAAATGAAAAAAATATTTAAAATTGAAAAACAATTTTAGAGTAATCGAGCCAAGATTTATACTTTTACGTCTAGGTTGAATATATCCTATGCAACGCAGTTATTAAGACAATTCAAATTATTCATTATTACACCTAAATCTTCTGTAGCAAATATATTAAAAAATAAATAATAATTTTAAAATTTTTAGTTTGTATATATTTTATCTCCTTTCATTTTGTCATTGATTATTTTTCTATATATCGTTAAACAGTGAAGCATGAATTTCTCTCTTAGATATATTTTTTTTAAATTAAAAGTTGTATAAGTTTTGTTTTGCAATTCATCTTGTTTTCATGTTGCAATTCATGTTGTTTTGCAATTCTAAATTTTTTTCGCAAATGCTAAAATTAAGGTTTTTTTGTTTGTTGTCTATTCAAAATGGCGTACAATAATGTCTGATTGGTTAAATAACTTCCCAACTTAACGATTCAAAATTCTCAACTCAACTATTCGAAATTCCCAACTCAACAATGCTGGAAATTCCCAGTTCCAACTTATCGACATTTTTCATCTTGTTTTATATATATTTGAGGTAATATTAAACAGTTCTCTCACAAGCATTGATTTGTTGCACCCATATTTCAATGCAGTGTCCGTTTTGAGGTCTAATTTAAATGTAACCTTACAAGTTGGGCGATTTCTAACCTTCCCTAGCTTTCATTTGTTAATAAAATTAATTGTCTTCAGGGATAAATTTTCCCAACTTGGGGATTTTAGAAGTTGAAATTCCCAACTTTCATGGATTCCAGATTAGGGCGGGGGGGGGGGGGGGGGCTAATTGGCAGTGTTATGTCTAGTCCCTGTGCCTATGTATTAAAATCTTCTGTAATTTTATATCGTTAAGCACTGTATTCATTGCTCGTTACTCGTTGGTATTCTGAAGTCTGCTTTTCTTGTCCCCTTTCAGTCGGAGTGTGGGGCTTTGATGTTTGACCAGCTGTCTCTATGTTCATCCAGGTGGAACCTGTCAGAGCTTCAGTTCTGGATGTATTAGTCTGTTGTGTAGATATGGTTGTAAGTGCATACATTTTTTCTCTCATCATTTCATGCTCATGTTTCTATTTTAGCTATCAATGCATGTCGAATTGCTATAACCTTATGTAATAATTAATAAAATAGCTGCTTGGCTCAAGCCATCTGTTAAAATTAAGTAATAGCACATCTCAAGGAAATTGATCTTTCTAGGCAGAAATGCAACACACCAGAGAGTTTTACAGATTATACATTGATTGCCCAAAATGGCTTCATCGTTGAAATCTATAATTTTCAAACATTCGCAACTGTCAAAAACTTTTGTTAATACCTTTTATTTATTATGTACAAACCAATAAGCTCTTTGGTTTTTTTTTTATCTGTTTATCTCGCTATATAGGTATTATTTCCTACTTCAAATAAATTTATATAACAAAAAATTTGCAACTAATATTAAAATATACAAATAATATTAGTGAATATTGGTTGAATTAGAATCACACTAGGGTTACACAATGAGCTATTGGTGACCATTTCATACCTATCTCAGAGATCTAAAAACAGAGAGTAATTGCTTCGTAATTTTCAAACACGAACACGTAATTAATACAGCACCGGTACCCCAATTTCTAAATTTCGCACACCATGATCAACATGAAGACATTTTTTAGATTTATTATCCATCAGGGCCTTCTGCGCAGGGAGTCTTCTTTGGGGTTTAAGAATAATCGTTATGAAGGATATGCAAAAATTTCTATACAGCAATTTTTATAAAATTAGCTTAAGAACTTGCTGCATATTTCCGAGATGCACAATAGAAAAAACAAGAAGACATACAGGAAACATCAACGAATTCAGGTTCAGTTACATTTGATGACAAAGAATCAAATAAAATATTTCAAAGTATACAAAAATCTGTTCAAATATAGAAAATATGATTTTAGCAACTGCACCTTCTAGGTCCCAATCGTCAGCAAAATATGCGCTGAGCATGAATAAGGTTTCCATATTGTTTAATCCTAAATTCAGGAATAAATGGGGATTTTGTTTTTTTATTTTTATTAATTTTTTAATTGAATCAATAAACAAATTAGAATCATTATTTACACCAAATAGTTTTATTCCCCCACGAACTTGTACTACATCGTTTATTTTTGCAATACATACATCGTAAAATGACTTTTTTAAATGATTCATTTGACCCACAGTGTTAGAAATAGGTATATTGGTAGGTTTTGTGTTGAATAGTGTCAGAACTGCCTTTAAATTTCTTTTAAGACACTTTTCATATGTCAAGCCTGCACTGTTTATACCCAAATATAGTCACTGTATACATAAACGATCTTATGACTTTAAACCAACATTTTTACTATTTGACATCAGATAATTTTTTTCTGGAATCTTTTTTGAAACACATTATATAGATGAAGTAGGTATTGCAGCTGCCATACTGGTTCTGACACTAATGCATACCTTTTATTCGGATGTGTGTAATTAAAATATTTTATAAAAGGTTTATAATAGTCAGGATGCAAAATAAGATATGGATGTGTTTGTATATTATTCTTGTTTTTATGAGTGGATGTAATTCTGTAATTTTTCTTGCTGAATTTCTGTGCTAAGTAAATTTGTACTGTGCTTTTTAAATTTGTTTTCTATTTCTATGCTGCTTGGTACATTTTATTTTATTTTACAAATTCAGTCTCTTTCAGCTCAATACGGAATGGGTGCAGATTGAAGCAATAGATTTAACGAGCGATGGTTCTGCTTGGGGTTTTGGTATAACTGGGGGAAGAAGTACGGGCGTGGTAGTCAAAACTATTGTTCCAGGAAGTGTGGCCGATAAAGTAAGTACCTCTATGTCATACCCCATGTTTCTGATAAACTGTTTTTTGAGGGGATAACTTGTCCTTTTAACTTGAAATTGCACCCAAGTCACCTAACTGATTTATGCAAATATCTTTTCTTATCAATCTTCACTTAGAGAATTGAATCAGCACTAATTGAAAACGTTTGTTTCTGCGAGTTTCTGACTGGCGAGACAAACTTTTTTTGCTTGCAGATTTGGAGCTTAATTTTTAGCTTTTCAGGCATTTACTGAAACCAAATAATTTGATGCCTTGATTATCTCAATTTGATAGGTTTGATTATCTCCTGAAAATTTCAATTGCTATTCTTAATTGTTCAAATAGGTTTTACATTGAATTCACAAAAGCTGACTATTTAACATAGTCCAGTTTAAATTTTAAATGTTTTTTTAGTATAGACATTAAAATTTCAATTAGCTAATACAGTGGTTCCCAAAGTGTGCGCTGCGGCACCCCCCAGGGAAGTGGTGCAACATTTGCAAAAGCTTCATAATTAATTGCACTCTCAGTGATTCACAAAGTGCAAATTTAAAAATAAAAATAATCTCAAATCTAAAAGTAATCGAACTACCATAAGATGCGTAACTATGTAGTTAAAAACTACAGTAAAAATTTACTGTACGGTCAACCTTGGCGACTTTTTCAAAATATCACCAAAAGTCGCCATATTGGCGACTGTTATCCAATAGGGTTGCTGCAATTTCTTGTCGGGTCGGAGGGGAGTTGCCATTAAAAAAAAATATCGCCAAATGTGGAAAAAATCGCGCCAAGGGTGACTGTACAGTAAATCTGACCCAATACTACAAAATGCACCAAAAAAAAAAGGAAACTGTCTAAAATTATATGGTACCATCGACTTTACAAAAGGATCTTATATCAGTAATAACAATTCTATATACCAAAACAGATGATTCGTTGAAACTTCTTATGACATCAATAGCCGTAAGAGTGATGATAGATGGTGAGGTGGATTGAAAAGGCTGAACCTTAAAGAGCTCCTCCTTTTAGTTCCATTTCCTAAAAAAATAAAATGCGTAGTTGGCACTTCGTGACAAATTTCAACTGTTCTGGAAGATTTTGCGTATGAAATATATAAGCAAGCGTTGCCTGATCGATTCAGTCAGTCAGTTGATAGTCGAAGTCTAGTGAAGATGAACCCTCTTGTGATATTGTTATTAACCAGTTTTATTTCTTTTAGTTATAATTAGTAATAATTTTACTAAGGGTAGGGTGCCACAGGGAAATCTTAAAGTTTGGGAACCACTGATCTAATGCTTAAAAGAACATAACTGCAGTCAAATTTCACAAATATTTAGTAATATAAACAAAGATGAAATAATTGCACCTTTACCCAGAGCTGCTTTTTAATTATATTGGTTTAATATATTTAGTGTTGATTCCCCAGAATTATTATCTAAGAATGAATATTAATCTTGTATATCCAATATTTTTCAGGATGGTCGTTTGCAAATAGGAGATCACATAATCCAGATAGGCGAGATCAACCTGCGTGGCATGGGCTCTGAGCAAGTGGCTATGGTATTGCGGCAATGCGGCTCACAAGTGCACCTGATTGTGGCCAGACCCGTTGAACCAACATCACCGGAAGAGAACCTTTTGCAGCAGAGTGCTTCGGCCATCGTTCCCACTCGCGTTCTTAATGAACCGGATGAACTGGAGCAGCAACTGAATATTTATCAGCCTGGATCAAATGGTTTTGCTGATCCCATGTTGCAAGAGATGTATGCGTTAGAGCCAACAACTGTGGTGAGAATTCTTGAATTTTTTTGTTAATATTTGGAAAGTTAGTAATTCATGTAAAGGGTATATCAATGCCTCTTAGAGTGCATATTTGTTATGGTACTTTCATAGGAAAAACTTGCATTTGTGTTCTAAGTCACCCATATAGTATTTTGTATGTAATTAAGAACTTTAATATGCTATTGGATTTTTTAGTTTTTGGTCTTCAATGTTTCCTTAATTAATTCATGCTCTTATATGCATTATTTTAGTTTATAATGCCATGCTGTTTTAGTTGTAAAATAAAGCAAGCCTCATAATGGGGAATCTGGATATGAATTATTATGTAAAATTCATATCCAGATCCTGCCTTATTTATGAGGATTCTTATAATTTTTTTTTATTTGTAAGAAAATTGGAGGCGCCACGGGTATTGATCCCGGTACCTCTCGCATGCTAAGCGAGCGCTCTACCATCTGAGCTACGCCCCCTATGTATCAGCGTTAACAAAAACCGATAATATCGAAAGAGAAAATTCAAGAGAAAGAAATATTTAACTATAAAATTACAATAAATATTGTTTTTCTACCAAATGAGATATTTTTATCCAAACATAAGAAAATTGGAGGCGCCGGCTATCGATCCCGTACCTCTCGCATGCTAAGCTAGTGCTCTACCACCATATATTGAAAATTATATGAGTTTCTTACTAAGTATAGTGACTTTTTTTTACACATGCATAGAATTACTTTATGAAATTTTATTTATTATCATATAATCTGATAAAGTTGATTCAATTTATGAAAATTGTCAAAAATAAATATTTTTTAAGTTACAAATTTTACAATTCGGGAAAAATTCTTAATTTTTTTGAAATTCTTTGTATATTTCTTACTTTAATTTTGCGAATTGCTAATGAACCTTGGCTAAAATTTAAATGTCAACAGACCATTATAATAATGTGATTTTGATCCAATTATAATTTATGCCACTAGTTTTATTTACATTAAAAAAAATATGGAAAGATTATTTTATTTTGCATAAAGGTAATTGTGTAGGTTTGTTTTAAAACTATACTAAATTGTACTAATTATTTATTTATGGTGTGCCTGTATGGTTCTAAAGTAATTTGTTTTTAGAAAATTACTACCTAAGTCAATTTTGTGTGTGGTATAGTAATAAAACTATTAGATATTTGTATTAATACAGTTTTCAATGGAATCATTTAAAGAAAACAACTCTAATTTTACTTTAAAGCAGTAACAAATGACTTATTGAGTTATTCCACTAAGCCCACTACAATCGCAATAGTTTAAAATGAAAAGATATGAAAAATATATGTATAATAAAGTTTTAATTGTTTTTCTGTCAGATTCAAAAAGAGCCAGTTTTGTATAAAGGAAGAAATGAAAGAGTTGACATGGAAAGCTTTGAAGTTAATTTAGTTAAAGATCACCAAGGCTTGGGAATAATTGTTGCTGGCTATGTCTGTGAAAGAGGCAAGTAATTCACACAATTACTCAATACTTTTATGAATACTGCACGATTGTATTAGTATTTATGTTTTCAACTATCAGAGGGTAAAACTAAGTATCAAAGTTGAGGATCATGAACCAAATATGTCAAGAAATATAATAAGTGGGATAGGTTTTATAAAGAAAGGATGACATCTATCTGCTTTCGCAAATAAAAAAATATTTCCAAAAATATCGTTTTCATTTTAAAACTTAAAAATCTGGATGTTCATAGAAAATAGAATTGCATGCATCTAACAAAGGTTTCTGCAATCGGACTGACATGTTTGTTTTTTCATGCACTCGACTCAATTGTAAATGTGTTGTCATTTCAAAAGAGTTTAGAATTCGTTGTTTGTGTGACTTTGAAAAAAAGGAAAAAAAAATTCTTTAAAATAGATGGTTTTTAAGTTGTAACCAAAGCTTTTAAATGGACATTTTATAATGTTTTAACATATTTTATAATTAAAAAATTATGTGCATTGCTGTGAAAACTATAGGCACACAAACATATATACATCAATATCTCTCAGAGGGTAAAATAGTTTTATTATACATTCAAGCAATTTATATTATTAAGTTTGAAATTAAATCTTGTAGTCAGTTGTTCATTACATTCTCATCAATTGTTTTGACAGAGGACATATCAGGTATTTTTGTAAAAAGCATTGCAAAGGGGAGTGTTGCAGATCTGAGTGGTCAGATAAGAGTCCACGATCAAGTTGTAGAGGTATGCTATATTTAAATGTATTTTTTTTTACAAGTATCTTTCAGTCGAGTTATCATTAAAAAATTTAATCAAATGAAAGCACATTGATTATAATAAGTTATTGATTAATAGGAAAGTGCATAGTTTTGTATATATTAAATTTAATTATATTGTAGAATTTAAATTAATTAAAAAAAAATTATTGAGTCTTTAGAATTTTATTTTAAGTAAATTGACATGATTTATGAGTTTTTTTTATCAAAGATTTAATTAAACAATAGGGCATTGGTAAAAGTGTTGCCTGTTAGTTTATTTTTTAAGGGTGCATTTATTTCTCTATGGTTGTACCTCTTAAATTAAATGTACTTACTCATATAAGTATTATTTATGTCAATTAAAAAACTCCAAAATAGAGAAAAATCGATTTTTTTCCATGAGGCTCAATTAAATTACAAACTGTGGTAACTTCTAAGTAAAAATAGAAATTGTTGTAATAGGCTGCTGTGTGGAAATGTTTAAGAAAAGTATTTTTATTGGTTAGGCATTAAGAAAATCTTCTTTTAGGTTGATGGACATCCTTTGAAAGGCTATTCCAATTGTGAAGCTGTGGAGATTTTAAGGAATACTGGGAAATATGTGAAGCTGCAGCTTGCAAGGTATAATCATGGTTCCAAATTTGATCACCTGCAAGAGGCAATGGGTGAGTAATAAATTATTTTAAAAGTAAAATTATTATATTGTTTCTATAAGTTATTTTGAACTTATTAATTATATAGTTATTTTGAATTTATTAATTATATAGTTATTTTGAACTTATTAATTATATAGTTATTTTGAACTTTTTAATTATATAGTTATTTTGAACTTATTAATTATATAGTTATTTTGAACTTATTAATTATATAGTTATTTTGAACTTATTAATTATATAGTTCAGGGACCGCAGAGCTCCTATTTTCTCCTATTTTCCTATTTTTTTTAAAGTGCTCCTTTTTTTCCTATTTTTTAGACATTTCTCACCGAAGTTATAAAGTGGCGCGCAGATTCGGGTTTTTCCGATGAACGGAAATTTTTTTTTATGAAGCTACGTATACAAAGGAAACAACTGCGAACTTTTTCGCCATTACCAAGGCTGAACTTGATGCGCGCACACGGGCACTGAACAGTCAGTTTCTTATCTCTCGAGCGTCAGGGGTGGTACTTTTCTGGGTTTAACCCGGAACACTAATTTTGTTAAAATATTTCGGTACCTGAAATTCCCGGTGTTTTAAAAGTTTTGGAATGCGGAAATCTAGATTTTTTTAAACTAACAATTTCGCCAAAATTTCAATTTTAAACACATTTTCAAAATTTCAAATATTTACAGAATCATATGCTACGATGCCGCGCTTTTGATCGCTCCACTCTTGTGTAAATATCAGACGTGGTACAATTCCGCGGAAGCGCGGAATTCTGTTTTTTCAGTCCACGGATGCTCTGAATACTGTGCTTTAAGTCCACGGAAGCACGGACATAAACATAATTCCGCGGAATTATGTTTTTTCAGACTTTAATTTTATCATCGCTGGAATTGATGCATATTTGCTTCAAAATTTCGGTATGTCTCTGACGTTCGTGACTCTGAGATCCATGAGAAATTTCTTGAAGAAATTATATCCACAGAGAAAGGAAAAACCGAAAACGCAAAAAGGTGGTGTTCGAATGCACCTCGGAAACCTGTTTGTAATGAGAGTTCTGAGAAAGCTCAGATGTTTCTTTCAGGGGTGCTAATTTTCCAAATCCTAACCCAGAATTCCTGGTTTTGAAATAATATACCGTATATACTCGCGTATAAACCGATCCGCGTATAAGCCGACCCCCTAATTTTAGGCAGATTTTTTGTCCAAAATCGGAAACTCGCGTATAAGCCGAGTTGTATTTTTGAACTTAAAAAATTCCGATAAAAATCGGCAAATCCTGGACAAAAGAGTGAAATTTTAATTAGAAAAAAAAATATTTTAGCCTAGAAATTAAAAGTTTAAAAAAAAGTGGCTAGATAAACGGCCTTCCTCGAAGTTCGTGACGATTCATCGGGCTTAAAAGTATGTACCCCTTGCGATGTTCTGGTGTCTTTCAAATCTCCATCGGACTTCTTAAATTAAATCTCCCTTATTATCAAATAAAATATTTTAAGCCACAAACTTAAATACCAAAATGTGCAATTTCTAATCCTTAACATCGTTTTGTAATGATTAAAAAAACTTAGAAAACGTCAACTATTTTCTGTCAACATCGTTGACTACTGTCGCTATTAAATACGGATGAGCATTTTTTTTAATCATCCCGGAAGGAAATACTACTACTTTATGGATGAATATATACTTCTTATTAAAATATTTAGTTTTTAATTACGAGATAAATGACTTGAAATTAGAACTTGAATTCGCCGATTAGCAACCCCGATTTTACCGCTTTAAAGCCAATTCCATCCAAAATACTAATGAAACAACTATTAATATCTCCTACCTAATATTATCAAGGAATAAAATCTGCATTGGGGAAATAAATTTTGTTTAATTATTGTAATCGAGCAAGAAAGACATTGGCTTTAAAGTGGTGTCATTCGCTACGCACGATGTCAACTTCTTAGTCTTCCATCCGAAATTCTATTAAAGTAGCGTTTACTAGCTTCATAAATTCTACAAACCAATTAAATATTTATCAAAATATATACTTTTTATTAAGTGAAACTGATTATTTATGTGAGTAGTTAAATTTTGCGTTACGATTACGCCGCGATGCGCAGAACGGTCTTCAGTCAGCACGTGACGCACATTCTCGATCTCGGAAATGTATCGGTGCGATTTCAGAAGAATCCGCTAATTTCAACTTCTCTCCTTTTCCCATTTTAGGCAAATTATATTAGAAATTTTAATGACCCACGTATAAGCCGACCCCCCCCCTACTATTTGTTGAAAATTTTGACTTAAATTTCTCGGCTTATACGCGAGTATATACGGTATGTAGAAATATAAGGTACGTATGGCGCCGTTTTGATCGTTATACGCAAGTGTAAATCGGCAAGGACTCGAGAAGAGAAAGACGAATGGAGGGACTTCGCATCAGAAAAAAGTGGACTTTTGATCCTTTTTGTCCGTTTTTTTAGTCAATGGTATTTCGTTATCATAAGACACTTCATCACTGAAAAATCTCAGTTCGTTTGGTAAGAATCGATACTCAATCTAGAAAAAGGGAGAAAGATCTTCGTCAAACGGAGATGATATCACTCGAAAGTTAAGATGGTTAAAACTCAAATTTCGATGCATCTGGCAAATGAGACTTCCAAATGCACTCTTGTGAGAATTTTTCGTTCATAAAAACTTTTAAATTGGAGAAATTCGCTTAACGCGATCTGCTGCGATCTCCGTTGATAAATTTACAATCCTTTTGCATCTGATAAATAAATCCTTATACTTCACTACTTCCTATTTCATCATGATATAATTTGCACTACTTAACAAAATTGCATTAAATTTTTCAAAAATATCATCTAATTTACAAAATTGAAGTTTAGGACTTGTATTTGAATTAATCAAAATTGATTTTTTGAAAAAAGTTTGTTACTTTTTGTTTGGCTGACAATAATTTTCTAATTTGTTTCTGTTTTGTTGTAATGTTTATATATTTCATTAAAGTTATTTTTTTTTTATTTGAAGATTTTCACCCCATGAACTCAACAAAATTTGAGAACTTAGAAATTTTCTGTTTGGGAAAACATTAGGTTTTTTGTAGAGTGAAAGTTAAGCCTTTTAAATTTATTTTGTCTGAAATAAGCAATATGGCAAGGGTAAAAAAAAGGCCTGAATAGAAGGATTTCACATCAGAAAAAAAAAGGACTCATTTATGTTGTCCGATTTTTTTAGTCATGGATATTACATCATTGGAAAAGGTCACTTCGTTTTTTATTTTGTGCGGAATCGCTGCTCAACGTTGAAAAACAAAGAATTTCACAAAAATATAGCATTTTTAACATGCAGAAATATTTGCAATCTTCACCAAACGCGGAGATGATTCACTCGAAAGTTGATAGATAAAACTCTTTCGTTACATCTGGTGAAGGCAATCTCAAAATGGCGCTGTTTTAAGAATTCTTTGCTCTTGTGAAAACTTTGAAATTGTAGATAATCACTAAACGCGATCTGCTGCGACGTCCGTGGAAATGTTTTCAATCCGTTTGCATCTGATAAATAAAGGCTTATTTTTCACTATTTCCTATTTCATCGTGATTTGCTTTGCACTATCTAACAAAATAGCATTAAATTTTATTTTAGAAACTATAATTATTCACGAAATTGAAGTTTAGGGACTTATTTTATGTAATAACAATAAACATATGAAATAAGCTTGTTTCTTTTTACGTGGCTTGCAATTCGTCTCGGCATTAATATTTTATTTACATGTTTATATATTAATTTTTTTTTAATTTAAAACTCCCCCTTCTTGCACCTGCCCCTAAAAAAACAAATGACTTTTTGAAAGTTAAAAAAAATAAATTATACAACTGTTTTTGTAAATTTTAATGATTTAGATTAACATGCTTAAATAGGTATTCTATTAACATTTTACTCTTTAATAAATCTAAATTTTCCTTGAAAAAATTACAGAATTTAATTTCCCTTAGACAGTAGCAATCCCCTTAATTCATTCGCATTTAACTTTAAAAAAAATCAAGTTATGAAAATTAAGTATAGTAAAATTCTTTAAATTGTCTTTCAAATGTAGGATCTTGTCATTGATCGTGTGCTGCTTGAATGACAGACTTGTAGAATGGATATAGATGCTTTTCCGTTTTTAATTTATTTATTTTTTAAATTCCTATTTTTTTCCTATTTTTTGTGTTTAGTATTCCTATTTTTACTACTATTTTTTCTCAAAATTCGGCTGCGGTCCCTGATAGTTATTTTGAACTTATTAATTATATAGTTATTTTGAACTTATTAATTATATAGTTATTTTGAACTT
This sequence comes from Troglohyphantes excavatus, assembly GCA_963932185.1. Classification (NCBI taxonomy): domain Eukaryota; kingdom Metazoa; phylum Arthropoda; class Arachnida; order Araneae; family Linyphiidae; genus Troglohyphantes; species Troglohyphantes excavatus. The sequence goes on from OZ010671.1 coordinate 15,539,577, forward strand.
ATTAATTATATAGTTATTTTGAACTTATTAATTATATAGTTATTTTGAACTTATTAATTATATAGTTATTTTGAACTTATTAATTATATAGTTATTTTGAACTTATTAATTATATAGTTATTTTGAACTTATTAATTAATAAAGTTATTTTGAACTTATTATAAAGTTATTTTGAACTTATTATAAAGTTATTTTGAACTTATTATAAAGTTATTTTGAACTTATTAATTATAAAGTTATTTTGAACTTATTATAAAGTTATTTTGAATTTATTATAAAGTTATTTTGAACTTATTATAAAGTTATTTTGAACTTATTATAAAGTTATTTTGAACTTATTATAAAGTTATTTTGAACTTATTATAAAGTTATTTTGAACTTATTATAAAGTTATTTTGAACTTATTATAAAGTTATTTTGAACTTATTATAAAGTTATTTTGAACTTATTATAAAATTATTTTATAATAGTATCTGATAAAATTGATTGTTTTCAAAGATTTTTAAAAAGTGATAATTAAATTTTTCTTATTATAAAAAGCATGTTTTCTACTTTTTTTTTGTTTAAATTGTTTCTATTCAAATATTAGGTGCTGAAAAACTTCATTCTATGTTCGACCATTCAAGTGCTTCCAGAAAATCTTTTTCCAGTCCCTTGCCTGCTGTTGATAACAGTAAGATTTTAGTTTAATTGTACAAACTATTAGTATTAATTTTTTTTTTGTAAGATATAATTTTTGCTAGTTCCTCATGCCTGTCTATTCAAAGCATAAGTCAAGTGGTTGAGTAAATTTGGATAAAAACCAATTAAACTGTCAAAATCATAATGTCCTACCCCCAAGAAGGTCAAAGAAAAAAATACAGGATATTGAAGATTGATTAAAAAAAATATTTTTCTTAAAAGTATTAATTTCTAAGAATTTGCATTGAATATATTAAATTGTAACTTTAAAAATTATAATGAACAAATAAACAATTGAAGGGCAAGGAAAAGAAGAAATTAACTAACATTTTTGGAAAAAAATGATAATTTTGTGGTAAATGAAAGCTTTAAGTACAGATGCGTCTTCTCTGAAAATTGTATGGCTCTGCTTGATTTATTTAGGCAGATACAGATCAGTAAAGAGTATATATATGACTTATAATGGTTCAATTTCATTAAGCAAACTGAAATGCCAAATGATCAAAAATGCACCAATTTTGTTAACTCATCACTCAGTGCTCACTCTAGAAATAAAAAATGGCAGAGTGCTTTTGGCAGTAAATGGAAATCCCGTTGTTAAAAAGGCACTTCTTGTTTTTAAAAGGGCACTTTCAAAAAAAAAATTCGGGTTGGGTGTGGCCACCCATTTATATTTTCTTTTTAGTGTTTGTTAAAAATATTAGGGATTTAAATTTATTATAGTGTTTTAAAAATATTAGTAGTGCTGATGCCATAATATATTATATTAATTTACAAAGTCTTATGCTTCGATTGAAATGAAAACTAATGTATATTATAACATGGAGAGACAATTTTGTATTTTACTGTATTTTTCTAATTTTATAGATTTTTAATATTTAGAGTTTTTTTTAAACAAAAGTTACACAGCATATTTAACATTTATCTTTAATATTTAGATTTTTCATTGAATTCTATTAACACTGAAGAAATAAAAGCGAAATGGGAAAAAATGCTGGGTCCAAGAAGTGAAGTAATTGTAAGTTTATCTACTCGATTTTTCTTTTTATCAATGTAATATATTCTATTTTAATCCAACCTGTATATATACTAAAAAAATCAGGAGGGGGGGGGGGGGGGGGTTAAAAGTTAATGAACCAATTTATGCGAGACTTTCCTCTCTCTAAAGAATATTTTTACATTTTTTTTTCAATAAATTAATTAGAATGTTAGGCTTATTAGTTATTACTATAAGAAAATGTTCTACATGCATTTTTCCAATTCACTTAGAAGTCAAATTTTGTTTGCACTAATCTCAGCCTCTGTTCCACTTTATTTTATATCGATATGTCGAAAAGAAACTGAGTTATTATAACCCACTTTTCTTTTTTCGGCACATATTTTTTTATATTTGCTCACTCATAACTTTTTATTAAGTGAACCTATTTTGATATTTGTCAGTTATAGAGAGTGATGTCTTTTCATGGTTTATTCCTTGAAAATCTAGAGTTTCTCCAGGAAAAATTAAAAACTACTGTCCTCTTTTTTAAAAAAAAAATAATTAGGACTTGGGCTTTTTTTTCCCCCTTTACCGTTTCATTTTAATCAATCCCATGTGAAGAGCAGGTATTTTGGCTGGTTGCAAGTGAAAAATGTGAATAATTTCAGATAACAGCTCTGCAAAAGAATGATAACGAAGTTGGATTTGGCTTCAACGTTGAAACGAGACGAGATGAGAAATCTGCACTTCATCATTTTATTTCAGACATTTGTAAAGGCTACAGCGTGGATCGCAGTGGAGCGTTATTCATTGGAGACGAACTACTTGAGGTACGTTATTTAATATACTCAGATATATTTGAAATTCTTTTCTAAAATAAAAAAGTTTTAGGCAGAGACATTTGGAGATAAAAGGGTATTTAGTTTAATAAAATTTATTCAAAATGTCCTCTTAGAATTTCAGACAGATGAATTTTCATTTTTGTACATGTGTACTGAACTATTGTCTGTCCTACTTAGTGATAGAGATATATAATATTTTTTGGATGCTTTACATAATTTAATTGTTTAAGCAGAATATTTTGTTTTAAGATTAATTGTTCTTGAATTTTTATAAAATAAGGATAAAAAAAATAACCAAAAATTCAGTGAAAATAAATATTTTCGTTTTTTAAAAACAAACATTATTATAAAGCAAAATTTTTATTTTTCTGAAAATATTAGTGCATGATAGGTCAATGTTTAAAAAATTAGTTATTACTTTTCATGAAAATCCTTTCCTGTAAGAAATGACACACATTGTAGCATTTTTGTATTAATTTTATAATAATTTTTCAGTAATATGGGCAGGGCCTGATTACGGAATAGGCTCGTGAAGCCTAGGCTTACACTGTACATTTTTAAGTGCCCCAAAATCATACATATTATTTAGATATTTAATACCCCTAACATAGTTTGATACTAAATTTACCTTGAAAAAATTGCATTGCAAACTTCAGTAAACAATATTGTCACTTGTTTTGTTAAATTTATTCGAATATTGGAAAAAAAATCAAAACATATGTGAATATTAAGAATAAACATTACTTATTAACATATTATTTTAATGTTTCATTTTAATGCCAATAAGGTGTAAATATATTAAGCCATGCAAAAGTTCGATTTGATGTTCCGGGGCCTATTTGAGAGCAATGGGGCCCCCATTTAAAGCCAGGCTTCCTTTGCTGCAATGTCTTAATCGGGCCCTGAATATGGGAATAGAATTTTTATTAATTTTTTAATGTAATACCAAACTTTATAGAAAAGTATTTTACATTATTTTTTTAATTTTACATTAAGTATACAAAGTACTTTTGAAAACAACAAAAAACGGATTTTGTATAAAAAAATATATAAGTTCGGTATTAATTTTCTAAGAGAACAATAAACGTATATTATTGAAGATGTATTTTTGTATGCAATGTTTTCCTTATTTTCATGTTGGCACTGTTCATTTTCCTTCAGGTGAATGGCAAACACCTTCAAGATGCCAAGTACTCCGAAGTTTTAACGATCTTCAAATCCCTTCCTTCAAACATATTCCTCGTGTGTGGGCGATCTCACCACTGGACGAGTAACCTCTCCCTGATCCCGTGGTCGGAGAGGCTCATCAAGGCCAAATCAGACTCTTTCCTCGCCTCGAGGAAATGCAGGGGCGGAGAGGACAAGAGCACGAACAGGAGGTCTCTCGAAATACTCTCGTCTCTGGCAACGTGGAGCAGCGAACCTCACTTCATAGATTTGGTGAAGGGTGAAGAGGGTTTAGGGTTCAGCATTGTAGAATATAAGGTTTGATTTTTGAAATTTTTTGAAAAGATGTTTCTTATCACAGTTTGAAGGCACTTATGATTTATAATGATTAATATTTCACTCTAGTTGTTGTAAAACAATCATTAGTTTGTTTTATTGTTTGTTTTACTAGTTTATTTATTATGGGTAGAATGAGTCTAGCTTTAATAAAGATTTTTTTAGAATGGCTTTATGCACTTTTTTGGAATTATTTTATGTGCACTCCACTTTTAAAGTATGAATTCCATGAATTAATTGAACAAAGCAAATTTTGAAATAGGATGTCAAATGAAATAGGTGTCCAATAAATTGCGAAATAAAAAAAAAGTTCTGAATAAAAAAAAAAGAACCTCTTTAGCAGGAAGATAATGTAGTTAAATGCAAAACTCACTCTGACTAGTTGTTTCTTATAGACAAAATGTATATAAAATATCACTTTTAATACTAGAAATTTTTTTATGTATTACTAGGGTTGCCACATACTTTGAAAACTTCGATATGTCACAGGAAAATTTAAATGACCCACAAAATCCAAACTGTATAAGAAATGAATATTTTAAAAAACTTCTATAAAAGTTTGAAATGTTCTAAATTTTAGCTAGGTACTGGATGTTCCTAGTCATATTCTTTTCTTATGATTTTTTTGTTAAAAAAATATAAATTTATAACAAGGCCAATTTTATGATTTTTTTTATACAGTGCTAGGTTATTAATTTACTAGAACTTCCATTCGATATGTTTCATATTAGGAAATATATCGGTTGTTTTTTCATGTATTTTTCACTCTGGACTAAAAAGAATTTATTGTCAATGATCTTTAAAGAGTCTTATATTATATATCGATTGGTAAAAAGAAACATAAACCATTTCTAAGGAGAAAAAATGTTTTGAAACAGAATTTCTTTTAACAAATTTACTGTTTGATGGATGGATCTCGAAAAATTAGTTGTCTAATCTAATATTTGTTTTAGGCATGTTCGTATTAAGCAATGAAATTAACTTTATTTTCAATACCAAAAGACAAGAACTGTAAATATTGTTTTTTTTAACTAATTTGCGTAAAATTGTTTATTTTAACAAACAATATGTAATTTTATTTATTGTTATCTCAATTTTAAAAAGATGACCAGGGATTGTCTGGAATTGAGCAATCTCATTGGTTTGGAATATTTTCAGGTTTTTTAGTGCATAATATTTAAAACAATATTTGATCAATCATTATTGAAAAGAAATACTTTATATTATGTTTTTTAATTTGTATATCAATGCATGTGTGCTTTGCTATAATTTGAAGCTATTTTTATACAAAAATGAATGTGCAGAAAATACATTTGAATATTTAGCTTTTGCATGATTGTATATAAAAAGCAAGCAATCAATCAATATGTTATAATTATTGCACTTGTTTAAAATGCATTGTGCTCATAGACTGTCATTAGCTTTAATTCTCTTTAAACTTCTTTATATTTAAATAAATTTTTATTTATTTTTATTGCTTTTAGCTATGTTGCATACTACAAAGATTATTTACTCCTAGGTTTTTGTCTGCATCTGTATGAACGAAAATGACATGTTTGCTGTTCATAAATTTTTATCATCTTGGCTGTTTTTTGGTATATTTTATTTTTTAAAAACATTTTTGCATACTGATGTTTATATAGTAGTTTTTAGTTTTATTTGATTTTTTAAATATAATTTTGATGCAAGTTTCATTTCAGTGTAAGTTGTTTGTGTTTGCTTTTTAATTAATAAATATTATATTTGAGAAATAAATACTTAAATTGCAAATGTTAATTTTCAATATATATAATTGTTTAGTTTCATTGCATAGTTTAATAAGTAGTAATTAAATTGATCATTATAAAAAAAATATTAATTTCATATGACATTCATCTTATTTTTTTTTAATGTCAATGTTTTAATGTTTTAAATATAAAAAAATAACTTGGGTTTAGATGAATATTTTAATTCTATAAGGAATTTTACATTCTGCTTAAAGTCGGTTTGATGTATACTATTTTCTCATTATGCTTTAAGTTAATATTTAGCAAATTTTATAAAAATCCTGAAACATAAAAGAAAAGTTTATTTAAATATTTTTGAATTGTAGCAGGTTATTAACCTGTATAAATTTAGGGAGGGTCTAAATAAAATTTTATATTTAAAAGGCCTCTTAGTTTAAAATGGGTTGACTACAATATTAAAATACTTAATTAACTTATAATTATAAATAAGTTAATTTATCAATTTATACATATAATTAATTCAACAAAGTGTCGAGATACATTATGTATAATTTAATTAAATATTTTTCGAGGGATCTAGGTCTGTTGGAACACTCTCTTTGACATGTCTTTAAACAAATTTTTGTATTTTTTAAATTTTCCTTTATTAGGACAACTTGGTTCCAAATATCCAGGATGAGAATGTGATAATTGTGTGGAGCCTGGTGCCCGGGGCAGCTGCCCAACAAGACGGCCGGCTGTTACCAGGGGACCGCCTTCTCTCGGTGAACAACATCAATTTCAGGCACACCAACTTCGACATGGCAACTCAAGTCTTGAAGCATGTCCCCAAGGGCGTGGTGCGCTTGGGGATCGCAAAGCCAACGACTTTGTCTAAGAGTGTCCCTGCGAAGGTATGTGTTGAAGCGATGTTGATGTCGCGTTTTCAAATTTTTTTCTTTATGGAATAATTTTGTTTTGTGATTTGCCCAGATAGAAAATGGGTTACATCTACAACTTTGGAATATTGGATTTTGGTATCATTAGCTATTCAATCACTTTGGTTTCAAGTTTTACTATATGAAGGTGGCCAAAGTCGTTATTTACTAATAACAAAGTGGCAACATAACCTAGAAAACCAGAGCATTATCATGGATTTTTTTTAATTCTGGAAATGTCAAGGAAAATTTCATAAAAAATCTGGGGATATTTTCAAATTTAGATCACTAAAACAGCAATTATTATCGTCTATTCTGCGTAGATTAGTTGTTAAATATTTCTTTTTAGTTTTGAAAAGAAAAAAAATCATGGCCGCATGCATGTGCAGTTTCATTGTTTATAGAAACGTGGGCCACTGCTGGGGGGAGAAACAGAAGCAAAGCATGTTGGACTTTGAATTGTAAACAACTCTTGCACGACTAATGAATATTCGATTTATTGAAAATTAAAATAGAAAACACATAAAATTTCCCACAAAAGAAATAATTTGAAAAAACTCGCTTAAAATCACCAATTTCAGATAAAGAAACGAATGCTCTTCGATCTATACAGAAGAGATAATTCTATAAATATTTCAATGCTTTTTTGCATTCTTTGCTTCCAGAGAACATGTTTAATTACTATTGTGACTGTTGCACTTGTATAATTTTGTGTTGTGTTTATTTATATTTAAAAAAAACTGAATATAAGTATTGCTCATAATATTTCGTTTATAATACAATGCATTTATTGTATTATCATAGCACAGATACTTTGTTTCTATCCAAAGCATGTATTGCAACATTTCTAAATGTAATTGTGAAATCAGGGAAATTTTTCTGACACCATCAGGGAACTTTTTCACAGGATTTGAATGCCACTCTGAATAAAAAAACCATGAGAAAAGTATCAAAGCAGCAAAACCAGTTGCAAGTTTCGATGTTTTTTCATGATTTTCTCAAAATAGTTATATATAGATATAACCCTTTTTTGCATACGACAGGATTGGAATTTCTTGTGTATTCTGGATTTCCAAGTATGTGCGGAAGCTTCAAGCTTCTATACATGCAAAATAACTCTGTATGAAAAATATTCTGACATGCCTAAGGTTTCTAATTGTTCTCAAAATCAGGAAATACTTCGGCGATCGTATCAACATACAAACTCCCTAGAGTCCCGTTATATACTTGGTAATCATAGCACACCACCTCTATAATGTGTGTCCAAAAAGTGTGAGAGATAGGATACCTGTGCTTTTGAAATAAATTACATCATATGGGCTACTCATGTGTTGTGAATTAACGGGGTGCAGTTCATTAAATCTTGATTACAAGGTTACAACTGAGATAAATATTTACCAGAAATTTGTTTTTTAAACAGATTTTATGGTAATATATTTTTTTTTCATAAATACAATTTGTCTAAATAAATGACTACTTTGAAACTGCTTAAGAAGCAGTAAAACACCAAGCTCAATCATATAAATAATAATTAAAAGCATAATATTTAACGATAAAGAGCTCTAAGGATAAAATTAATTATTAAAATTGACTGTAGCAATTGAGCGATAGCAATTTATATATGCATCTGTGTATCCCTAGCCATTTTCACAAAAAAACAGGGGAACGTAATTTTTAAATTCATAAATATTCTGTTTAATCAGTTTTTAAAATCTAAAGCATAAAAGAGTATATGTCCTTAAAATGCAATATCTAAAAATTAATTTAAAAAAAACTAGAATGTGTTAAAAGTATAAATTAAACAGTTTTATTATTGCAGTGAAAACAAACGTCTTTTTTCCCAAAAGTTTCAGGGAAGTTTCTTTTTGCTGTTGTTAAAAACACTTTGATATTTTGCTTGCCCCTCGAAAGTCTAAACGTATTTAAGTCAAAAGGAGTTTATAATTTAAGGGTATGTTTATTTGTCACTATATAATTTTATTTCATTTTACTTCTTAGTCCCTCTTTCTCCTAACCCCGTAGAGTTTTCTGTATTCGTTTTACTTGCTTGTCTCAAAAACTTTGAAATGTGTAACATATGAGTACGCGTGTCTTGCAGATTTCTTTTAAAGAACCATTAGAAACAAGACAAGAGATCGTTTCCAATGGCTCCTCTTTGAGAGTTTTTGTAAGTTGTTGTTTCTAGATGATTTGCTTATTTATTGGGAGTGATGCCATTTTTGCTGTTCATGCTTAGGCATAGATAGATTTGTTAGCAATACAATGTTAAAAGTATTCATGAAATAAAGATAGACTTAGACTAGATTTGCGCAAACTCTTGTATGCTTTTGCTAAAAAGGGGATGCATTTTTGTAATGTTTGAAGTCTGCTAATGCTCTTTTATGACTCTCATGTTTTTCCCTGTTGAGAGGTAACAATAGAGATTATTTTCGTAAAATGTGTACTGGATAAAAATCAAATTTGTTAAAAATTGTAAAAATGGTTAAAAGCTCTTAATCTCATTTATATTAATTCTATACAAAATTTGATTCTTTTATTTTGACTTCGGTTAAAAGAGTAATAAAAATAATTTTGGAATAATATTTGAAAGATTTGGTAAATTGTTTATTATATTTTTCCTTTCATTTTCAATGCATAAATTTATGAATAGAAAATCAAGCTTGGGAGTGCTATATCATTTAGTTTCCATTGGCGTGCAATAACTATAATTTTTTTACAATAAATATACAGGAGCCTATACAATACCTATATTTAAAAAAAAGCACTCTAATATAATAACAATACTATATTCTAATTTATTTGACTACATAATTTTATGTTATTAAAATATTTGCTAGGGAAAAACTGTTTCATTTCAAGAATGGGGCTTTTTTTTCTCAAATATATGTTCTTGTTATTAATTGTTCCTTCAAACAACATGTATATAAACAAGTGTGTTTGTGTATAGAAATTATATTCTGCTATTTTAAAATACAAGATTATTAAAGTTTTAAACATAAAGGTACAGAACACGGTTGCCATTTATTGTAAAAGATATGAATAATTTATTTTGTTTTTTAAAATAAAAACATTTTCTTTCCAACAATGTATAAAGTGGCCTATTAATCATGCACATCTTAAAATGAATGTCAAGAGTCTTAAATGATAGTATATATTTGAAATTTTGTTTGATGTTATTTTAGTTTTGTGTATGTGTTGTTAATACTCTGTGTAATAGAGAGTTAAATACATGAACACATATGTATGTGTTTGCACTGTATTTCTAAATAGTGTTATATTATCTAAAAACCATTACAACGCCACATTTTTACTTATCAGTTTTTTTTTAACTACAATTTTTATCGAACCAATCATTTTACCGGAAAGGCATACACACTAAATTTGGAGAAACTGGTATTCTAGTATTCATTCTAGAAATGAAAAGGAGTAGGTTGCTATTTTGAGAAAAGGGACACTATTTTTCCTAAGGGCACTTTACTGAGGACATAAAATCGATTTTTTGCTAAAATTGGTGTCAAATTGCAGTTTTTTAAATTGCGCTTTTACTTGGCATTACTGATTGGCTCTTAATATGTAGTCAAATAACTGTAGAACCTAATTAAAACTGAAAAAATATTAACTCTTAATATCTTTTAAATCAGAAAAATTGTCGTGTTAAAAATGCCGGTTTTTGATAAAACCTGCAACTATAGTTAGCTGCTGATAACCTAATACTTATAAACACAATTAAAACTTAAAAAGCGTGTAACGCTATTAAAAGATAATAAATCTGTGAAAAATAGTTTTCAGTCATCAAAAGTGGAATAACTGTGGTGCCCTTTCTCAAAGGAGGTTGGTTGGATGGTGTTTACTGGCACAAGAGCCAAACTGGCTAAGCTGCGCCAAACATTGACATAAACATTTAAATATAATTTACTAAACCAGTGTCGTACAGAAATTCGAACAAGTTTGGGTGCGGATCATCACTTAATAAGTCTTTTAAGATGGGATTTGCAGTGCCGAAATATTTTATTCTCTCATTCTTAAAGTTGGGACAAATACACATAAAATGTTTAACAGACAGAATACTGTTACACCGCTGACATGTCGGTGTTGGTTCAGAAACTAAAAGGTGCTTGTGGGTCAATCGGGTGTGGCCTATTCGAGGCCTCAAAGGAGGAAAGCTGTTTTTTGCCACTGAAGTAAAAAGGAAGAGAATGGATATTTTAATAAAATGGTCAGGTGAATTGTGGAATTTTGGAAAGGACAAAAAGGGTTGTAAAAGGGCAGGAGGATGCAATTTTCAAAGAAAAGGGTAGACAGGGCAGTCCGCCCTTAAAAATATGCCTAGAGTAAATATTAGGTACTCGGTACTAAAATCTTAATCCTCTTCCCAGGAATACAATGGGATTTGTCACACTTACGAAGAGCCCCTCCAGCTGTATGGCACAAGGTCTCAAACCCCGTCCTCGCTGTTCTCCTTCGGAAACGACTCCCGCTGCTCCACCCCCTTCAGCAGCCCGGGCCTGTCTTCGAGCAGCAAGATGTGGGGGTTCGAGATTCCTGTGCTGCCCACTGCCCTCGAGAGGATCGTAAAGATCAAGAAGGGAAACAACAAGCTGGGTATGTGAGAGCCCCTTTCGAGTAGGATACTATTATCTCTTTGTTGTCTCATAGCTCTGATTTGGACTGGTACCTTAAACATCTAGGACAGCGTTTCTCATCCTGGGGTGGGCATCCAGTGCCCAGTGGATAAAGGCATTCAGTTGGTAATCAGAGGATTACTAGTTCGTGCTTGTGCAGTGGACTTGACAAAGAAAAGTAGTGATCTTGCGATCGGAGGGTACTATAAAGTCACCCAGAACATCCAACAAATTATACTGGCGTGTATACGGGACTGGTGCACGATAAATCTGATCAGGTTTCAATGTCCTGACGCCTATTGAGGTTGCATCGGGTGCTAGCTCAAGTATTGTCCTCGTCATCTGATCATGGTTAAAAAATACAAGGCATAATTCCTGGGTCTTTCCTTCGAGATAGACCCCCAATCGTCGCCAATTGTCCAGCTTTAGTGCGACGTTAATTAACCAAATCGAATCTCAACTTGAGATATGTGTACCCCTGTGGGTAAGTGGCAGTCTGGTTGGGATACAGGACAAACATATTAGTAATGACGGAAAACATCAAAGATGCAAAAAAAAATAAAAAAAATATGTAGAATAGAAAATTAAGCCTGTATGTGTCAGCAGTTTGAGTTATTTGATTAATACCAAGAAGACATAGCTAACCTAAGAACACTATTAGAGAGAAGGGGTACTCATAAATGAAAAGTTTTATCAAGGATATGTGAGAGAAAAAAGGTTGAGATCTATTGATCTAGGGGAACAGATGTCTGAATGAGGTTCAGGGGGTATTTGTACCACCTGGAGAAATTTTTAATAAGGATAAAGATAATATACTAAGTGTTTTGCATGGCCATGTATAAATGAAATATTAAACTTTTTAGTACTCATGGAACATTAAATATCCTTTATCTATGTTGATCATGTAAACTAGATTTCATTACTCTTTTTATTTTGCATTAGACATAATATCTTTTGGCAGCCAATGTATGTTTTGCCATAGTATTTAGAAAACAAATAAAATTTAATGATGAAAGTATCACAGTTAAAAATTTTCATTTAAAGGTAAATTTAATTAAGGCATTACAATTTTGATAAGGAGCATGCAAGAAGCGAAAGTGGATTAGTTTGTTGCCAGTCCAGGAATGTCTCTGTTGAACAAGTGTTTATCGGAATCAACTGCTCCTTTTATAGGGCCTCAATGTTGAAGATCTCCCATTGGTTCTGGGATATAAACACTGGAGAAGTGGAAATGCTTTCGTGAATTGCTTGAGATAATAAAAAAGTGAACAAGCTGCAGTGGCGCTGCAATCTCACTATGCTTTCATTGTATCCTATGAAATTTCTCTCAAGACTGTAAGTTTCATTTTCGCAATGGAATGGATGGAATTTTAGAATAATATTAAAATACTTTTCTGTAAATTGGGGATTTCTAATGTGCAAATAGTAAAGCTAGATATTTGCTTTAGTTTGATAAGACATTAATTTTTATAATTACATCAATTTGATGTCATTTGCATAAATGATAATATTAAATATTGAAAACAGTTGGTTTGCCTTTATAATATAACTTGCAGATTTTATTGTGTTAACTCTTCTATCTAACATAATCATTTGCAAAATTATATTCAAATGCAAATCCAGATTCTAAAAAACAAACATAAGAACTTAAATAAAAAACAACAACTTTGAAATCAATATCTGAAATTATCCATTGTAAAATACTTACACTCTTCATTTCTACTAGTATATTGTTATAGTTTCATTAAAAGTCTGCTCAAATGTTTATTCAGCTACTTTCCCCCCCTATTTAGGTCTTGTCCTGGATATTGTTGACAAGGGACAGAATGGTATGGTAATCAAATCAATCCGTCCAGCAAGTGCCGTCGAGAAGGACGGCACTGTACAAGTCGGAGACTACATTCTGGGGGTCAACTCTGAAAACATGCGTAACATCACGAGGTCGCAAGCAAGAGCTATCATCAGACGTGCAGAGTTGACGAGTTCAGATATTGTGTATGTAAAGTTTGGTTATGCATTCGCTAATGGCTTGCTTGAAATGTAAACTAAACTAGATGCTATGGACATGATAATTTTTTATTAATTTTTAACTTTGAGCATGGCTGAAAACATGTTCTGTTAGTCGAAATATTGTACCATCTACATTCAAAAAGTTAAACATGGATTTTATACTTGTATTTTTTTATCTATATGTGCAATAAGTGTTATTTCGGTAAGTAATTAAAATGCTGGATTTTAGAATTTTTGCATGTTTTGAAGCTCACAAATTAGTTTTGGTAATGAGATGGCAGCAAGTTTGGTGTTGAAATCCGAATATTTAGAAAGCAGCTCTCAGTGTTCGATTTAAATTTCTTACCTAGTGCTAAAACACAGATTCTTGCTTTTTTTTTTGTTAAAAATAACTATTTTAACATATTTTGTAGTGGTTATATGACTGAAAGTATTAAAAACTTTCAAGGGTATCAAAAAGCAGAAAACAGCTTTTTTTTTGTACACTTGGCTCAACTAGTTCCATTCTCAGAATATTTACTTTTATATAAAAAAAAAAATGCTAATTAGTAATTATGCTAATTAATAATTAGCAGTTATGCTAATTGGCAATTAGTAATTGTTAATTATTACTCTAATTTGTTAATTACTGAGGAATTTGCATAAAATTCTTAAGATATTACGTTATATATACAATTTTAGATAAGATACAATTTATTAAAGGAGATACAATTTTAGGTAGAAAATTTTAAATATGGGGAAGGGCTTCAGCCCCCTTCCTTTTCCTATGTCTATTGTAGAAGAACATGGTATGTGACAGGAGGAGAAGAGGTTATGGGGAAGTGTGACAATTTGTGACATACAGTAGAGGGGAGGGTCAAAATACGGAGAAAAGGTGTGACATCATTTATGGACCGAGTTTTAATAAAAATATAACTTGCATATTTTATTAATTTTTGTATCATTTTTCAAACATATTTAACATGTGCCAAATTGATTAATTTGTATTCATTTTAGTATTAAATACATTCCTGCCGGTGATGCTGCCGTTCATCAACAATCTGCGGTACTGGCCAAAATTCATGAAAGCAACAATGTGTCTCCAACTCCTTCTATTATATCGCGGCAACCCTCTCCAAGGTATCTTGATTCATTTATACACATTCATTTTTTCACATGTCAAAGAATTTAAAATTTCCTTAATTATTTAATTTCATGTATTATCTTGTGTCTGTGTTATTTATTTCCCTTTTTTGTCTAATTTTGAAGTATTTGATGGATTAAGAAATAACAATAGGCAAGCATTGTTATTATAACAATGCTTGCCTATTTTCATTTATAACCCTCTAAGCCACTATTAACTGACCCCCTTTTTTTCCTGTTAAGAATCTCCAGTTTTTCCCGGCAGTGTATACAATTGTTGCATTTGTAAAAATAACGTGTTACACAATAATTTGTTATATTTAGCATTGAGGTATTTTTAAAGTTCTTGTTATAAAAAGTACATTTATCAGAAGTAGAATTTAATTACTCTTTCAGTGAAAGCAACTTTTCAATTTGGGTATATTTCTGTTAAATCGCTGTTCTTATATGGATTAAGTATACTAGCGACATTGTCACAGAAAGTATTGTGGTGGTTGATTTTACTAAGTGGCAACACTTTATAGATTTGTATATTTATCTGATTTTTTTTAATTTGATATAGTTCATTTAGTTTGAAAAATTCGGTTGGCGTGAATAATGTTAAAGTTTCTTATTTGATTTTATTAGGGAATTAGTGTTAATTTATTAAGTAATTCTACAGTTGATGATTATAGTAAATTTCAGAGCTAATTTACTACATTAAAAGTTTAAGATTTTGCGATCGGACAATTACCTTGGCAACTGGTTGAAATAATTGTCATTATTTAATTATGCACAAAAAGCTACAACGCACATTTTGTTCATGTTGAGAAAACTGGCTTTTACCCACTGATGCGTACACAATTTTTGCAATTGTAAAGTAGTTTTCACTTCTTGAAAATTTAAATCATTTTTCGTGGGCATGATATTATATATTATTTAATTTTTTTATTTATCGTAAAGATTAGCTTGAAAGTTATACCTCAAACCTTTAAATTAAAAAAATATTTTAAAATGGAATATTTTTATCAATTTAAAATTGGGTGCATTGCTAAAAAAACTGGAGATCCTTGGAGGTATATATACATATATATATATATATATATATTTATATATATATATATATATATATATATATATATATATATATATATATATATATATATATATATCCTTCAGTGTCAGGGGATTAAAAGAAACCATTCAATAGGAAAATTTATGCTACAACAATTTGTTACATGTCTATCGTTGCCACTACATGTTCAATGTCTCTACTGATTTTTTTAGCGATATTTTAACTAACTAGTTTATTACATAAACAAATCAGTATTTTGTTATAGAAATTCTTGCATACAAATATAAATTTCTGAAAAAATGTAAATATTACCTTAGAAACTCAATTTATTATTTGCATTCTATTGTGTTCTACATCCCCACCATTGGCTTTCTAGTAGAAATTTAAATTTTTTAGTTTTCAATTTTTTTTATCAATTTAATAATTATGGTTAGAAACCTCCAGTTTTAATATGGGAAAATATAAGTTATTTTATCTGAAATTTAAAAATACAATCTAGAAAATCTGAAAAAATCCCAAAAATTCTAACGTTAAGGCAACCCCAAAATTTTTTAAAGAAAAAATATATAATATATAAAAATATATATTAAAGATTTCCATGCTTAGAAACCTTGTACTTTATCTACATTATGCTGTATAAGTGCTCCTATCTGAGTCTTTCTTATTGAGCATATTCCTAAAAGCCTAATTTAAGAAGGGAAGCCATAACAGTGTCCTTTTGCCTTTTGTCCATCTGTAGTTGGTGCTTGCTAATAGGATTATGTTATTGGATTGGATGCCTCTGTACCCTTTTGCTGCATGGCTGATTTGGGATGTAAATGAGAGTGGGGTTGCCTTTTACTTTAAGAAAACTTGCGAGTTTTTGATAAATAATATATTTTTTATTTATTTTCAGAGTATTCCCTGCATATTACAGGTAAGAATATTATTGATTTAAAAATTTATTTTAAAATTAATTTTTAAAGTAAATGATAGTATTCTTACTTGTTTGTTTTTCACGTTTTGTAGAAAACATGTTTATGCTAAGGTTTTGATAAATTTTCGTAGCCCTTGTAAGATTTTATTATTTTGTCTAGATAGAAATGTCTTAAGTATGATATATTCTTTTAAACGATTTTCTTAAACATATTCATTTTTTGAAGAATTCACATTATTTTTAAACATTTAATTTGCAGTATTTTAATGTACTTAAAACAGTAGTACATATTTAAATACTATATTTAATTTTTAAAAAATTATTATATACTTATTTTGTATTATTTTAACATATTTAATTTGCAGTACTTTAAAGCAACATTTTTGCATTGAAAAACTTTTCCAATTGTTTAAAAATCCTCAATAAGATATGAAAAGTTGATTTACACATACAAGACATCAAGACTATTGATTCTCCTATGTTTCTCGGAGCCTGGTTGGAAATCACTTAACTTGATGTGTTGCGTGTGAAGGGTATATTGAAAAGTTCTAAACATTGTTGCCCAAGCTCTAAAGTGGTCCCCATATTAAGTTGACCATTCAGCATTTTTACTGTTTGCCTGTAAATTTGCTTGTTATGCAGTCCCAACCAAACGTATTGTTTCAATTTTCTTCAAATTTGATATGAAATTTCATTGAAGTCATTAAAAATGATGTATATGTTTATATATATTTTTAATTATTTTTTTTAAATGTCGGCCATTTTATTATTTGATCCCGTTTCAAAATGGTAGCGTTTTAGTGGTTCGGTTTTATATAAAGTTAAAATTTTTTTTTTGCTCGTGAGGTCTACTCTTCCCATAATTACTAGTAGAAAATCTGATACTTCCTTTATTGCATACATTAAAGTGCATATATATTTTTTCACAATAAAGTCAAGCATAAAGTGAGACACCCTGTATGTTTCCTAATGAACATCTGTAAATAAGAATGTTTAGGTATAGATTTTCCATGGGAGAGGTTCAACTCCCCATTCCCCCCAAAAAATTCAAATCTCCTCCTTATCCCCATTTTTAAAATCTTATTTATTTTTATTTAAGTACACAGGAATAAATTGACAGATAAATATCGAAACAGCAACATCATTTAGTTTTCATGGAATCATTACAAATATCAGTAATTACATATTTTTAAAATTAGTAAATGTCACTCCTAAATAGGAAATAAATTAGAGAACAAATTTAAATTTTGTGATCCCTTGTTTAGAATACTATATATTTGGAGCAATTTGTTTATACGGCCCAGTTTGAATGACATCAGAATATGTTTTTGACGCCTTTTGAAAACTATTTTCCAATGTAAGACTCCGGGAAATACCAGGTTTCCTCCCTCATGTTACTCAACAAGAAATATTATACAAGAAATGGAAATTTTTATGATTTTTACTGTAATTCGATTTTTAATTTTTTTTCTTTTTCTTGACTTTCAATGGGAGGTGTTTGAACCCCCTGAACCACTCCCTTACCTACGTGCCTGACCATGGCCATTTCCCTCCATCCTAGATCTCCGTACTTCTCTCAGAAGAGCGCCAAGAGCACTCCGGACGACCCCGACGGAGGCCAAATCTCGCCCTTCAGCTTCCTGAGCGAGGAGGACATCCTCTTCGACTCGTCCTCTGACGACCTCCTCCTGGACTCCGATGGAGGAGGCATGAGGGAGGAGGATAACTCGTTCCCCTCCGTTGAGGACAAGATCCTGCTCTTCCAGGGCAACAAGCCCCCTCCGCCGCCCCCTCTGTCCAAGTTCAGCAGGATGTCCACTTCGCCCACCATGTCCCCTGTGCAGGGTAAGTTTTTTTTGTAATATTGGTTTTAAAAAAATTACATAAACTGGGTTTAATAAGGTATTATGACTAAAATTGTCTTTGTTTCCAGATGAATCACCTCAGCTGGAGAAATGTCCAGACTTTCCATTGACTCCAAATTCCATACCAGAAGACGCCATCCCATCGGACGTCTCCAGCCCTGTCGTCACGTCGTTGGGAAGCCAGTGGGGTGTTAACCGAACTATCGAGCTATGGCGAGAACCTGGACAGGAGATAGGAATTGGGGTCGTAATGGGATGCATTGATGCGCAGGAGGAGGAAGATGTCGGGCCACTATCTGGGATATTCATCAAGCATATTGTTCCAGACAGTTTGGCGGGAAGGGACGGGACGATCAACAGGGGTGATAGGATTGTAGCTGTGAGTATTTCTATGAACTAAGCGTAAAATTATGTATTGAATATAAATCTTTTAATTGTTTAGTTTAAATTAGTGATTTCCAACCTTTAAAGGGCCACATGTCATTGAGTCTAATAATCAAAGTATCACATACCACTACTTTTTAATATTACAGTAGAACCTCGATTATCTACCCCTCTTTTATCCGGAACTCTCTGTTAACCGATGTAATGGTATTAAAATTATAAAGGCTGCCTCTAAGTTTTACAGAGGGCAAAAATGGTCAGTGATATAATAGTGACCTGGGGGCATTAGTAAATGAGGATTTTAAAATTGGTCAGCGATGTACAGTGGCTAGCAAAAAAGCTAATAGAATGTTGGAGTACATCAGAAAAAGTGTTTTATCAAAATTTTATTATATAATCTTGCCATTGTTTAGAGATTCATTTGATAAGGACTAATTTTGTGTAAGCTGTACAGTTTTGATCACCATATCTTTAAAAAGATATTTACTTGTTAGAGAAAGTTCAGCACAAGGCTACTAAAATGGTCCAAGGTTTTTCATCCATGGAATAAATGAGATAGATTAAGAAATGTGAATATGTTTACTCTGGAAGAGAGAATGGTTAGAGAAGATTTCATTCAAATGTTCAAATTTATTAAACCGGGGGATGTTGACGGTTTAGATTTTAATATGAGTGATGGAAAGGGAGGTCATGCGTTGGGAACCAGTGGTTTAAGGGATCTCACCACCACGGTTAACCAGTGGTGGTAAGTGATAATTCCATTTTTTTTTATTATAGCAGCCGTTTGAAAGTTTGTTCTGTTGTGATAATGAATGGAAAAAAATAATTGCCTGGGATTTTTTCAAATTAAAATAGTTGTTTTCTACCAAAATTAATTGATATGAATTTGGGGATTCCAATGAGCTCTTCAAATTCACACAAAAAGCACTTAATACATCTATGCACTAATGCAGCAATACATAATTCGTACGATCCTTAGAGTCTACTTATTTTCATTTCATGGTCATAAGGGCCCTCAGAAAGTCTTTAAAATTAATATCATTTAAATAACTTCACTAATTTTAATTTACAATGAGTGCAGAGGGGTAATGTAGTTTCTTCTATAGTTATACCAGTTTTTTCAATATTTATCTGATAGGATAAGATTTAATTAAGTTTCAAGAAATGTATGGTTTTATTTTCGTTTAGGTAAATGACATTGATCTTCAGAATGCCTCATACAAGGAGGCTATTAATATCATCCAAAATTCTGAAAATCCTATTAGACTTACAGTGCAAAGCTTAGTGCCTTGGGTATGTATAATATACTTGTGTATCAAGTTTTGTAGTTAATTAAATTATTTAAATTTTATATTAAGCTTTTAGTATAAATGTCTGCCACTGTGTTAAAGATATATATATTTTTTAAATTAAACTTTTTAATGAAGTTAAAGCATAAAATCAATTCTAAGAAGGTTTCTATGGCTTGAGAAAAATTGAATTTTCACCATATTTACTTGTATCCCTTTACTGGTTAAAATTCTTAATATAATGATGATGATAATGCTAAGTATTGATGATAATGCTTAGTATTGATGATAATACTTAGTATTGATGATCCAGAAGGGTACTTTTATTCGAATAAATTTAAACATATTTGAAAAGTTTAGTATCTTAGCAAAAAAAGTATTTCAAAAACTAGCCACAGGAAGAATACCGCCCTATTTTATATAATGCAAGGTCTCATTTTGGCATGCACCCTTCTACTAACATTGCTTTCTTTAAAGATATAGGTTCTTTTTTACACTGATAAAAAGGTTATTGACAGAGGCAACTTTTTTTGGCTCTTGTGTCTTTGATATTTCACATTATTGTCATTATTGTGTTGCTTTAATTCAACATTAATTCAACCATTTATCATTGACCTTAAAAATTGTTTTTATTACATTCACAGATTCCGACCAGTGAGAGTGCAGCACAAAGCCCCTCCCCCAGAGATATCTCCTCCCCAATGCGTAGTCCGGGGACCTCCTTCCACTCTGACATGATGAAGCAGAGGTCCATAGATGAAGACGAAGATCTGATGTTGGAAACAGACTTCCAAGGGAAAGTGTACACATCAAAGGGGGTTGAGGTTTGCAGCATTGTTGATTTACTATAGAAATATCTTAGTGAACCGTTGAGGTTTATAATTTTTTTCCCCTTTTAGTGTTGACACATAGAATATACGGGCCTTGATCATGTCCTGGTCAGCCATTGGTACAGATTAAATTTGAGTGGGGAGAATATTGATAGTCCACACAGAACTATTTTGCAGAAATTAAAAACAGTTTTATGCCTCATTGACACATACATAAATGTTTGGCTGTTTTTGAACATCATTGTTCTTCCCAAGATCACGATTTAATCACTGTATGGACCTTCATTGTCATTACCCTAGAAACTTCATTTTAAATATTTGATCCATTATATATTTGCATATAAATGCAAGAAATACTACCTTAATTAAAACTTGAAAACAATTTGCAATAACATCATTTTATTGAGATTTAAAAAATAATTATAACATATAAAAGTGAAGGTTTTTTAAGCATTACAATTATCCACCAAATATCACAATATGTTTTCTGTGATAATGATTATTACTATGATTATTTTAGTTCAACACAGTTTCATTTATTATTCCAATAATTATTTCTGTTATCTTGTTAGAAATGTTGTAACTGCAACTGTTCAATTACACTAAACAATTTATATAAAGAGTAAAATGTTTGAATTAAATATTATGTTTTACAGTATTTTCAATTCTTAAAAGCATTTTTGTAAATTTTCTGGTGGATTCTTTTGTATTTTTTTTTTAATTCTAAAGACATTTTTTATTCAATTTGTGTTTTTTTATTTGAATTTTGCCAATTTATCAAATGAGTAGAATATGACACTTTATGTTTGTCATGAACTTGTTAAAACTTTTGGTTATTTAAGACATTTAATTTTAATTAAAATATTGCAGATTGATCGAAATAGTGCTGGTTATCTTAAGGTATCTGATGATGCTGAAGAAGAGGACGTATTTGGATACACAAACAGTAATCCACTTAAATATTTTATATTTTGTTCAAAAGCAACTATTATCCAAAACATTGTAAGAAAGATAGCATTCTTATGGATAGTTATACAATTTTTAGCCAATGCATTAAAACCTGTGTTTAATATACATGGTGTTTTTAATTAAATCATTCTTCACGTACAATTGTATCTTGATCTATCGACCGGAATAAGAAAAACTTGGTAAGGGAACTAATAATGACATGGGTTTTTTAATCCTGTGAAAAAAGTTCTAAAAGTCACTGATAGGAATAAATATGTCTCTGTATTGCATAAAAAAAGTTACAAAAATAGACAAAGGAAAAAAAAAAGATGAAATAGCATCGAAACATCATGCTTTAATAAGCATTATCACTTCCCTTGCGATGACATGAATCACCTACAATGTGATCGCCTTTCTTGGAGAGATCAATTTGCCTCCCTATGCACAGCATTTTCTACAGTAATCGAATTGAAATAATATTTTTGCTGTTCCCCTTGACAGATTATTTTGCCATGTTTATAGAGATATTTCGTTTTGTCTACTAACACTCTAATAAAATCATTGGACCAAAGTGGGTTAAAATTACTTTGAATCTGGATACCAACACTCTAAAAAATATACCAAGAAGAAATAAGGATATGAATTAAAAATGTTTCATAGCACAACTAAATTGTTTCGAAAACTATGTTTTTGTATGGTGTAAGAATTACATTTATAGTACATTTTGTAATATACAGTCAAACCCCGTTATAAGGAACCCTCAACGGACTGGTTCAGAAGTTCGCTATAGCCGAGGGTTCACTATATCCGAATTTTCAAATATTGACGATATATAAACTTCCTAAAGTCCTTAAACACATTTCTGTGCGAAACAAATTAATTACACTGAATTATAATTAGTAATGGTCAATATAAAGTAAGAGAAATGTTCGTTTTTAAAAAACAATTACTTAATAATGAAATTAATTTTACTACTACTTAAATTTATTTATCTGAAGTATGAAAAAAGTTTTGATTTTTTGTTGAAAGCATCAAAAGAGTCCATAACATTCTTATCCACAGTTTCTGTTACAAAGAAATTATGCAAAATGTTCACAGCTGCCTTAGCATCAGAAATTGAAGGACCTGAACTTACATCACCTTCATATGCGATATCTTAAGATAAATGTTAATCACCATTTTCTATTCTCTTAATAATTTTCGCTTTTTCCTCAATGGAAAAAGCATTTTGCTTACGAACAGGAGCGATTTTAAACCTATGCGAAGTTCACAAGTCAAAAGATAATCAGCAATAGAATGAAATGTATGCTGACCTGTTGAATGAGGGAAGGAGAGGAGCTGAACAGGGGAGTCTATTGTCACCTTTGAGGAAACTGGCCTCTGTCAAAGTAACAAAGGGTAAGAAATGTGGTCGGGGTAGGTAAAATTTTCTGTGAAAAACCTGAAACTAAACTTGAAAATTATGAATTTTAGTTCACTACATCCGTATTCCTTACTTTTGAAGATCGAAGAAGCATTTGAAAATATATTAGTGACATAGGAGTTTAGTTGGGACCATTTGAGAAGTTCGTTACAACCAAGGGATCCTTATATCAGGGGTTCCTTATACCGAGCTTTGACTGTACATTCATTAAGTATTTTGAAAAAATTTGCTCTCCCCCCCCCCCTAACAAAACAAGAAGGAATTTTAAAGATACCAACTACAAGAATCAAATTTCTTCTTCATACAACTACCCATATAAATATAATTATTTATCAAATATTTTATATAGAGCTCTATTTCAAAACTTATTTGTCCATAATTTCTTGAAATTAATATGTTAACCTTTAGAACGTGGGTGTTTGGTTTTAATATGGGATTCTGGTTGGAATATCAATAAATCAATCAGCCACCCGTCCTGTAAAGTTTAATAATTTTTTTTACCAAATAGCCTTAAAATTATTTAATAAATTCCTTTGAAACCCACATTATTACATACAAATTGAAGTTGTTTTTTCTGCTAAATTTAGAGAAGTGGACAAGCAATGTTATTGAACACCACATACATAACTTTTATATTGCATTAACGTATTTCAGGCAATAGTATTGAAAATAATTTCGCTTCAAATGTTAGTAGATGCACGTCTGTTCATTTTGAATTTTTAGCAATAGCAATAAATTGGATTCAGTATGCTAATTGCAATTGATTTAAAGTGCTTTTATTGTAAATATTAAATTATTTTCTCTTGTTTTTTTCTATTTTCAGAGAAAGTCCAAAAAAAGTACGGAGATCTTGAAGGATCAGTAATACTGTTAGAAATTGACAAAGGCGCGAATGGACTGGGCCTCAGTCTCGCTGGAAACAGGAACCGCTCAAAAATGAGTACTTTTGTGTGCGGTCTGCATCCAAATGGCAAAGCATGCAAATTAGGCATAATTCAAGTTGGGGATGAGCTACTGGAGGTTAGTTAGTGTGAAGTTTTCTTCATACTTTCATGGTTTGCACAGTCCTTAAATGTCCTTAAGAACTACTTAATTTAGGTAGGTCCTTAATTAAGGGCCCTTAAAGTCCTTAATTTTCGACTAAGGTCCTTAATTTTTGTCAAACATGTTTTTTTTACTAATTCACATGGGTGGTATTTTTCTGTGTCTAACACGACATTCTGAGTTTTTTAAATTTTTGAACTCAGAATTCCGGGTGCATTAAAATTATTGAAATGTAGAATTCCGGATTTTATGTTGATCGTGTCCACACTTTTGACCGTTTTACGTAAGTATTTAATCGGCAAGGAGAGAAAGGCGGGAATAGACGTATTGAGTGTCAGAAAAAAAATCTATCTTTTGATCTATTTTGTTCGATTTTTTTAGTCAGTGGTATTTCATTATAATACACGACACTTCATCGTTGGAAAATCTCAATTCGTTTGTTGCTTTGTGAAGAATCGATACTGATTCTAGAAAAAAAGGGGAAATTCAGAGGAATGTAGCATCTTTAAGGGATGGGAATTCTGCGCCAGTTTTTTCCGGAAGTGGTATCCTGCGCCAACTTGCTACAAAACCCCACTGACATGTGATTATGTGCCAATTTTGCGCCAAATAATGTGCGATTCTCCACTAACGGTGCTAAAAAATTTAAGAGGTCCTTAAAAATTATCGAGAGGTCCTTAAAAAGTCCTTAAGAACTACTTAATTTTTACTTTTGAAAATCTGTATGAACCATGGATTTGGTATTTGTTAATATTGATTCTAAGATGTTGTACCAGAATATTTTTGTGACATGCCTTCTTCTGAGAGAAGTTCATGTGCTGGAGTAGTCCATAACTATTATTTTGGGTACAGATGTAGTATAGGATATTTGGCGCGCGAGTTGCTTTTGGCGTGTTTTATAGGGGAGATAAATTTATAGTATGGCAACCCCAACTGATATTGTTGGTATTTTCCGATTCTTGTGGAGGCTTTCAATCGGGCAACCCTATGATGTCATCGTCCAGCTTAATCGTTTTTGTGCATTACCGGAAGTATTTTTAACAGTAATTTCGAATGAAAGCGAAAGAATACAACAAAATAGTTAGCAACAGTTGCATAAAACTTTATAATAAATTCTACAATTCAGCGGTACAAATAAAAAAAAACGTTTTGCCGACTTTTTTCGTTGCCAACAAAAAAAACGTGTCAAATGTCCTATACTACTTTTGTTCCTTATTTTGTTACGCAGATGCACAAAAAGTATTTTCTATAAATGCTTTTTGCATACAAATAGTAATGTTGAAGGATAAAATATACAAATTTATTTTATGATACAGCATTTTAGAGTAGTGTTATAATGGTTTTTAAATTACGATTTTCCTTTTATTTTAAATTACACATAACTCATTTTTTAAATCATAAAGTTTTCGCTTCATGATAGTTTAATTCACTTTTTAAATACATCCTTTTTTAGTTATTCTTTCAAATCTTAATTTTCAAAGAAGCTTTGAAATTGTATTTTAAACTAGAAGATATGAATAATTTGTATATATAATAAAATAAATATACAAATTTATTTTATGATACAGCATTTTAGAGTAGTGTTATAATGGTTTTTTAAATTACGATTTTCCTTTTATTTTAAATTACACATAACTCATTTTTTAAATCATAAAGTTTTCGCTTCATGATAGTTTAGTTCACTTTTTAAATACATCCTTTTTTAGTTATTCTTTCAAATCTTAATTTTCAAAGAAGCTTTGAAATTGTATTTTAAACTAGAAGATATGAATAATATTGTTAAAGGACATCTTTTTATGGAATTAAGAAATTAGTACTATTCTGTTAAAACTGGAGATCACATCCCTGACAGACATTTTGTTGAATTAAACCAGATTGCTTATTATTTAATTTGTGACAGAATATCTATTTAAAAACAGAAATTGGTTTTTACTAATATTTTTCCATTATGAATTACATTTTTTTTGTAATAATGCAATAAAAATGAGAACAGTTCAGTTTACAAAATGTTTTGGATTCGTTTTGAGGATTCACAAAATGTTATGCGTATGAAGTAAAACGTTTCATAAAATTCTATTCACTTAACAAGAATTTTTTTAAAAGCTCAGCATGTTCATTTTAATTTTACCGTAATATTTTATAAAAAAAGGTATAATAGTATACTTGTTTGTATAAACAATGAAATAAACAATACATGGTACAAAAAAAAAATAAGGAAGTACTGTTTAGTTTGAGCTAAAAATTGAACCATTTGATAATTCACTTCAATATATGCTTTTCTAAATTACATGTTTATAATTTTCTCTAGTAGTTTTACTGCTGTATACAACCTTTTTTTTATTTTGTGTAGGTTAATGGAATGGTTTTGTATGGTAGATGTCATTTAAACGTTTCTGCACTTATCAGAGGCATTATGACACAGACCTGCAAATTTGTAGTCCACAGGTAAGTCTGTTTACATGTGAAATTTTCCCATTAACATTTATTATCAATTCTTAAATTAGTGTAACATAAAAGTAAACCGTTTTTTATTTAATATATGCTTCTTAAATTTGGTATTAGGTAAATGATTCATATTATATTTTTTACCCAAATTAGAAAAGAAAATAGTATTGAAGATATGGCTGTGAAACCTATTACACATTTCCCTGTTGATCTGGAAAATGAAGTATGTAGAATACTTAATCTATTAGTAGAGCAATAAATTTCATCTAATCGAATCAGAGTGTTAAATGTATCAACTACAACAGGCTGTTTTCTCTTTATAAAAAATATTGCCTGACTTTTGATTTATTTGTTAGCTTTTTCATGATTTTTAGCATTAAATGCAAATATTTCATGATCTTTACATTAAATTAAAATATTTCATGATTTTTAGCATTATATGAAAATATTTCTTTTAGCATTAAAAGCAAATATTTCGTGATTTTTAGCATTAAATGCACATATTCATTCAACAAATTGATTTCTAATAAATAATTTATTATATATTAACAATTGTCATATTTTTGCAATGGGAATTTTTTGAAATTATAAAAATGATTATTAGAATAATGTTATTTTTATACTAAACGGAATTTCTAAGCTTGTAAACTTGAATTGTACTAATTTGAAAATTTTTCCAAATGTCAGCTGCATTTCTGAGAAAAATATAAGATTCAATTTCTAAATACATATTTAAACCTATATTTACAATTATCTATATATATTTTAATGAATAATATTCCATCACTTAAAAAGTGCTTATTTTGGACAACTCAGGTTTAATAAGTTGAATCTTTATGCAGATGTACTTAAATTTCTGACAAGTTTTTTTTACTTCATACTAGTTATCTGATATACACATAGTTATTAATTATTTTAACTATAATTGTTAGTTTTCCATCATTGAAAATTTCAGTTTAATATCTGTGGTGAAGTCTTTGTTTTGTAAATTCTTTTATTTCTTTAATAGAAAATGGAAGATTTGATATCTGCACATCCTGGTGTCAGAACTGTTACTACAAAAAAGGTAAACATTTTATGTTCGAAAAACTTGTTGTATTTAATATAATAAAATGCAAAATATTTTTTTTGTACACTTTTAACCAACTTGTTCCAGTTAATGTTTTGTTACTTAATTTTAAACTATTCAACGATGTCCCAACAGCTTGAGATTTTACATAAGTAATATTGAAAATACAATAATTTATTATTAAATACTTATTATTTTATGATAATTATAAATGTTTTATAAAGTATTTTTTATTTTTTTTTAAATAAGAAAAAAGATCAAAATACTGTCCTTTTTGTTAGTAACACAACGTTACTTTCAGTGTGTTTCATATTGTACAGTACATTGAGTATATAAATTATCTATGGAAATTAATAGTGGGACATTAGTTGATGTTATTTATAACAAAAACGAAAACATTTATACTCAAAATTATTAACTGGATTAATCACAAATGGCAAAATAATTAATCACTTGCTGAGTTGCCCATCATTGCGCCTGAAAATACAGCTGCTTCAGAACGAAACTGTAGATGTGTATTAAAAACAAACCCATAGTCACTCTTTTTTATATATATATATATAGCTTAACGCAGAGTGTTAGCCGATTTCTTCATTGTGGCGCTATTTGATGTTTTAGCAAAAAAAAAATTTCTGCTAACTAAAGGAAGGAGTGTTTTTTTTTTTCTTCAAAATTTCATGTAGACACAGTGATCTTCCTCTAGTTTGAAAGTCAAGTGGGCAAAATGATAATAATTTTATCTTCTTGAGAATAATTTAGCCATTTTGGTGATATTTTTACATATATGACCATATTTTAGTTCATTTAGTAACATTTTTATTCATCTTTGGCAGATTGTTTTATTAATTTGAAGGTATATTGGTTGTGTGTGGCGATATTTACTTATCAGCCAATTAGAATACATCGTTTATCCGTCCTCATAGCTTCATAGATGTAAGATATGTTACATTTTTAAAACAATGAAATTTTTTTTTTTTTAAATATATATTATTTTCAGGGTGATCGTGGTTTAGGAATTATGATTTTAGAAGGGAAACACGCTGAATTAGGACGTGGAATTTTCATATCTGACTTGCAGCCAGAGAGTCCAGCAGACAAAGTGAGTCTTATTTCTACTTGATAGCGATACAAAGACTATGATTTTTATTTTACGAAAAAAAATGTTGACTTTTTAGTATGTATATAAAAAGATTTCAATGAAACTTGGAATAGTTTTAGGATGATAAAATATTTGTTCTTGTTTAATTAAGGATTTCCCTTAAAAAATGAACTCAAAGAATTACTAGATATTTTTTTGTAGATGTGTTAAATATGTTCGAATTTCTAGTTATAGTAAAATTATCTTGTTAAACACTCTCTTTTGTTTGCTTTTTACCTTTTTAGGTATAGAGTAATAAAAGTATTGTTTTTGAGTCAAATTCAATAATATATTTTTTCATTTTTCTCTACATCAGGTGCTTAAATAAAATAAACGACTTTTTAAAAGGGGTTTGTAAACAAAGTTTCAAGAATAATGATATTATAATTACCAAATTTGGTTTGTAATAATGCTGGAAATGGAATACTGCAGTACAAGTGACACCAAAATCAAACATTTTTTAACTACTAATATTTTATTTGATGTATGCTATTTATAAAAGGGCTATGCAGTTGTATAAAATTTCTACATTTATATTTTTAACGTGTTTTTTTTAATGTCACAAGTTTGAGATCACTAAAATCTATATAAAAATTGTATAAAGGTCTAAAATTAAAAATATTGATTTTTTTTATCTTTAAAAATATTCTTTTTTTTTATTCCTAGAAAATTGGCCATCTTTGTGAAATAATAAGTCAATTAAAAAAATCTAAATAACGAGCTTTATTTAAATCAATTTAAAAGTTTTAGAGAACAGACTGCCTTGTTAAAAAGAAAGGTTGCTCATAAATCAAACTCAACCACTTAGGGCTTCCAGGAAAGTGGATTTTAATGAAGAGTGTTTTTTAGAAATATAATTAATGCTTAATATTTCTTGTATCTACTTTCAATAAATACTTAAGAACTTGAACTTTTTCATAAACTAACTGTAGTTTGACATTTATTGCAGTCTGGTCTATGTGTTGGAGATATGATTTTAGCTGTTAATAAGACAAAACTTATTGGTGCTGATTATGAATTGGTAAGGATTTGTATTTTTTATAATTAGTATTCATTTCTGAAATCAAATAGGGTCTAATATTGGTAGATGATGACCTTAATAATTGTTTTATAATACTGTATTAAAATAGTTTGAATTTAAACAGGGATCCCACACACCTGGAAAACTGGAAAAACCTATAATGAAAATATCCTAAAAAAATCAGGAATTTATTTCCCCCGGCTTTTTAAGATGAATAGGCAAAAAAAAAATATATATATTGGTCTAAAATTTTTGGAAAATCTTCTGGGAAAAGTCAGGGAATTTTGATCTAAATATTGAGTGGGAACCCCTGTTCTAAACTATATTCAATTCTTTTAAACATCTTTATTTTTAAATGTATAATTATCCAATTTAACTACCACATGAAAGCATCATGAAATGTTAAATTAATTAAAATAGTACTGATAGATTTTTTTTGACAGACAATTATATTTGCAAGCAAGAAATGTATTTTATATTAGTTAATATAATATTTACTATATATTTTATATATGGATTAAATTACATTTGAAATAAGTGAATTATAATAATAATTATATTGGGATTTAAAAAATAGTTATTAACATGCATTAAGCAACAGCCGATTTTTTAAATGTAGTTATGTTTTTAAATATCCGTTTATGCTTCCTAAAGGCTGCATCTGTGCTCAAAAACGAAGATGGTCCCATGACATTTTTAGTTGTGAATTCCCATAAGCCAACTCCAAGTCCTGTGCACAATGATATCAGTCACGACAAGCAGAGAAACAGCTTGATTCCTATACCCGAAAATGATAACAGGAGAAAGAGTATGTATTATTCTAGTTCAATGTTTTAACCAAACACCTGTGATGAGGATTTTCAGATTCGGTTGTAAATTTTTCATAACTTCGAATTTCAACTAACCAATTTTTTTTATAACTACATAGCGTAAATGAACATTAAAAAATTAAGTAGTGACATTTCTCCTTGAATGGTGAATTTTTTCAACTTAAAAGTGGGTTCAATGTAGTGGTTTACAGTTGTAAATACATTAAAATATCTGGTTCTGTGGTCACTGTAGTCAAAATAATCTAGAAAATATTTGTAACTGGTAAAAAATGTAATGATGTATGAGATTACGTTTCTATGTTCAAATCAATAGCCTGTTGAGTTCAGCCATATCTACCATATGATAATTATTTATTTTTGTTTGTAAATTTATACTGATAAAAGAAAACAACCATACAAAAATGGAAACACTGGTAAACAGTTTACTAACTCTGGCAAACAATTGTAAATAAGCATAGAAATGTGTACTAAAAAACCCAGTATCACTATAAATTGAAGATTTTTTTAATCCAATAAATACACCAATATAAGCCAATTTTTGATTAAAAAAAAGGTGAAATAAATTGTTTCTGAATAAGCAATTACATATTGTTAGAATAATCTGGTCACCCCAACAGCGCACTCTCATACTTTTACTGTAAAAAATATTTTGTACAGACATACTTCTACAATTTTAGCTTAAAATTTGCATTTTACTCACTTGTGCTAAAATTGCCCTTACCCATTTTTAGAACCATTAGTTAAAAATTGCCAAAAATATTTTGGCTAAAGTAAAAGGCTACGAAATGAGACTACAGGTTCTACAGCATTTAAGCAAACTAGGAACGGAGCATGGGTAAAATTGTTAACTAGCACTGGTGACTGGCATTTAGGCCTTATCAGATGGAGTCATTGGTGACTGGTAAAGCTGACTTACCTTTGAGCTATCATTCGTCATTGCCATTAATGCTTTAAGTGTATTTCACTATGTAAAGTAACTTAACTCTTTTTTATATTCCTGAGAGTTGTCATGACATTATTTGCAAATAACGTATCGTCGCCTCAGGGCAACAGTAGGATATTATTATTTTCGTTTTATATTTAAATGTGGTACTGTGGCTCTTAGGCAACGATATGATCGTTTGATGAAGAATGCAGTGACAGGCACTGGTGATTGCACATCAAACAACCGTTAGATGTTTTGAAAAAATACACATTTTTTTTTAAATACCACTATACCTTAAAAACAAATATCCTTTTTAAACAACACAAACAGAAGTACCTGGCATTGCTCAGGTTTTACACACACACCCTGTGTTTCACTGTGGCGCCATCTGTTGGTTTTAATAAAACATCATTTCTGCTTTAAGGAGTGGGATGGGAATGTTTTTTTGATATTGCATAAAGATAGTAATATTCCTCTTGTCGTAAGGTCAAGTGTGCAAAATTTCACCAAGCTCGGAATAAAAGTGCAGATTTACGTAAAAAGCAAAACCACATATAAAAATAGGAGCATAGGTAAAACTGTAAATGAGTAAATATACTGAAAAGCCTTTATGGTTTTCAATAGGCTCTACCCCATCATCTGCTGGCCTCACACCTTCACCCAATAGCGTGTCACCTATGTCGAATCTTCCATTGTGCCCCATTCCTCCTCCAGTGGAATTCTCCGATTCCTGTGTGACCTTGGACTCTGTTGGCAAGGAGATAGTGGCTGATGTACACAGAGAAAAGAACGGCCTTGGGCTTGGCATTGTTGGTGGTTCAGATACTCAGATAGTAAGTGAAATATTTTTTAATGTTATGCCATAGTTGAGTATCAATTGGTCCTTAAAAACTAGTCATATGAAGCATTTAAAGTTAGTTTTTCGACTTGGCTACAATGATATGTGGAATGATATTCAACTCATTATTACGCAATCTATTGAATTAGGACTATGTGGACAAATGTTATGTTATAGTTTTTGTTCAAGTGCTGTGTCTATGAAAAATAGTGTTTGTTTATTTTCAAATTTTTGTGACTAAGACCACTTGGCACCCAAGTTGTACATTTGACAATGTTTATTAAATGAGTAAAGTTGTTTGGAATTAAATTTTTTTAATTTAGCTAATTTCAGAAAGAAATCAGGAAAGTTATTGAGAAGGCAGGGAAAGATTTCCATATTTACAAATATTTTTTTAAAGCTATTTTAGTTTTAAATATGTAAATCTTTTGTTATTTTTTTTTAAATAAGGCCCATTCTACCAAGGCATATTATAACATAGAGTTGCTGGGGCATTTTCCCCACCAGTGCTAAGAAAATCCCCACTACTCACGGAATTTTTCATTTTTTTATTCGTGTTCTAAATATTTTCTAGAAGGGATTTTGTACAAAATTTTTGCTAATCTTTACGTATAGGCTGGAAAAACATGTGTCACATAGAGTATAGTAGTGGGCTTAGGACACTTTCGAACCATGGTATGGGGGGAGGGAGAAATTTTAAAATGCATGTGGTCTGAAGTTTGTTGTTTGCAGCATAACAGGTAATTACATATGTTCAGACAGGTGACGTTTTGCTAATTTTTTATACAGATCGTCTGAGGTTGCGCTCTTTAGTTTTTCTACACCTGAATGGCCCTTCCCCAAATTTGCGTGCTTTGAAGAAGGTTATTCAATGATCCCTCCGTCAGACAGTTACATGCCCCTCTTATTGTTAGGCAAGTCATCCTTCCACAAAGCTTTGAACACCCTTTTCCTGCCTCCCAAAGTTATCCCCCCCACCCCGTTTAGGAATTAGCTCACAGTCAAACTGCAACTTATCTCTGTTACAGAAAAGGTCATCGAGGTTCAGCTATATCAAGATCTATCAGCATCCTATCTTTTGTCATAGAAAAGTATTCCCCACCAGTAAAAATTCCTTAAATTATATCTACACAAGTAGAATGAGCATAAAAGAAGATGAAATGTAAATTTTTGTTTATTTCGATGCAACTTCTTCTAGTGCCCAAGAAAATATCAAAAGTTGTTATAAAATTTAAAAAAAGTCTATAAATAATTCCTTAGAACCATCTTTTATAGTTTTCTTAAAAATGTATGAGCCATGATTATACAGATGTCTTAATTGTTTTAAGGTAAATCAGGTTTTTACTCATATTTTACTTAATCTTTATTTATAGGGAAGTATTGTTATACATGAAATTTATGCGAATGGAGCTGTTGCGCAAGATGGAAGGCTCAAACCGGGAGACCAAATTTTGGAGGTATTTATTGTAGTTTATATTTTATTTGCTTTATCTCTCTCATATGTGATGTTCCCAATAGCTTTTCAAATTTTACTTTTGATTAAGCCAGATGCTAAAGCAACTATATGCACTTGTCAGACAATATAACTGGTCTCAAGGTTTGGGAGTTTTTTTCTTGAAGTAAATAACTGTTTTTTTTTTTAGTCTTTACTGTAAGGCAGAAATTGAAACCTAAGTTATAAAGTAGCCAATCATACCAAAATATCATCTATGAATTTTTAGATATAACTGCTATTGCATCTAGCTACTCATTTAAAGACCTGCAACTATTCCAACAGCATCATTAATAAATATAATAAACAAAATTGGTTCGAAAAGTAGATATTGTTGCATCCCACTTTCAATTTCAGCTCATTAACATTATTTACCCCTAACTTATGCTTGTTTTCTTAACAATTAATCGATTTATTATTAAGTTTGAAATTTATCAACTAACTTTATCTTATACAGTAATGCTTAACATGGAACCTTGTCCTAAGCCCTCACTAAATTCCATTTAAACTACACCTCTATACAAATGCCATCTCTCCAAATCATAATTTGTTAATCTTTCTATATAATTCTCTTGCGCAGTGATTGAAAAACACTGTTTTTCTATACGTGGAATGGCAACAGTTAGTTTGTTTACAAAATTCTGTTGCACCAGCATTTTTATTTTTCATTATGTAAACCATTTTGACGATTAACCCCTTCAATTCATTGGTAAATAATTATTTTGATGATGTCAGCTTAAATTTGGAAGTTTTGAATAGGGTTGGTGGAGCGTCAGCGGAGCAGGGGCGGAGCCTCCTAGTACATTTTAATGATTCCTTATTCTCCTACCAAATTATTTCCTTTCCAGGTGAATAATCATGATTTACGCCATGCCACCCACCTGGAAGCCATCAACATGCTGAGGCATTCCGCCCCCACGATGCAGATCCGCGTCTACAGACACAAGGACGCCGCCGAGAGCTCATCGCTGGCTGAGTTTTCAGTGGAGCTATACAAGAAGTCGGGTCGAGGCCTGGGTCTCACTATTGTGGGGAGGAACAATGCTCCTGGGGTGTTTATATCTGAAGTGGTAAGTATGAAGGCAGGGTTCGTATAATAATTAAAAGTTAGAAGCTTTTTAGTTTTATTTAATGTTCATAAAGACCCTTAAAAAGTACTTGAAAACTCCTTATTTTTGCCCAAATGGTCCTTAGAAACTTTCAAATTACCGAAATTTATTAGAAAGTCCATAAAACTAGGAATTAACCGGATAGTGGTTTTATCGAATATCGGATATCTAGCGCACATTGCAAACCGTTTACAAATATATGTAAGTTTGTTTACATGAAAAATAAGGTCCTTAAAAATCTCTTTGAAGCTCCTTATTTTTATTTTTGGAAAATGAGTACAAACCCAGCAAGAGGCTGGATTACTGTTTCAGTGTATGGTCTGAGGACAAGTTCAAAGTAACGAACAAAAAGAGTTCTGGGAAACTATTTAAACTTTATTTTATTGTTTTTAATTTAGTGAAATTATTTGTGTTGGTGTTGGAATAATTTTCTCATTATTAAACATTAATAAGAAGAAAAAAGATTAAAATTTTTTTTTGAAAATTTCTAAAGAAATCTAAAGTAGCATTAGTTTTGAACTCACTCGACTAGAGTGCAACAAGAAACAAACACATGAATAAATTTACATATCAGAAACACACAGCAGAAACCTACTGTCTAATTTACATAAATCCTTTCACTCTAGGTAAAACAATTTTCTTACTTTCTTTGAGTGGAACATTTAGTATAAATATTCATGTTTATGAACCTGCATATTTAGACAGATCTATAGCAATGAGATAACGTATATACTTATTTAGATAATCATTATCCTCCCCACAATTTTTATCTTATTACTATCTGAAGTACCTGGTGTTGCATGGGCTTTATGCAGAGTGTTGGCCGATTTATTTACTGTGGCGCCATCTGTGGGGTTTAGTAAGAAGTAATATCTACTTTAAGGAGTGGGAAGGAGGATGGAGGTGGGTTTTTGAAATCTCATATAGACAGTAACCTTCTTGCGTTTTAAAGGTCAAGTGTGCACAATTCCATCAAGCTCAGAAAAAAACTGTAGATTTCTATAAAAAACATGCCCACAGATACTTTTCTTTATTTATATATATATTAATGTATTTTGTGTATAAACTTAGATAAAAGGTGGAGTTGCTGATTTAGATGGCTCACTAATGGAAGGGGACCAAATTTTAGAAGTTAATGGACAAAATTTAAGGGAAACTGATCAAGAAGCAGCTGCCATATTATTAAAAGTAAGTTATTTTAATATTAGTTTTGTGTAATAACATACTTACAAAATACATTGTAGTCTCATAAGCTACTGATTTGAATTATAAATTCATTCAATTCAAATGCTCGATCTGAAAGCTCTCTACTATTTCACTGTAGTTGCTGTAAAATTTGGATTATGCTACCCATTTCAAATAATAAAATTTATGTGACTGGACAAAATAGAAATGGCATTATCTTATTGCAAGTTTTCTGATTTTTGGACTGATTTCAGTCTTTTCTAAAATTTCAAAGTGAATTTATATTTGTTAGAATACTGGAACTGTGTTTAACATGTTTTCAGTATTAAAAAAAATCAATATAATTTGTATAAGAAGAATGTTTTTTTAAGCATGGCTTATATATAAAAATTTTTCCCGGCCCAAAGTAATTTATTATTAAATGAATTAATAAAAATATCTATTTATAGTAAGTTTCGCTCAAGTTTTGCCTTTTTTCGATTATTACCGAAGTTTGTCTTATGTATTGGCATCATCTACCATGGAAAAAATATTGCATTTAAAAGAAATTAGTCTCACTTGGATAAGATTTGTGCAAAAAAAAAACGTTTGTACAAAATATAATCACTTTTAAATATGAGGATGTGAAAAGCTTGGAATAGTTACGTGTACCGATTCTTTTATATATTTGAAATTTTGATGCTGTTTGCATGTATGCATCACATTTTTCAATAAGTTTAAGAACTTTCTACAAGCACAAATTTAAATTTCTATACATTGGCAAAGTTTCAATCTAGTATTCGAAACTAATTTTATTTTTAAACTTGATATACAAAAGATATATTTTTTTGTAGAAAATTTGTATAAAAATTATTTCTTTCTATCAAAAGTATACAAATCCGAGTAAAGTGTGTTAAGATAGTCGTCTGTTTCTTTATAGAATAAATGCTTAAAGGGCATTTTCCCCTTTGTTTTTTTACAACTGTATCTACTGTTTTAACAGAAAGAAAGAGATAGGGACCAGAGAGTTGTAATATTAAATAGAGAGCGCCTTCAATACCAGACTCTCATAAGGCCGCGGTGTCAACATTGAAAAGAAAAATTCACATCACGTGGTTATAGCGCTGCCACATTTGGCGTTCAGACATCTGCAGGCGTTTCAAATTTGGCGCACTTTCTTCTCTTTTGGTGATAAGGAGTTCTGTCCGTATTCAACTTTTTAACATATATGTACGTATTTACTTATTTTCAAACAATATGCGCTAAATATTTCCTCTTCATTAACGAAACGAAAATATTTTATTTGTGTTCAATACTCGAAGAAGCGAAACTCTTTATATTTCTCAGGTTTTATTGTTCATATTTTCTTATTGAAGTATACAAAATAACAATTGAAAGAACTTCGCTTATGGTAAATTTTTTACATAAAAACGTAATGCAATTATTTCAAAACTACAAAGTAAGAAAAATCTCCTTAATATGTCTGTTAAACTCCCTTAAATTGTGCAACTCGTTCAAAAAAAAAAACTATATTTAAATACAAAATTAAACACAAAACCATATTACAATACTTCGATCTCGTTTAGTTCTTACAGTCGCCAAGGCCTGCCAAGTAATATTTGGTGCATGAATGAATTGGCATTTCCACATATCACGTGGTTTCAATGATGGACACACGGAAATCAGCATTTTTATTCCTCTATTTGTATCATTACTCTATGATAGGGACTTTAAGAAGTCTATTCGTAAAATCCATGTGTAATCATTAAAAATTTAGTCTGTAAATAGTCTGGAAGCTTGAAAATAGTTATGCATTACTTTCCTTTCCTTGCAGACTACTGTAGGTCAAATAAATATGAAAATAGGACGATTGAAGTGTGAAATTAACCTACCCCCACGAAGGTCTATGCACTGAAAACGGCTTTTAAAATGTAAGTACAAATTGCTTTAGTTTTTCTGTTAGTCGTAATAGTGGATAAAGTATATTTTTTAGTTAGTTTTTCTGTATACAAATCAGTTCTTGAACTGGGTTCATATTTTTTTGATCGATTCAACTAAAATCACAGTTTCAAAATCAAATATTTTAGCATAATTTTTTTTTTTTTTAAATATTTATTACTTTTATTTTATTGCATGACTATTAAAGAAAACAGCATGAATAATAAAAATTTAATGTTTGTGTACTTTCAATATTTTCCATAAATTATTGCTAAGATTTGTCTATTTCCATTCAGAAAAAAAATTGAAATCTTATTATTTAAAAAAAAAATATTCTTGATTTTTTTATGTGAATACGTCTTTCCTGGGTACATGGATGCACAGAGACCTATAGTGAAAAATAATATCTGTAAAATCCCAGGCTAGGGGGATAAATAACATATTGTGTAGAGAAAGATGGACCACATCAACCAGGCTGATTATTAACCCATTCCGTTCTTTGTACCATGTCGGGGCCAAAAGTATTCATGAATCAAACCTTTATGTACAGTGCGGCCTGTACCTATACAAATTTATTTAAATTTTATTTGATTATAGCAATTTAGCTAAAGTAATTGTTAAGATTTTATCAAAATGAAAATTCTTTTGAAAAGTGATTATAGCTTAAACACTGATACAAATATGCAACACTTTAGGAATGCTGTATAATCAGTATTAATGTTTATTTTGTAGATGTTGAATTGTTTGAACATATGTATGTAACATTAATGTTTGTTTGATAATTTCACTCTGATTTGAAATTGTGTAATATTCTACCACTACAAATGACTTCAAGACTCCTTTTTCACAAATAAGTTTTTTGTTTCACAACTAAGTTTATTTCTGTGAAACAATCTTCTGTGGATATTTTGCTCCAAATAAGAGACTTTTTTTCCTTGCAAAAACGTAAAACAGATGTTACTTTCCCACAGAAATGTAAATTTCCACTTTTTTCGCCTGGATTTTTATCAGGATGCACGTTTGTTTTAAATATTACTGTGTCTTGAAGTTCAGTTTTTTTTGTTGAAGGGCTGTAGCAAATCTATTAAAAAACCTATGACAATATTTCTTTGGGTTGTACCTTGTATACCAAATACTGCAGAACATGCAAAAGCATTTGCTAATCAATTGATAAAAAACATTCAGCAAAATCTTCCACATCAATTGCAGGGAGGTTGTCTATTACAAATCTTTATCACCTGGAAACACAGTCAATCAACAATACAGGGTTCAACAATACAATTCACTTATCTGGAAAGTGAGAGAAATGAAAAATTGCCAGGGAAAAACAGGAAATAATTTATTTTTTTTGTAAAAGTCAGGGAACTTATGAGTTTGGTTTAAACAGTAAAATTTTCTTAATGTTTTAAATTTGTCCTTTAATTTTCCATATATTTAAAAGGAAATTTCAATTCTTTTTATTAAATCTGGAAAGTATGGTCAGGGAAATTGCTGAATTTGTGTCAGGAAAATCAATTAATTGATTTTAATGGGAACCCTGCAACCAGGCACGTAGGTATAGATTTTTCATGGGAGGGGTTCAGCTACTCTTCCCTCAAAAAATTCAAAACTCCCCTTCAACCCCCATTTTCTTAAAACTTGTTAATTTTTATTTAAGTACATAGCAGTACATTGTACATTAAGTACATTGGCAGATAAATATCGAAACAGCAATATCATTTAGTTTTCATGGAATCGTTATCAATATCAGCCATTGCCTATTTTTAAAGTTAGTAAATATCACTCCTAAATAGGAAATAAATTAGAGAACAAATTTAAATTATGAGAACCCTTGTTTAGAATAATATATGTTTGGAGCATCTTGTTTATATGGCACAGTTTAACGATATTTTCCTTTTGTAGCTGAAATCCAAATACTAAATAATGAAACACGAGGACGTCATGTTAGGCTTAGTTTGAGATAAAACTGACCTCAAAACATATTTTTGACGCCTTTTGAAAACTATTTTCCGAGAAATACCAGGTTTTCCTTCATAATACTCAACAAGAAATATTATATGAGAAATTGAAATTTTTACAGGAATTCAATGTTTATTTTTTTTTCTTCTTCTTGACTTTAAAAAGGAGGGGTTTGAACCCCCTGAACCACCCCCTTACCTACGTGCCTGCCTGCAATACTATCCTAAAATTATACCATTGTTACAATAGTTTTTCCAATCCTTACAATTTGAATATTGTACAACACTCATGCATTAAAATAGTTATTATTCAAATCCTAAACTAGTTCACTGGTATCCTGATAAAACAAGGGTCTATTGATTGCAATTTAATATACTTTCTAAAAACTTATAAATTAATTATATTCCTCTACTTATCATTTGAAAGTATAAAAACAAAAATGTATCTTAAGGTAGAGTTTTTGTAAAAATGAAAAAATTAGCCATTTTAGTTGACATTGCGAAATACTCCATTTTTATTTATAAGTTTATTTTCGAATGTCTCTCTTTTTAGATGTACAGCACCCAAGTACCTTATTCTAATATCCTGTGAACATGCAATGTGCAACTTCACATCCCAGTGAACATGCAATGTGCAACTTCACATCCCAGTGAACATGCAATGTGCAACTTCACATCCCAGTGAACATATGAGATATATTCGATTTTAGATTCCCTGATAAAAAGGAAATGCAAAGTGTGAACATAAAAATTTTGCTATAAGGCATGACATGTGTTCTCGTTGTGTAAAGTAAAAGGCTTCTAAATGTTTTCAGTTGCTTCAGTACATGCATGAAAGTCCTTTTTACTAGATTTCTAATTTAAAATAATTGGATTTCATATGAATTAATTTAAACATTTTACTTTTGCTTTAAAGGCAAAGTAATTACAATAAGCATGAAAATTCATTTTGTCTTTATTACCAAAGTGTTTCTTAGGTGTTTAAAGCGAATTGCCATACATTATTGTGAAACAGTTGAAATGTAAATGCTTTTTTTTGTAATCAAACAATTTAATGTTCCAAAGCAGGTTTTGAGAACTTGACATTTTATAATTTTCGCTTTTCTAACCAATATTTATGTAATTTTTTTTTTAATTTAAATGTTTTGTTTAATATGAAATAACGTTTTAAATTAATGTATACATTATTTACCATAAAAATAGTTTGACATTCACTATATTATACAAGATAAATGACATTTTGCATATGTTTTTTAAAGATATTGTAAATTAAATTTTAGTTTGATAAAATGGGTTTAGTCACATGTCAATAATAATTAAAAAAAAACTTATTTTTTTTATATCTTATGAAATATTTTTTTGCATTGTCTTGAAGTTTAATTTCTATTTATACTTTATTGAACTTTCTGTTATTGGTTTTCTTATTTTAATTACGTTAATTTTGTATATTTTCTTCTTTTAAAATGTCGATATTGTGAAATTTTATTTTTTTAAATGAATTTAGTTCTTTTACATGTGTTTATTCATAGTGTACAGCATTATAAAAATATTTTTGTTTTAAGTACATGTACTTAAGATGCCAAATGTTAAATTTAATACTATGTTCAAACTTACAGTTACTATATATTATTACAGATAAACTTTATTTATATAATTGTTACAAACCATATGCAATATTATTGGGACTAATTTATCATTCAAATATTTATCAAGTTTGTATAGTTGAATATTGCTATAATTATGAAAAATTATGCATTCAGAATTATGTTTATAAAGCACAACATGCCTAATTAAAAAATATATTATCATGTTTAATTTTTTAAAGTGATTATTGCCATATATAATGAGAGTTTGTTATCAGTTATGAGATGTAAGTTTTTATATAGATTTTTATATTTTTAGTGTAACAGTGTTTCATTTTAAATATAGTTTTCTAGTATGTATATTTAGAATCGTACTTTTAAACTTCCAGTGTTTAGATGTGATATTATTTACAAAACTACATATTTTTTAGACGTGTTTATTTACAGAAAATGTTTGTTATGTGTAAATTTATGCTGAGACATGTTACTTGTTTATATGTATTTTAATTTTATCAGCCCTATGCAAAATATCCATATACAATCACTGATCCTATGCAATTTTAAAAACAACAGTTTAGCCCTTGAAATCTGCACATTGCTCAGAAATTAAACTTGGACTCATCTTAAATAGAAGTAAATACATAGCATGTTTAAATTCTATCAAACCTCTATGACTGCCATTGAACATTAAGCAAATTTTTAAGATATTATTTGTAACTAGATATATTTATACTCGACTTTGTTGTCAATTGTTTCTATTGTAGCACATTTTTATTATGCATTTATTATAGTTATAGCCAGTTGCATATGATGATGCCATATTGAAGATGAGAATGTAACCTAGTATTCCTATATTAATATGCGCCATTTTTTAAAGTCTTCACTGAACATGTATTGTGTTAGCTTCAAGGTCACTTTGGATCATGTTAAGAGGATATTCAATTTATCACCCTTCATATTTTGTTATCTAATTACATATTTTTTAAATGCACCGG
Source organism: Troglohyphantes excavatus (assembly GCA_963932185.1). Classification (NCBI taxonomy): domain Eukaryota; kingdom Metazoa; phylum Arthropoda; class Arachnida; order Araneae; family Linyphiidae; genus Troglohyphantes; species Troglohyphantes excavatus. The sequence continues at coordinate 15,582,238 of OZ010671.1, forward strand.
GACTTGATTTACCCTTTTTTCCTGTAGTTAAATTGTTTTCGACATCATTAAAAACTTAACTGTAATTTTTATTTAAAATTTATATTTAGGATTTGTAAAGTCCTCAAAAGTCAAGGAACTGCTCTTTTAAGTACTCTTTTTAGGAGTGTTTAATTAAGGACATTTAAACCTTTCAGTCCTTTGGCACAGCTTGGCCATTGTTCCATTAAATCCTATAACCAATGTCTCAAATTTATTTTTCCAATTGAGTAACAATGGTGTAAGACAAAATCAGACTTACTTCACTTTTCCACTAGTTGAGTCAACAATCCACTCCTTGGTTACTGAACGCAAGTAGTGGAAAAGTGGTGTAAGTATAACACCAATATTACTTTTAATTCCTTATGATCCCAATTGGCATCTCTGGGAATTAAAAGATTAAAAAAAATTCAAAATTTTGCATTTTTTTTTTAAATATAAGAGAGAAATAGGAGATGCTATTTTCGGTCCTGCTTTTATTGTAAATGTACGCTAAATAATCGAATGCATAATATAAGAATTTATAATGAGTTTAGTTGCATAATAACATAATGATATTAATAAGAAAATATAATAAACTCTTCAAATATACTATCAGATTTTTTTTTTAATGTAGCTGAAACCAAATTAATTTTGTAAAAAAAAAGGGGAATCATGTCTTAGAACTTATATTAGATTTGAAATTTTTACTTTGTAAAAAATATCATATAGTTTACAATATGAATAATTATGAATTAGTTTATAATATGCAAAAAAAACATGATCCATTAAAATTTTATTTATGTTGAAACAATTCAAGCAAGAATAGTTCTAAATTAATTTTCACATTATTAAAAAAGTATTCTTAATAAAAACATACTTTTATTAATTTATTGGGAAAAAGTCATCGAGTTAAGACTTAACTACAAGAAAGTGAAGTTAGGAGAAATTAAATACGGTTAACAAAAAAACATTAAAAGTTTTTTTTTCTTCCCTAGATGACATTTGTACCAAAAAGTATTATTATACATGTTTTCTAAATCTAAGGCATTTAATGTTTGCAGCATTTATAATTCTAAATAGTTTCTAAATTTCAAAAGAATTTCGGTATGTTTCATTTAGAAAAAATACAAGTCTTGCATCATCTTTAAATTGATCTTTGCAAAGTTTTAGGTTAAAGTTTTCTTATAAAATAATATCTGTAAATAACGAGTATAGATTGCATAATAAGTAAAAACTATTTAAATGCCCCAGATGAAAGTAATACCGTAAATGAAATCTGTCTGACTAAGTCTTCTTTTTGTAAGTTTTGACTAAACCAAAGCCTCATTCTCCATTGACCTTTGATAATAGGAAATATCGTAGTTATCAAATCAGTGTATAGTTTGAAGTCTGTCTGTAGTATATCATTTTGTTGTACTGTTTTTGAACTTCCTTCTCAATGAAACAATTCTATTTTAGCAAGAGCTTTAAATGAAGTTTAGTCTAGCCAAGGTGCTTTTTAAAAGCTTTTTCTCTGTTTTTTTATGTGGAAGAGTTGTAAATATATACTAGTAACATGTTGGCTCATTGTAGATAATTTTTTGATCTGTAGATTTTCTGACCGACAGTCTATGCTTTTGGAGTTGTAACATTTAGTCAGGTGCTACTATTTATATGATGGAAGCTTAGTGGTCCATAGGATCCGTCGTTTTAGTTGCTCATCATGTGGTGGATCTGAAATGTCAAACGGTTTTCATTGCTGTCATTAGTAACATTTATAGAATACTTTATATATAAGCCTTACTTTGGATACTCTATTTGGATGGGTTGGCTGTCAAGTGTCCAAAAGCTTAGTATCTTCAGACTCAGTGTTCACTACAGAAATGAAAATGGGCAGGGTATTTTTTTGGGGGAAAGGGGCATTTTCCCCCCCTAAGGGCACTTTAATAAGATTGCAATTCATTTTCGCTATGAAAGACGGAGTAACCGCTACCCCAAATAGCCGAATTTTCAGAAATTTTACAATATTAATTATCTGTTGATGATAAAATACCTAACAAATGTAATCAATGCTAAAAAATGCCATCAGGGCCAAAAAAATTAGTATTGAATTCAAAAGAAAACAAGCTTTTTTCATCACCAAAGTCGAAAAATCGCAGTGGATAATCCCGTTTTCGATTAGCTCGAGATTCCGTTCACAGGAAAATCTTTTTATATTGGTATGAAAAGGATGAGAACGGATATTGGTCAGGTGAATTATGGGATTTTGGGGAGGACAAGAAGGGCGGAGATTTGTGGATAAAAGGCAGGAGGGCGGGGCGTGGCCACGCTTTGAAAATCACCTAGACTGGGCGTGGCAACGCTTTGAAGATCACCTAGACGGGGCGTGGCCACGCTTTGAAGATCACCTAGACGGGGCGTGGCCACGTTTTGAAAATCACCTAGAATGAACACTGCAGAAGAGACAATATAAAATGTTCAACTCGAATACTCCGTTTAATGTAACATTTAACTTATTGTTTGAGCAACTTATTGAATTGGACTCGCATGGCAAAATTATAAAACTAGCTGCCTAGTAATGGAAATTGGTATTACCCCATTTTTGGATTTTTCAGACTTGCATCACTTGTCATCCCATGTTTAAAAAAAAATCAATTAAGAAAAGGTTAATTATTTTATTATTTTCTAAGATAAAATTTTAGTTTTTTTTTGTGACTTCATTTCAATATTTAAATTTAGAGGTCATGAATAAATCATGCTTCATAAAACCATTATAAAAAATATTGCGATATATTTTTACCTGAGCCTTAGGTTTGAATGTATATTTAATGCAATGTGTTTACCTGATGGATCCACCACTGATGAGTGAAAACTTCAGTTGAAATAGTTGAATATAGTTAATATTGCAAATAATTTTGACCAATTGTTTTAAATATTATGCCACCGTGTTTTACATTCCTTTGATGTTATTAGTTATTTAACGATTCCATGTTCAACGTTATAATATTAGAGCAGAGTGGGTGCTGGATAAAGCAGATATCAGCTTAATACGACATTCGCATTTTAATTGAACTTGCATAGGCTTTCTTTTGAAGGGAACGAATTGTGTGTTATACCATCAGGCAATTGTCATATTTCTGTATATCAGTGTTATTCAATACGTTTTATATTTTATATGTGTGTTGTGAAAGGGATAATATCAATGTTTACTTTTTGGGGGGGGGGGGGGGGGGGGGTTGTGTCCACCAAAACCTTTAATGTAATCTATTATTCGATATGAAATTATCTTTTAAAGTTGTATATCTGTGTGTTCTTGCTATATATAGAAGGAAAGATAAAGGTGTATAAAATACAAGATGTACAACATTGCTGGTTTAATCTGTTTGGGCTTCATTTAAAAATCTATTTTTTTTCTGCAAAAGCTATGATTTCCATGATTATTATTATTTTTGTTTAATAAGAGATGTGGCTGTGTAGATGGACACACAAATATAAAAAATTGCTATTTAATATTCTATATCTTTATTTGCTTTTAATCCACTGACGCTCACAAGATTTCTGCAATTGGAAAGTTGTTAAGGCCGTATATATATATATATATATATATATATATATATATATATATATATATATATATATATATATATATATATATATATATATATATATATATATATATATATATATATATATATATATATATATATATATATATATATATATATTGATTTTTAATGATCAGATCCTATCCTTACTTCAATTAACATGCTAGAATAATTCTGTATGATAAAATTGACCAAATAAGTTGAGAAACTATATTTTTTGCGGAAATAAATGTAATATTAACAAGCTATTTAACCAAAAGTCTTCAGTTGGAGTTATAAATTACCAAGATAAAATAATCATTTAACGAAACTGAAAAGCATAACTTCGACAACTTTTTACTTATAATTTATCATTTATTTTCAATTACTATTTGGCAATTTATTTTTAAAAAATGCAAATTATTTGGAATATTTTAATTCTACTTTAAAAAACGAAAATAACAAAAATGTATATCAAAGTCAAAGCCACTTCATTTCTATTATATCTCCTGTTATTATTTTATTGAACAATTTGATAGTCATCTTTTCAATATATGAATGATATTTAAAGTATTTAATCAATCAATAAATGAATTTAATTATAATTATATATATAAAAAATATATGTATTGTATTCACGATGCTCAATCTTTCAATTCTACATTCTCCACGCACGTATATAATTCATGCTTACTGAATGTATAAATTTGTACCAACTCAAAAACAAATGCATTATCAAACAATTTATCTAAAAATATTTTTAAATGAGAAAAAAAAATCTTTCTAAAAATCTTAATATTTTTATAAAGTATAAAATATTTGTGACAAAGAAAAGCTTGCTTGTATAGATTGTTCGGTGTGAAATTCTAAGTCCCTGTGAGACCATAGTAGTGAATGTGAACCAGGTGTAGTTCGAATAACCATCTTTCTTTGAATAGGTAGACTATTGAGGTCAATGGCAGCTGTGCTTCTACTTGTAAATGTATAAATCAGCGGTTCTCAATGTATGCTAAATGCGTAACTTTGCAAGTTCTTTTTAATTGTCTTTTTGTTCAACCTAATGCATCTGATAACATTACTTATTTTTAAATACCGGGATTGGTTGGGTGAGTTTACATTAGTGAGGTACATTGCGGAAATTAAACTGTAATGGTAAAAGCATTCGGGTACATTACGAAAACTAAACTGTAATGGTAAAAACATTTGGGTACATTGCGGAAACTAAACTGTAATATACATCAGTCGGTAAAAAATTATTAATTTGAAAATCCTTACGTTATTGACATTTTTAAGTTTTGTTTTGGTTAATTAACGTCGCATTGGAGCTGAACAGTGGGCTATTGACGACAGTTCAGGGTCTATTTCAATGAAATATCCGGGAAAGCTGCCTTGTTTCTTTTTAACCATGGTCAGATGACGAGAACAACACTTGACAAAGAAAAGTAAAAAAGTAGTGATTTGCCAGCTTCGCTACAGAAATACTAGAAAGTCGTCCAGAACATCTAACAAATTATTCTGGCATCTATACTGGACTGGTATACGATGAATCTGATCGGGGTCCAAAGTCTTGATGCCCATTGAAGGCGCCAGCTCATTTGCTGTACTCGTCATCTGATCATTGTTCAAAATTACAAGGAATCTTTCCTGCGAGATAGGCCCCGAATTGTCGTCAATAGCCCACTGTGCACTCTAGTGCGACGTTAATTAACCAAAACCAAACCTAAAAATGTCAATAACGTAAGTATTTTAAAATTAATAATTTTTTACCGACTGATGTATTACAGTTAGTTACCGCAATGTACCCAAATCTTTAACCGTTACAGTTTAGTTTCCGCAATGTACCTAAATTATTTTACCATTACAGTTTAGTTACCGCAATGTAGCAAAATGCTTTTACCATTACAGTTTAGTTTGCGCAATGTACCCAAATGCTTTTTACCATGGGCTCGCAAGATATACGTATACATCACACGTTGAGAATCACTGATGTAGAGAATGACTTTTAAATATAGTGTATTATATTTGGAAATTGCTTGATTTGTATAAATAGTATGAGGTTTTAATCTAATTTGTAATAGTCTTGATAGTTCATTTTGTGAAAGAGTGTCTGTTTGTCATCCAGTTCGTCGGACATTGTTTATCATAGAATATTTGACTAAGGTGTTTGACTAGCTCATTGGGAAAAAAAATGGATTTTCCTTCATCTTCCATTGGTTAAAGTATTTTAGTTGTTAGATTACTTTTCAGGCTATTCATTGTGATTTGAATCATATTAGTTTTTTTCTTCTTCAATGTTTTCTTAACAGTAAGCTGGTGTCGAAATGAAAAGTTTTTCTTAATTTATATTCCCCCAGTTGCTGTTTGCATTTAAATTGACTCTTAGTATCTGTTTAAGTGGTGGGATTTGAATAATTAGCATTGTTAATAAGGCTGTAGGGGATTTGGATTAAACAAAAAAATATTAAGCTGTTCCGATGGTTTTAAATCTTGACTGTGATGTTTTTTTCATGCCCATCTATTTATGTGTTTAAAAGTTTACCTTGCAACTCTGTGCTGTTAAAAATTCGAGGCATATCAATGGTTGTCTTATTTGTGAATTTAATTTTGGGAAGCTTTAACATTATGCAAGTTATTCTTCAAAATATATATCTTAATTGAATCGGTTAATGATAAAAGGTGCTCAGTCCATCTGGAGAAAATTAAAAAAAAACTTATTCTATACCTATCCTTTTTAAAATATCAAAATTATTTTTTTACATATAAACTGTAATGTTAAATTCAACATTTCCATACTTTGTAAAAAAAAAAATTAATTGATTTTCGGCCTTAATTTTTTAATGTATTGACTGTTCCTTTTTTAGCATATAACAGGGAAATAAAAATATCTAAAGCATGATTCATGTACAATTCTGTATATTTAGCATGATTTTTTTTTTTTAAATGTCTGTAACTAAAAAGTTGTGTACATATATCAACATGCAAGTGAGATACTTTGGTTCCAAAATCTATTTTAACAACTCATATTACTTCAATCATCCTCGATTTCGGTGGTTGACCATGTAGAAATTTCATATTAAACTCCTCAAGCTGAGTCGGAATGTAAGGAGACATTTTTTAATGTCCTCTATTTTGTCTACTTCCAAGCCACTTTATTTTCATTACAAGCTCTTTCTTAACGCGTTTGTCTGCTGGTCTACCCCTGATTGGGAATATGAATGTATTGTGTTATGATGATGGAATCGATGAGTATGTGCTAATGTAGTTTCTGGCAATGATAGAAATGATCTCCTTGTAGCGTTTGTGAAACAGACATAGGGAACCAAAACCAATGTTAACTCGATTTTTAATTTTTTTTAGCTGAACCCGATTTAGCATTAACCAATTCCATTAACTTCGTAATTTTTAAAAAAAAAACGATATTTTTCATTCTAAAACCTCGAATGTCTTAAACATCGACAAATGTTAAGAACTCGTAATCGTAAATTAATCGCAACTCAAAATTATCGATATTGTATTAATTTCGAATAAAAAATTGGTCGTAATAACGGCGGACAACTAGAACGAGGCGGAGTTTAGACTTGTTTGTGGGATTTCGAACACTTAAAAGTTGCCGATTTCTGGTAAACAAACAAATAACCATTCTTTATGTTGAAATTTTGCATTAATTACGTTTAACTTCTATTTTAACACCAGACTCTAAAAAAAATCATTGATCTTTTCAATATTTTAGTTTTGAAGAAAATTCGAACGATATCCCAAACAAACCGGCTCTGACGTCAGTGTAGACGTCGTCATTCTAGTCGTCCATTACGTATCTGAATAAAATATGTGGATAATTTTTCTTAATTTGAATTCGACTAACGATGTACTAAAGATATCCAAGTTCCAGAAGACTGAACAATGCTAGTATAAACCATTTCTAAAAGACCACAATCCCACCACTATTTCCATTTGAATAATTGTTTAAAAAATATGCCAAGTTAACTTGCTAGCGCCCGTGTTCTTAAATAATTCTAGGTTTTATCAACTTTTACATGTCTCTTTATTGTGTACATAGGCGAGATGTGTATTCTGTAAACTGCTCTCTCTGTACAGTCTTTGGCATTTGAGTGGAGCGCATGCTAATCTACTTTGATTCTCCTTTGTCCATTTAACTACTTCATGTATCAAGTATATTATAGGATTTTTACATTTCAGGGTTACCAGTCATCTGTAAGAAATGCATTTGTATGATATGCTGGCAGAGACATCAGATGTTGTATGGGAATATGTGAAATATTTTATCATTTGTTTAATAAATAATGTTTTTTCAAAATAGATGTGTGTCCTGTTCTGATTTTCGTTTTAATCTGTGTGAACAATAATGTCTAAGTTGTGAAAATGTATTAGTAGCCGTGGTAAGTAGGAACCACTGAACTCTAACTGTAACTTCTGGAAGGCTCAAAACTTGTTTCCTCTATGGGCGCGTTGAAGCCAATGTGGAAGTAGCCATACTGTATCCCAATTTTTTTATAGTGATTTAGTGGTGTTTTTTAATACCATAGCAGTGTAGAAATATTTTTAACCGCTTCAACTTTGACTTGCAAATGACTTTCTATTTTAACAGCAAATTGCATTTAAAATGGGTTTCAAGAGAAAATAGAAAAAACTCAGCCAATATGTCGGCCCATTTTAACATAAAATATACGAAATATTATATTATCGATGAAAGTGGGGTACAGTTGTTACCCTTTCAATGCGGGAGTTTCACGTGACGTAGTAACATGAATTCCCTACTTGTAGTTTCGATTTCTTCTCTTTAGCAGACAAACCTGTGGTTTGGTCGCTCCGCTCGCTCGCTTATTCCACTCAACTTTGTATTGTATTTTAACGAGATAATTTAGCTGTGTATTTTCATCGTTTATTTTTAACGATGCAAAGTTTAAATAAAAGACCCTTTGTTAGTAAATTTCGGCTTATTACATATTTATTCATATGCAGAAAAACTAAGTGAAATTGTCTTTTTATATATATCGTTTGGTATTTCCTCCTGTTTGAAAAAAACATTTTGGAACAAAATGATCGGAGCACAACTTTGAATATTTCGTAGGAACGAAGTTTTCTCGTTTTATCCTAGCTAGCCATGCTTTCATCAGATTAGAATCAGAATGAGGGAAACTGTGAAAAGAAACTCTTATTGCAATACAATCCGCTTTCGAAACAGTGTTAGAGCAACCAAATGCACTACACGAAATCACCATGTTAGTATTAAAAAAAAAATCTTAAAAAGTATATTGCAGCAGCTGTACTTCCATACTAATTAAACGGAACTTTTTCGGCGTCTAGAATACGTCTCCATGTTCCGTTGGAACAGCGGTCTTCTTCTTCTTGGCGTGAAACTCCCCCATTGGCTTCAAGTCAACAAAATGTTTTGCCCTATCCAGAAGTTACAGTTAGAAATCAGTGGTAGGAACTCTGGCCTATCGACAATCGGCATTGAAAGAGGGTCAAAAACTGAAGAGTTGTTCTATATGTTACCGTGTAAGTTGGAAAACCGTGCACAGTCTTCGGTATTTTCACTAGTGAACCAGAAGATACACTGATTTGTTCAGTGAAATTGAGGGAGTCATCATCGGCAAAGAATTTTCTGCGCTTTCACTAGGGTCGGCAAACTCATTAGTCAACAGAGCCAAATATCAACAGTACAACAATTGAAATATCTTTTGAGAGCCAATTTTCTTAAACTTAAACTATATAGATAGATTGTTATTAACTTAATTAGGGTACTCCTAAGCTGGACACTGCACGTGCGCGCCCGCACGTGGTATTTTGTGGAAGAGCCACACTCAACAGGCCAAAGAGCCACATGTGGCTCGCGAGCCACTGTACTAGGGGATCTGAAGATGGACGTATTTCAAATCGTGAAAGTACGAAAATTTGTTCTTAAGATATCGAAAGATAAATGAAATTGTTTCAACAATTGTCAGTATTCAATAGAATATCAGTTTTTGCAATCTAGCATCATTATAACTGTTCAAAAATAGCTAGTACCACCTTATAACTGTTGTTTAGAGCTTCTCGTAACCTCTGAACTGTGCACCAATTACAAGTCCTTTTTATTAAAAATATATATAATATTGGTTTGGGCACGATCGAGTGATTTATCCATAAACGCCGCGTGAATCCGTGATTTCCTTAAATTTTTAAAAAGCCTCTCCGTGCAGTTGGTTTTAGGTATCTTAACCCCTATTTAGACAGTCATTTTTAAAATCTCGCATCATAATAACTGTTCAAAAACAGCTGGTACCCCCTTTGGAGCTACTCATCCCCTCCGAGCAGTCTTCCGTTCAGAACTTTTGATTCAGTGATTGATTTTAAAGTACGAAACTTTTGATTTTTTATTATATAATATATATCTATCTAGGGGTCTATTCTTGGACGCGCATGATTTCCTTACATTTTTAAAAAGTTAAGTCGAACAGTTAAGTTTTTAAAAAGTCGAACAGCGATCTTTGCACTTTCACGAATGAATATCAGTGTATCTGCAGATTCACTAATGAAAGGGTGAAATTAGAAATGTTTCCGCGCTTACACGTATTAGTCTAGTGTTCTGCAGTATCCAGTATCTGCAGATTCATTAGTGGATCTGCAGATACACTGATTTTCGCACTTAAACCCTTTAAGTCGAACGTCACCGCTCTCTGAGTGGAGGTTAATATTCCCGTGCTGCCATCTTTGGAGTTTTGAAGGAACCTTCTAGCTTAGCAACGCTTTCTAAACGTACGGTTTCTATGACTTAAATTTTTAATTCGTATTGAAGTAATTAATAATTGAAAAATTACTGTAGATTCGTATTGAAGAAATTAATAATTGAAGAATTACTGTAGATTCGTATTGAAGAAATCAATAATTGAAGAATTACTGTAGAATCGTATTGAAGTTTAAATGATAACTTTAGTTATGATCTGAGAAGTCTTTAAAATTTGCATGGAATACTATACATTTTGGATGAAATGTTTCTTAATTTAACCAAAATTATAGTAAAAAGGGGCGAACCGCTTTTAGCTACTACATGATAACTTTACTCTGCAATAGTTGCCGAACCTTCTCCAACAGCCCTTTAGTGTAGCCCATGTTTGACATTACCACTCTATCAGCTAATCGAGGAGGGAGAACCTGTGTACGGTCAACACAAACCAGTTTTATTCAAAGAAAAACAGCATAATCCCTTACAGCAATCGCTAAACGTTGAACACTCGACCGGAGTACACGAAATGGGCAGGCCTCTGTTGGCCACTTTCGTCGGGAGGTTCTTGGGGCGCCCTTCTGTCACCGTAGGGCGGCAGTGGCTGTACGATGAGGGGCTGCTTGATGGGGTGGTCAGCAGGCGGGGGGTCGGGGACGTTGATGACCGAAATTTCATCGTCGGAAGAGACGTTGGAAGAGTCAGGTTGACGGTCGACGATTCTTACACTCCAGTTGTGGTTGCGCCAACGAGACCAGATAGTGAGATGGTACCTGAAGAAAAAAAAACCATCAGGGACAATGGAACTTTTTAATTGACAGGTGTAGAACATGATTATGTGAAGTGAAAAAATTTGTATTGGGGATTCTTCAATCGCAGCAATAAAAAAAAATATCAACTCTATTGTAACTGATAAAATTTACTGTACTCGGGCCGTATGTCACATGCTTTTTACGTCACAAACTGAAGTCTGAAGGGTGCTGAGAATGACGAAATAGTTACTCCTGTTCTTCGAGCATGAATGGACTGTAGTAGAGCTTCGAGCATGGATCCTTCATAGTAGAGAATACATAATGTTATCATCTCGCCAACATCAAAGTGAGGCTAACATGTATGGCCTCAAACACGTAGTTAATTACGTCATTCCATTCATAAATTTTCACTGTTACACATTTCCCAATTCGTCAACCAATCGCGAGAATTATTTTAATTCATAATTTCGAAAAGAAGTCACGTGTCTGAGGCCATTTGGTCTGAGATGTTGGTTTTACGATTAACACGTCATATTCGTTCTACTACAGTCCTTTCATGCTCGAAGTAGTAGAGCGCATATGACGTCATCATCGTGATGCAAACATCTCAGACCTGATGGCACCAGACACGTGACTTCCTTTCAAAATATATGAATGAAAAAACGTTCGCGATTAACTTGTGATTTGGAAATAATAGTAAATGCGTTACTTCATGAAGTACAGGATATTTTTATGAATGAACTAGAAAAAATTTATGAATGGTTGACGTAGTAAACCACGTGTCTGAGGTCATACAAGTTGGCCTCACTTTGATGTTAGCGAGATTATAACCTTATGATTTCTCTACTATGAGGGATCCATGCTCGAAGCTCATGTTGGACGCGACACATTCAGAAACTGAAATCAGCCTTCAGTTTGTTACTTAAAAAGCGTGTTCCATACTGCTTTCCATACAGTGAGCGATGATGTGACACTTCTTAAAGATAATCAAAATACAGTAGAACTGCAATTAACCGGATTAATTGGCACCAGACCCCATCCGGATATTTGGATAGTTCACGAAGAAAGACCATTTCTTGGTAAACCAAACGAATTTCACTTTGGTATGTAATGTATGGTTTTCTTTTGGTATGTATTGTAACTTTTTATCATTCACCGATGGGACATTTATAAAATGAGGATTTTGGTGATAAGAGATCCAAATAATTGGCCATTCTCAAAGCGATCCAGATAACTAGAGTTCGGTTAATGGTAATTCTTTGCAACAGACATTCATTGTAACAAAATTACAGTTGTATGACTATAGTAATAATTGAGGGGTTTGCTGTAAAAAGTAGGTAGCTCCAATTATTCAAGTTTGCAGATAGCCGTAAAAAACGTTTGAAAATTCAGAATTCCAAGTTGTGTGAAGATATTCTTTTTGATCAATCTTCTTAATTGTTCCTACATATTATGACAGTATTTTCACTCAAAAATATATCTTCCAGATGACGTGGCACGTGTTGGATTGTTGGAGCTACCTCTTTCTTGCAACCAATACCTGTCTACCTCTATGAAAAATATTTCACTAAAAAAAATACAATTTATTATAAAATTATTTTATTTAAAGAAAACTTCAATTAAAATATAGCATATAACTTGGTTTTAACAGAAAATTAAATTTTTAATCATCACACTCCCCCTCTGTAACGTCCGGCTCATCTGTTGCGTTGTCATCTATTGAGTAACGCCAGAACTAACGATTGGAGCTACATCTTTCTGGCACAAACAAACAAGTTTAGTTTTTACCACAAGATAATACATGTAACTCCATGACAAATAACATGGTTGGAGCCACATCCTTTTTTTAGCAAACCCTTCAATTTGTAATATTTGGAAAACGTTTCGAGAAATTTTTGAAGCTTAGTGATTTTGACGGATGTTACCTGGTGCAAAGGGCGATCCAGGTGATGTAGGCTAGCACCAGGAAGATTGCCAGGACGATGAGTGCCACCGTCTCTAGGGTGGAGCTCTTGACCCGCTGGTAGTACACCGCCCCTTCGGTGCACAGCCAGAATGTCGCGATCCCGAGTGGTGTCAGGAACAGGAAACAGGTGCAGTCACCGACGAAATTGCGGCGGTCCCGACGTGTCTCCGGCTGTCGACACCACTCCCAGAAATTCTGTTGTGGATAACACATAAGTTATAAGTAGGGCTACCACAAGGATAGTGAAGACTATATATACATATAAGGTGTGTTCGTTCTCGCGCTGTCTGACGGAATGCGGGGAAAGCAAGTTTTTGACGTCATAGTGACGCCTACCTTCGCTTTATGTGGGCGTGTCTAATGCTCTCATTTGTACAGTCGTTTTAGAGTCTACAAACTTATTAAAAGAAAACAGTTAAAATTTGCTTCGAAAAACAATTTGAATCGATTTGCAGAGTGGTTTAGTTATTAAAATATTCCGAAATCTATATGAACCAATGGTTCGTGACGTGCTGCCATCTATTCGTTTTTTTGTGAACTATTTAAAAATGATATTCGCTATTTTTATTTAGAATTTGCTAAATTTTAAGAGTTTAAATTATATTTTAAGGATTGCATTTAGTATGTAAAAATTGCAAAAGATTTACTTAATAAGTTAAGCGTATTAAAAAAATATTAGCTACCACGAGAGCATGTCCATGAATTTTGAAAGAGTAAAATAGGGGTCGGAACCATCCGGTCAATGCATTTGTATTGGACATATTAAATGAGTTACAATTTCAATTAAGTAAAATACGGGGACATAAGAAAACAAGGACGAATTAGTAGTGAAGCTACCTAAACACAATTATTTACAGATATTTACATTATTTTGCTAATTAAAAATTAAATCACCAGTTGTTACCCAACCGGGGATCGAACCTAAGTAGCAATGCTTGAAACACACAGCCAATGAGAATTATCAAAAACCCGTAGTAAGGCCGAGCAAAAATGTGCCTTCCTTGCCCACTTTCAAAAAGCGAAAAACGAGCAAACCTTCTATATATAGTCTCCACTATCCTTGGGGCTACCAGACGTCGCTTTTTCTCCTGAACGGTCCTTAATTTTCGACTTTGTCCGGGAAGCGTCCTGGGTAGGCTGAAGTCCCGAGATTTCCCTTCATTCATACATATAAACCCTGTTTACAGAAACCCTAAAAGTTTCTGAAAATCCCCATTACCAGTGAAACAATATCCTTATTTATTGCTGGTGCGATAGACTGTCCCAGCTCCCTCCCTCACTGCAAGAAAGCCACAGTATGACTGTTTCCACATTGGCCTCAACGCGTCCATAGAGGAAAACACTAGTGCTGCTGAATATATATCAGGGTGGAAAATGCTTCTCATTTATAAAATTCCAATCCAGAAATTTTGATTTTTTTTATTCGTTCTAACTACTTAAAAGATATCCTTATTACCATTATATTCCCTGAACGGTGTTCGTACATATGAACCCTATTTATAGACGCCCTAAAAGCTTCTGAAAATCCCCATTACCAGTGAAACAAATATCCTTATTTATTGCTGGTGCGATGAACTGTCCCAGCTCCCTCCCTCACTGCAAGTAAGCCACAAGGGTACAGTATGGCTGTTTCCACATTGGCTTCAACGTGTCCATAGAGGAAAACACTAGTGCTGCTGAATATATATCAGGCTGGAAAATGCTTCTCTATTTCCATATCTGCCCTGAACGGTGTTCGTTTTAATTATTTCTTTTAGTGTTAGATGTAATGACTTATAAATAAAAGGGAAATATTTTATATATTTTTCTTAAAAATTTGCCATATCAGGTAATTTAATGCGAATATATTGATTTCGAATTATATTAAAAAAAAGCCTATATTTGATCTTATCTATGTTTCCCTCAAGAAAGGGGGCGGCCAAATTTGTATCTCTAGGCGATTAATTTACAAATTCGCTTCTGAGAATAGACTCTGGTTAAATGATGAACTCTTGGGTTTGGTTTGTTTAAATAACGTCGCACTAGAGCTGCGCAGTTGGCTATTGGCGACGGTTCGGAGCCTATCTCAAAGAAAAGACCCGGGAACGATGCCTCGTATTTTTGAACCATGGTCAGATGACGAGGACAATACCTGAGCTGGCACCCGACGCAACCTCAATAAGCGTCAGGTCATTGGACCCCGATCAGATTTATCATGTACCAGTCCCGTATACACGCCAGTATAATTTATTGGATGTTCTGGACGACTTTCTAGTATTTTTGTAGCGAAGCTGGCAATCCTCCGATCGCAAGATCACTACTTTTTTAACTTTTCTTTGTTAAGTCCATCGCACGGATACGAACCACCAATCCTCTGATTTGTAGCTGAACGCCTTTATCCACTGAGAAACTGGGGCTTGATGAACTCTTGGGATAAAAAAAGGGGCAATTATAACCATCGTCAAAATTGCGCAGGTAAGTTTTTCATTCCGTGCCTCTTATTGATTTAAATTACAAGTATCTCCACCCACTTGTTTACGTGACAGCAATATCGGTATTGAAAATGGAAACCCTAGGCCTTCCACGCCAAATTTGTGCATGAAATTTGACTTGGCGGAGTGCCCCCTTATTCTTTACTTTTACCAACTCTTGTACTGACGATATGCAGTGTAGCAGAAGAACAGTTTAGAGATATTAAAAGCTCTTTCTTAAATTCTATCATACCTTGCGCGTTCTTTTAGTGGTGAAATGATGGTTGCACAGTTCGCAAGTGTCGTAGTTAGTTGATTCGAGCCATCTTTCCAAACAATGTCGATGCACGTATTCAATAGTTCCTGCAAAGGACATAGTCATTACTTAAGATAAAATAATCTAAAAAAAAGCAACTTTAAGAAAACAGCGCTAAATAGTAAAAAATAATTATTAATTTTACGAACAAATTGAAAAAATTGAATTATTTAACATTAATTTTAACTTATTACAACGTTTTGAAATCGGCCCCATAATTTAGGTATAGTTTTTGTAAATTGACACTAACTTCAAAAAGCTGTAATAAGTATAAAATTAATATTAAATAATTCAATTTTTTTCAATTTGTTTATAAAATTAAAAATAATTGTAATTTATTAGCAATTTTTTTTAAAAGTCGGTTCATCTTTTTTTAAAAAGAATATTTTATTTTTCTCTTTTTAGTTTTTAAATAAATCTTTAATTAACTTCGCCCCCTGCTATTATTCACCTGGAAATTCAAGTTGTTGCTAATTTTTTTCCTCGCCCTATATAGTACACTAGCTGAAATACCCGTTCTACGCACGGTAAGGAAATAAGTTACAAAATAGATACAAATACAAAAATTAAAAGCGAAATAAATAATATCCGTAATTTGTCACCCATCAGGAGGAACGAAATAAAGTATTAAAAGTTCCAATTTGGAACGAAATTTTATTAGCAAGGCTTAGCTTAGGTCCCGCAAGAACTGGAAAGATTGATATTATGGAGAAGTTGGCTGTACAATCATATGGATATATATACGTTACTCCCGTTGATTAACATCCATATATTAACCTTTAGTAACATCCCAGAAATTTAAAGATGAACAAATCTTATAATTGTGTAATAATAACTATTATAAGAAACGTGACATTTTAATTTATTTGGCGACATTTCTTATTTATTTGGCAACATTTTATTTATTTGGCGACATTTCTTATTTATTTGACGACATTTTGGCGATATTTAGTGATCAGCCAATCAGAATGCTCCTCATAGTTTACTCCTCATAGTTTACATACTATTAAACTTTTCCATTGTTTCAATCTTGAAATATTGCACTGTTACATTTCTCCATGTTAATCCTATGGAAAGGTTTTTAAAAAATCGTTATATTGGTAGTTCGAGTTCGAGTTTATAAAAAGTTCTTTCGCAGTGTACCTCTCCGGCCCAAGATGAATCTGTGCTCCAAATTTGAGCACTGTAGGTCTTTTGAATCTGTAGATACCCAAACTAAAGTGGCTACGAACATCGAAAAAGGGGTTTTACACCCCCTTAAAGACGTTCGATCGGAACAAAAATAGCTTACTTTTCTTATTTAAGGTATAAGGAACAACTTTACCAAATTTCTTCTCCATAGGTATACGGGAAGTTGGAGAATTAGTGATGAGTGAATGAGTGGGGTTTTTCGCATTTATATATATAGATATATAGATTTTGAGATTATCCGGTTTAATAAACGCTGGGTGAATGATATTTCATTGTTGTACAATCTTTATCCAATAATGAAAATATTATGAAATCGGAGAAACTGTTTAAAAATGTTCGATTCATCGATATTTTCGGATAAACAAAATCTGGATAACCAATTTTTTTGCATTTTTTACCTAAGTGAATTTTTTGCTAGGCAAACAAAAATATTCGAAATCGAACAATATTTTTTTTAAAACAGTCCGGACATTTTTTCAAAAGGTGCCCAATGAGACATCCCCCAACCAATAAAAAAATAATTTTTTCATAATATCTGAATTAGAACAGAAATCTTGCGCGAACAAACATAAAATATACATATTAAAAAAAAAAAATAACAGTCCAATTGATAACCAGTCTCATTGGCGGTTTGTTGGCGCGCTTTAAGTCGGTTAAAAAGTAGATAAGAATCCTGTGTGTTAGTGCATTTTAAAAGGTTATAACAAAAATTATACGATACCAATTGACGAAACAAATTTAAAGTTGGTGCAGGTTTTCAAGCAAGAATAAAAAAATTGGTGCAGGTTTTCAAGCAAGAATAAAAAAGTAGGTGCAGGTTTTCAAGCAAGAATAAAAAAGTTGGTGCAGGTTTTCAAGCAAGAATAAAAAAGTCGGTGCAGGTTTTCAAGCAAGAATAAAAAAGTTGGTGCAGGTTTTCAAGCAAGAATAAAAAAGTTGGTGCAGGTTTTCAAGCAAGAATGAAAAAAGTTTGTTTCGTATATATATATACTTTGTATGCGCAGCTGCTCCTCCTTGTGTCTTCCGTAAGCCTTATATATCTCATAAGTTTTCTTGTCATAAGTTCGCACTCGTTATAAATTTAAACCTCTTGATATGATTTTGTTCGTCTCGAACTTTAACCACGCATTGGCTACAACGGTTGATTAGAACTATAGTTACAGTGGTTAAACAAGCCATAGTTTGTCTGTTATTGGACCTGTTATATGACACAAAGGTCAGAGAGGGAAGTGGTTTAATGGCCGTCTTTTCAGACGTGGACCCTTTCCTTTACACGATGGTAGGTCAATTATCCCCACAGGCAGATTTCTCCTGACGTTATAGGGCATTGAAATATCAACACATTTAGTGTCGCTTAAGTTTCTTTCGATGACACTATTCTGAAAACATATTTTTATGATAAAAAAATGGCCAAGTTGCCTAATTTGTGCCTATAATTTTCTTGACCTACTATGACAGAGATAAAAAATAAATATTGTATATAACGCCATTATGACGTAGCCATGAGATTATGGTTAAAGTTACATTGCAAGATAAACAAATCGAAGGGTAATTAAAATTGTCTTTGGCGACGTTGTTTTGCAAGATTTGGCGGTAATACGTCTTTTTACAGTACATGTGGAAAAGGATTTTGGCGGCTAAGTGGCAATGCTGCTTTGATCTATAATTTAACTTAGTGTCTTAATAATTTATCAGTATATGTAGCTAAAAGTATCATAATTTTACCTTTGCATTTACATGGTCTTAATAACCTTTCACGGCTTGGTCCGTTGTAGCAAATCCTGCACATCGGAGTATCATCCAGGTCAGAAACTCGTAGTACCAAAACACTTTGCGAGCTACTTGCCACAGAAGCATCCCTGATCCCCTTGGCATCTTCTTGGTCGCATTTATCGGAATTTTTGCCATGGAAATCGATTTCTGATGGCGTTTCCATCAAAAAAGCACCTAATTATCACTTCCTTTTACAATTTTTGACTTTCGCCGAAAATCAAGCAAAGTAATTTTAAAAACTGAAATGTCTGATTTTCTAAACATAAAATTTGAAATTGTTGCCATTTTAAGAATTTTAAATTTATTTATTTCCGTCACCAATCCAACATATTATTTCTATAGTAATACAGATCCGGCTCTTACACGCAACGCTTTCTATCAAGTGATGTCTCAAAAGAAAGAGGATTTCTCGAAACAGTGACGAATCGGATTTTTAGAACGTTGACACCGCGGGAAGTTCTAAAAAAAATAGAAGAAAAAAGTTTTGTAATAGATATCAACGGGAAAAAAACATCGATTGGCAACACTTAAACTTGAAATTCATATTACTTCGTTGTCTTGGAAACTTCTTGGTGTATTTGGAAATATATAAATGCATACCGCGCGTTATATATTTTTTAATGAACTCTATGCACAAGACGTCATTATGTGGTTAACGTCATTTTTAGAGGGTATTTTTACGAATGTCAACAGTTGTCGCCGTATTGGCGATGAAATATTTTTAGTACGAATGTCAACAGTTGTCGCCATATTGGCGATGCAATACTTTTACTTACACAGGACAAATAAGGAATAGTTTTAATTGTATACTAATTATAAAAAGAGTTTTGTTTTATAAATTATTGATTTTTGCTGCAACTGTAGGATGTACGGATGTTTTATCCATGGAGCGGGTTTTTTGTAGATATGTAAAGATTTTATTTCATTGCGTTTACGAAACTTACATAGATGTTTAAACATGCATATACGTATCAGCTAAAGGGAATTCATGTATTTTGGCAACCGAAAGTTTTAAACTTAATATGCACTCTTTTATCCATTATCAGTGGATTAAGTGTAATATATTTATTAATATATTTACCATTACCTTTAAAATCGGATGTTATTTAATTCAATATTTCGAAAAAATTTATTTATTTAAGAATCTACTTCGTTAATGTTTTGTATGAAAATGTTCCATGATGTTTTCTATGATGTTTCCAAAAGTTCCATTAGAAAAAAAAAGTGTCAAACTTAAAAAAAAAAAAATAACGCCGTAGAAATAGCAAATGTAAAGCAACATATAATTAAAGACATTTTATGACTTAATTAGTTGTTCAGTAAGCGTTCTCTTTGGAAGATAGTTCGAAATGGGTCATTTAACTATCGGACCTATCGGTAAACTATTGCGATTCAAAAGAAAATGGAGTAGATATTTTTATATTTTTCCATTGAGGAAAAAAAAATGCACGTTATTGAACGTAATGTTCTTTTTACAGATTTTTACAGAAAATGTCATAAAATTATCGGAAAGTTCTTCTTGAATATAAAAGGCTTTTGAAATTGCAAACTGATTTAAAAGAAATTTTACATCATTATAAGTTGCATAATGTCGTAAAATTACGTTTTCATATTGTATTTTAAAAAAGGGATAAACCAACAGAATTTATTAACACTCATTATGAACGTTCTCATAGATTTTCAATTGTGGAGAACCTGATCCCAAGAATGAATTACGTTACGCGGCATGTATGTTATTAGGTGAATTAAATAGCTGTTCTTTTGTTCTATATTCTTCAAATTAAACAAGAACTGCATGCTCTTGAACATTAAAAAAACGCCTTTCTTTCGTTAGCTTGTCCTTTATCTAACTCCATTTAAAAGTATTATTATTTGTGTATATCAACATATTTAATTAACCCTTTGCACTCGAGTGCCGCCTTTAAGTCACCAAAATAACGACTTGTTATTTCCCCCCTGTTCTTCAAAACGAAAGAGAACAACATATTTTTGAGTTTAAAAAGAAGCGGAAAAATCGTTAATAATTTTTTTAATGTTTTAGTAACTAATTAATATTTTAACTAATGGATAATTGCATATTTCAATCGAGATAATTACATAGTTAAAAATAGTCTATTTTTGTCAATGGAACAAATTAAAGGGTTGAATAGTAAGTGCAATCAGCAGCACATTTAATCTTCGAATTGAAATCAATCAGAGAATCTACACTGACACTCTTAACAATGCCACCACATTAGAAAAAAAATCTGCCAATTTGGCGATTTTAATAACTTTGCATTTTAAATAATGATAAAAAAAATCTAAATGAAATTTAAAGAAACATTTAAGATTTTTACACAATGTTAAACATAGGTAAAATGTACTCAATGTAATAGGTAAAATGTACTCGATGTAATAGGTAAAATGCACTCAAAAATAAGTAAAATGTACTAATTGTTTTAGTACATTCGATGCTTATCATGGCTCCGAATACATAAGTTTCAATTATGAAAAAAACATGCACTCAAAAATATGTAAAATGAATAATAATGAATAAAAATAGTAGATGCTAGCCTATATAGACTGTCTTAAAAAATCCGTTTCAATAAATATTGACAATTACAACCAAGTCTTACCGGGAATCGAACACAGATCTTCACGCACCGCAATCCAGAGACTTATCCGTTAAACTACCAGGGAGACTTGAAAAAGTTATAAACAGAAGAAATGTTAAAAAGGTGTGCCAAAAGAATGGAAAGTAAGATAATTGAGTTGTAATATCTCGACAATCGACATCAAATAATGTGGAAAGTCATCTTCTGAACAACTATTTTAAGTTTGTCTGGTCGCTTTGTTAAGATGGCTTGAACAGAAGCTGAGATTATCAATATTAAATCACATTGCTCATTTTTGCGAAAGTACGATTGCTTAAATTTGAGTACGTCATCGCTCATTTACGATACAATTGCATTCAAAGAAAAACGAGTAGATTCAAGTACTCATTTTTAGGTACCTGTTTTTTACAGTGCAATTTATGTTTTAATACAAATAAAGTTTCGTTTGGAAAGAAAATATATAAACTTATTGAATTTTGAATAGTTTAAATTTGGCGATTTTTTATTTGAGTTTTGGTGATTTTGAAAACCTGGCAACCCAGCAATTCGTCAACGAGTTGTAAGTAAGAGAAAGCACACAGATACGCTCACAGAGGGAAAAAGAAACACTTCACGCCATAACAATACCTCCTTATCTGCCTCCTGACGCCGTTATCTACACCCGCGGGTCCAAGGTCCCAGCTCACGCCTCTACGGACCCCGAGCAGTCAGGTGCCTTCACAACACACCCAACCCACAGCCACGACATGACACAGGCAACGCCGCCCCACACCACACCAAGGGCCATGGTGGGCAGCCCCCCGGCCGCCAAGGAAGAGGCCATCGCCAAACTCCTCGAGAAAACCGGATTCGAAATCACCAACGAGAACGGCCAACGCAAGTACGCCCACCCGAAAGACCTCCAGGAGCAGGGGCCGTCCCCGAAGGGCAGCGAGGTGTTCGTCGGGAAGCTCCCTCGGGACGTCTTCGAAGACGAGCTAGTCCCTCTATTCGAGAAAGTCGGGACTATCCGCGAGATGCGACTCATGATGGACTTCGGGACCAGCAACAGGGGCTTTGCTTTCGTGCAGTACTCCAGCCCGGAGGAGGCCAAGCGGGCCATCGAGCAGCTCAACGGGCACGAGGTCAGGAAGGGGCGGTTCATCGGGGTGTGCAAGTCCGTCGACAACTGTCGTCTGTTCGTGGGGGGGATTCCGAAGACGAAGACGCGTGAGGAGATCCTGGAGGAGATGAAGAAGGTGACGGAGGACGTGTCCCGGGTCATCCTGTACTCCAGCATTGCGGACAAGACGAAGAACAGGGGGTTCGCGTTCGTGGAGTACGAGAGCCACAAGGCGGCTGCCGTGGCCCGGAGGAAGCTGATCCCGGGGAAGATCCCTCTGTTCGGCCACGACATCGCGGTGGACTGGGCGGAACCGGAACCAGACGTCGATGAAGAGACCATGTCCAAGGTAGGAACTTTGAATCAAGATCAGGGTCTGATTTACCATTAGGCACGTTAGGTCTGCGCCTAGGGCCCCTCGTTTTCATTTAAGCCCTAACTTTCATTTAATTGCACATAAATTGAGGGGCTGACATGGGGAAGACAGTAAGTCACAAATTTCGAGTTTTTCGTTTTGTTTTCACGAAAAAAACAGTAAACGCTCAAGCCAATGTCATGGAATAAACAGTAAGTCAATCGGCAAAATGGTTTAGTTTCTACGAGCGACGGAAGATGGCACTTCATGTAGTCCACGATACTTGTAAAACCCGTTTTTTGCATCCCCTGTAAAATTTACTTTTTGTGACTTACTGTCTTCCCCCTGTCAGCCCCTCAATTGTAGAAACGTTGGATATCTTTTGTAAAATTTACTTTTGCAATGTTTCAAAACTTTTCAGTCACTTTGCCAAAGATATTGAAATTTCTTTTTTTTTAAAGAATATTTACCTTAATGTACGAGTTTTTCATTATTCGAGACAGTTTTACAAGAGGCGCAACTATCAGTGCGATTGTGCCTATAGTATTGATATTTCAAAATCGTGTTTTGATAAGGGCCGCTCTTAGGAGGTCAAGTGGGAATTTGGGCCTATCTCAAGAATTGTCGCCAATACACCCTGAAATGATCCTTGTATTTTTAAACCATGGTCACTTCTCTGTGTTATAAAAACATTAGCGTTTCTTTTAGTTGGTTCAGGAACTTGATGGACCCAGGGCCCTCGCTTAGGGGAAAGAGAGTTGGGGGCAATGTTGGTAAATTCCTACAGACTTGGCAAAATCCCAAACCTAGTTGAAAAATTTGTGAAACATTTTGCTTTTTTTTTATTGAAACTAAGAAGGTTCACTTTAATAAAAAAGTATAAATGTTTTACAAGTGTGCTATCTAAGTTTGTAATTTTGCCAAATATGCAGGAATGTACTAATATTCTTACTACCCACGTAGGTCTGAAAAATGTGTAGGAAATCATTGTAAAAAACTGCAAAATTTTAATAAATTTTACCTTTGGTTGGGGTGGCAATTCCCCATCTAGTTGGGAAACTTGTAAAACATTTAAAAAAAATAAAACTAAGAAGTTTCATTTAAATAAAAGCATGTAAAAAAAGCCTACTGTTTCACAAGTTTCCCAAATCGGTTCGGAATTTTGGCAAGTCTATAGGAATTTACTAACATTCTTGCGTAGGCATGAAACATGTTGTGGATGGAAATCATTGTAAAAAACTACAATATCTTAATACATCTTTTAGTTGGGTTGGCAATTTCCCATCTAAAATTATTTTTCCCATTTAAGTGGAAGAAACAGTTAAATTACCAGACTCTAAAATAAGTTGGTAATTTGACACTAAAAAAAGTTGTTAAAAACCCATATTTGACTTGGCAATAATTTGAAGGATCCCCCAATCATAAACTCCACTATGACCCTGGAAGGCGGCTTGGCAGGTGTTCAAAATTGGTTGGCAAAGTTCTTCCCGTTGGCGGTATGACTATATGACATGAAACTTTATTTTTTGATTCATGTAAAATCACCCAAATAGGCCATAATGGTTCCATTATTCTTCCTCTGGATCCGCCATTTGTGACTAGACGTTGGGTGCCAGTTCAAGTGTTTCCTCGTCATCTGACTATGGTTCTAAAATAACGAGGTGCATGTATGAATGTGTGTGTGAATGTGTATGTGTTCCCGGGTCTTTCCTTAGAGATAGACCCCTGAACCGTCGTCAATAGCCCACTGTGCAGCTCTAGTGCGACGTTAGTTAACCAAACTAAACCAAAGTCACCTGGGAGAATCTTACATTATCTGGGCTTCCTTGCTCTGTACAACCAATATAGCAGCAAGTTCGTTGTTGGAAAGTTACAAACTCGATCTCCACTTGTACATCTACGTGTAGAGGGGGATGGTTCACGTTAAATATGTCGTTGTACAAATGTTGTTTCATAGTGTATAAGTTTCGAATAAGCCAATAGCCCATTGTTGCGACGTTTATCAACCAAACCAAACCAATAGTGCTCACAAATTGTGGGGCGATAATCATTTTTTGGCTGTTTAAACCCAAAAGGAAACAATTTTTTTTTCAGAAAAATAAATGAAAGATTAGTTCCCGTTTGTTTTAATGTTTTCAGAAGGCAGAAAACAATATTATTATAATTCTTACCAAACCATAAACAATGCGCATCCGCTTGTCGCAAATATAACCCGAACACCAAATAAAGTTTTTTTTTACCCTTGCACTGGAGTCTATTGAATGAAGTCTTCTTGATGTCTATTTAAATAGTGTCATTGTTTACATTAAAGTATGATCTATGACTATGTGATAAGCGATTTCAGTTGGCGAGTTAGTCGACTGCGAGCCTTTATCTTAATAAAACTCGCATAATATTAGTAAAAGGCATTTTGAGACAAAGGCATAAAATATACGAATCACCACTTTTGCATTGCTTGGGCAAGTTAAAGTTAGTTTGTTAATGGTAAACTAAATCATACGAAACTGTTGATAAATAGTCCCTATGGGTAAACGAGTGGGGTTTTCAAAATTCTTTTTTAACGATTTATAATCTTTCTATTTCAATTAAATGGGGGGGGGGGGGCAGGCCCGTAGACAGTGGATGCCCCTCCCCCCGAAATTGTGTGATACTTTTTTTCAACACTTCTCTTCCCCCCTTCTTTTCCTTCATGTTCTTTTTATCCCCTTGAATCCAAGACTATTATTTACTTATAGTGCCTAATATCACCGATGGTGTAGAACAGTGGTTCCCAAACTATTTTGGTCGTGGAACCCCAAAATTTGTTGCCAATGATCGTGGAACCCCAAAATTTGTTGCCAATGATCGCGGAACCCTGAATATTTTTTAATCAACGACTTTTCAAATTTTAATATCTGATATTAAATAAAACAAGTATTATTTTGGTATTTCAGATTTTATTGAATTAAGCAAAACTCAAAAAAAAAATCATCATAGAAATAATTAATAAAAATACAAAACATAAACTAAAATAAACGGAAAATCTTTAATGTGAAGAATGCACCTGCTTCTTTGATTCCATGATTCTCTTAAAATTGGGCGTTAGGTTTGATAACTGAATTCGCATATCTGGTGCAGCATCAAGTTTGTTACGATATTTGGTTTTTGACGCAACATATTTTGAAAACCCAGCTTCACACAAATAAGTGGTTGCAAATGACAATAGAATTCGAATAGCCTGTTTTGCTCAATTTGGATATTCATCGAAAATGTGACCATTAAACACCATTCTTATTTTTTTAAAATCAAATAAAATTTGTCACGCGGAACCCCTAAATTTTTTCGTGGAACCCCAGGGTTCCACGGAACACACTTTGGGAACCACTGGTGTAGAACTATAAAAATTAACTATGACGTCGCAGCCAATCATATTCCATGTTTCTACATCGGCTGTGAGTTTAGTTTAATATCTTTCGACACTGAACTGTAAATTGTAACTTCTGAAACGCTTATAACCAGTTCCTTCTATGGTCACGGTTGAAACAATACTGTAAGCAGCCATAATGTATCCCAACTATTTTTTAAAGGGATTTTGTGGATTTTTTTCATGTCAAATCGTTATAGAAATGTTAAATATGTTCAAACATTTTATATTTTCTACATATAGAATTAATTTGCGTATCTCCAAAACTATATATATTTTTTGTTACTTATCCACTTATTATTGTTTAAAATGGATTTCAGAGAATAGGAATTTAAAATGTGTTTTAATGTCATTCGTAATAAGTGAAGGTCCTCAACAGTAAGTGATGTTATTTCAGTAAAAATCTTTCCAATACGTCTCACCTCCAATTCGGTTCACCTTGCATTGTAGATCGTAAGTGTTGCCCTGAACTTTCTGTTATGTGATGACCATTTTTCCAGCAATACAGATCATTTTAAAATTCATAATTTTTCACGCTAAATTATAATTTTTTCAAATCGATCATATTGAGATATACACTAAAAGTTTTCTATACAGAAAAATTAAATGTGTTTTTAAATTCGTTTTTACACCGTGTAATAGAATTAGGTTCCACCAATACTGATTTTATTTTTTTACGAAATGTAGTTCGGCTGCTGGAATATGTTTTACGGACGCGTTTTAACATTATAACTTGTGCGGAGTATATATATGCTCTACCGGTCGGGCGTTCGTTTCTTGTTGGCTGCTTTGACGAGTTGGCGTTAATTCTTCTTTTTTGGCTTAGCGTTGCGAGCCCGACCGGGTCGCTTGATAATTTAAATTCTCCTGCATAGAAGGCAACATTACGTTTTTTTTAATATTTCACCGTCCATTCTGAAGATATTATACTCTATTGTTATCTTTTCCTAAAAGAATGTTTTAAAATTATAAGATAATTAGAAAGATTTCAGAATAATTCGTAATGCTTTATAGTTTAAGAAGTATTTTTATTTGGCACTTTGAGGTCTAAGACCAAGTGTCGCTCGGGCTAGACTTTTAACCTTTCCAGTTAAAATACTAATGATTATATTCTCTCGTTGTTTCCATACAAATATTATGGATCTTTAACTTAATGTAAAAAAAATATAGTCTGTAAAAATGTAGATGACTGATCTATATATTCTTGACCCAAAAACTGGTTTCATCTAACACTGTAAAAAAAAGTTCTTAAAAATGAGTACATGAACGTACTTGTTTTATTTTAAGTATAATTGCATCGTAAATGAGCGATGACGTACTCAAATTTAAGCAATCGTACTTTCGCAGAAATTAATAATGTGATTTAATATTGCTAATCTCGGCTTCTGTTCAAGTCATCTTAACAAAGAGGCCAGACAAACTTAAAATAGTTGTTCAGAAAATGGCTTTCCACATTATTTAATGTCGATTGTCGATTGCTGAGATATTACAATTCAATTATCTTACTTCCCATTCTTTTGGCTCGCCTTTATAACATTACTTCTGTTTATAACTTCTTCACGTCGCCCTGGTAGCTTAACGGATAAGACTCTGAACAGCGATTCCTGCAGATCTGCGTTTGATTCCTGGTAACTCAGAAATTTCTGCTTGTAGTACCGCTAAACCAACTTCTGAGCAACTATTTGAAGTTTGTCAAGCCGCTTTGTTAAGATGGTTTGAACAAAAGCCGAGATTAAAAATATTAAATCACACTGCTCATTTCTGAGAAAGCACGGTTACTTCAATTCGAATACGTCATCGCTCATTTACGATGAAACTGTACTCAAAAAGAGAGACTCGAGATTAATAAAACGAGTAGGTTCAGGTACTCATTTTTAAGCACTCTTTTTATATTGTGCAGGCAGTACGCTGCGTCCTCCCGTAAGGTTGGTTTTGTTTTGTTAATTAACGTCGCACTAGAGCTGCACAGTGGGCTATTGGTGACGGTTCGGGGTCCATATCAAAGGAAAGACCCGGGAACACATACACATTCACACACACATTCATACATGCACCTCGTTATTTTAGAACCATGGTCAGATGACGAGGAAACACCTGAACTGGCACCCAACGCCTTCAACAGACGTCAGGACTTTGGACCCCGATCAGATTTATCGTGCACCAGTTCCGTATACCCGCCAGTATAATTTGTTGGATATTCTGGACGACTTTCTAGTATTTTTGTAGCGAATCTGGCGACCCTCCGATCGCAAGATCACTACTTTTTTACTTTTCTATGTCAAGTCCATTGCACGGATTCGAACCACCAATCCTCTGATCAGTATCTGAACGCCTTACCAACTGAGCAACTGTGGCTCCCTCCCATAAGGACGTTGTACAAAATATTCTAAAGTAAATTTAGAGAGCAAAGCAATTCCCGATTTTAAAGAAGACTTGTAGAGTCACCCAATCGAATGTGGGAGTGGACCGTTGGGTTCAACATGTCACTGATTCTACATCACAGGTCTTGTAGCGTGTGCGATAAGATTAGTTCCGCAGATACGAAACAATGTAATCTCTTTATCCTACAATACAAAAACACTATTTTGTCTTGGCCACCTCTGCGTAAAGGGCTTCCAATAATGGATAATAGGGGAGATTGCAGAGTACTCCAGTGAACTTCCACAATGAAATACTTCACATTGAGTTTTGATAACACTGGCCAACAAAATTTAAAAAAAATTCAGTTTCCGAGATGAAAATAGGTATTAATTCAGTTTGCTGAATCCAAATATGGACGAAGAAAAGGCTGATTTGGCTACTGTTTTCTGTAATGTGTACGCATTATTCATAAAAAATGTATACACTCAAACCTGTTTTTGTGCGGTCTTTTTTTGTGCAACTTTTTTTATGCGATTTTTTTTATGCGGTATATGAAAATTTCAATCAAATTGGAACATAATTGATTATCTGGCTACCGAGACATATATAAGCGTCTAGTGAAACAACAGTCGTCGCAAAAACTCATCACTGACTACATGGTAACTAAAAAAGAGTCAACTCTAAACGAGTGCGAGGTAGTATCTTTGAACCAAGTTCGCGTATTGTCAGACTACGAAGGATAATGGTTATACGTTTTGAAAAGTTTGTATGTGTAAAATAAGTACAAATGTAAATATAATATTTAAAAATGTTCGCATGTGTATTTTCTAAATCAGATTCCAAAAGGTTTGGCGAGATTCCAAGTAGCTGTCAAGCCTCGTGTCTTGATTTCGTTTAAAAAAGCAATTTCTAGTTATTTCGTAAGGTTTTCAGTTATTTTCTATGCGAGACTTTTTTTATGCGGTCCCTATTCACTGCATAAAAAAATATTTTTTAATTGTGTTGCGAAAACTATTTTTTATAGCTACTCGTAAAGTTTTGTGCGAATTGTTTTTAAGCGTTTTTTTTTATGCGGTCCCTATTAAACAGGTTTGAGTGTATATCCCATGCGAGATAGCACGCAGAGCAGATGGTATGTTAGCAACGTAAATAGTCGTCCCCTTCAAATCATGGGCACAGAAAATGGCATCTCCTTTCTTTTGCCATTAATCCACTGTGAAATGCTTACTGAACAAGTTGCGGCAACATACGTGGGGGGGCCAAGTCTTTGTCCTGGTCGCCTATCTTACAACCAAAACACAAATGATACGCTTTCTTAACTATTGCAATGATTGTCTTTTTCTGTGCTGCAACGTCCATATCTCTGCAACGAGAGCCAATAAACGTTTTTTTAGGGTGATATTCGTGTTGAGCACGTTGAAATCATTCAGGGTTGGGTTAATTCATCTGAGTAACTATTTCACTGTTGACCAGTGTAATTACTGAAAATTGCGTGTGTACTTATGCACTATTTAAAAGAATGTCAAGCTCATCGTAGTTGTTCCCAAAATTCGAGAACAAGATGTAGTGCACAAGACTCTCAAGATATGACTCTGAATATGTTATGCATATAAGCGATTTGAAAAGTTTTGAACTAAAATTCCCATTAGTTTTTGGGAGTCGGGGAGCCCAGTGGATAAAGGTGTCGGCTGGGAATCAAAGGATTCACGGTTCGAACCTGTGCGAGGACTAGACTAAAGAATAGTAAAAAAGTAGTGATATTGCGATCGGAGGGTTGCCAACTTCGCTACCAAAATACTAGAATGTCGTCCAGAACATCCAAAAACATTATCGGCGTGTACACGGGACTGGTGCACGATACATCTGATCGGGGTCCAAAGTCCCGACGTCTATTGACGGCGTTGGGTGCCAGCTCAGGTGTTGTCCTCGTCATCTGACCATGGTTCAAAAATACGAGGCATCGTTCCCGGGTCTTTCCTTCGAGATAGGCCCCGAACCGTCGCCAATAGCCCATTTAGCAGCTCTAGTGCGACGTTAATTAACCAACCAACCCATTAGTTTTGTCTCTTGAGTATCATAGTAAAAGTTTGTTTTTTGCTAAATTGAGCGCTTTCTATAGTTTTACGTAAAACTATTTGGGAACATACGCACAACAAACTATTTAGGAAACATACGTAAAACTATTTAGGAACAATCATACCATTTCAAAATTACATGTACAAGGTGGCCACAAATGTTGTTCGCTGGTCATTGTTTGGCTGTATATTTAACTGTGCTGTAGTACTAAAGCCAAGCAACATGTTTAAAATGTAAGCGAAAGTTGGGCAAAAATAGCTTTTTAGTATGCCGATTTAGTAAAAAGGGATACAGTCAAACAATGGCCATCCAACAATTTGTGACACAAAAATAACGAAACGTTCTTTATTCCTTGTTCTTCAACTTGAAAGAACATAATAAGCTCTTTTCTTTGGGATTCGGAACCGGTACAACGGATAAAGCCCTGGACTTCGATGCGGACGACATCATGTAGACGGAGTGTGTTCGATTCCCGGTAAGTCCTGGTTGTAATTGTTGAAAGGTATTAAAAGGGGTTTATGAAGGCAGCCTATGTAGGCAAGCAAGTGCTCTTTTTATTCATTACTGATTACATGTTTTTTTCACAAATGAAACTTATGTATTCGGAGCTATGACAAGAATAGAATGTAATAAAAAATGAGTACATTTTACTTATTTTTAAATACCTATTTTTAACAGTGCGCGTATATACAGTAAGTGTACTGTATGGATACCTGTTCTGATTCCCGTAATACCTTTGGTGTTTCCCTGCAGGTGACAATTCTGTACGTGCGGAACCTGATGATGTCCACGACGGAAGAGAAGCTGCGGGAGGTGTTCCAGCTGCAGGAGCGGCTGAAGGTAGAGAAGGTGAAGAAGCTGCGGGACTTCGCCTTTGTGCACTACAGCAGCAGAGAAGACGCGGAGGAAGCGCTCGCCGAACTCAACGGTAATCGAATGTTCTCACGTCTTGAACTTCTCTTGAATCTTCGAGCATGAAGGGTCTGTTGTAGAGAGAATTTGACGTCTTAATCGTGTATCTCACATCTCACAGCGAAAGGTCCCTATCACGTGTCATCTCTTCAAAATCATGAATTAAAAAATACTCGCGATTGGCTGATCAATTGGGAAATGTGTAACAGTGAAAATTTATGAATGGAATGATGTAATTAACCACGTGTCTGAGGCTATACATGTTGGCTTCATTTTGATGTTAGCGAGAGGGACGTCATGAGTCCTCTACTACAAAGGATCCATGCTCGAGATCTGTATAGTTACGTGTACTGTACTACGTAGCACGAGTGAGCTGTCTATCTGGCGAGATTTAAAATTTCCCCACCTCGTCCGATTTTAGTTACAGAACATCTTCAACGTGTTTTTTTTTTTAATTATTGAATACATAAAAGAAATCCTCCCACAAACTATCACTCGGAGTTTAGTAAGTGTAGGCATCTAATTCATAGGACAAT
Source organism: Troglohyphantes excavatus (assembly GCA_963932185.1). Lineage (NCBI taxonomy): Eukaryota > Metazoa > Arthropoda > Arachnida > Araneae > Linyphiidae > Troglohyphantes > Troglohyphantes excavatus. The sequence continues at coordinate 15,614,312 of OZ010671.1, forward strand.
CGCTAATAAAAATTAATTATATAGAAAACATGTAAAAGAAAAGTCAAAAAGAAAAAAAAAACAAGCAATATTAAAAAGTAGTGGTCAATAAAATTACAGAAAACATAGAAACTACACTTTTGGTTATCAAATTGGTGACAATAAGGAGAAAAATTCACGTTTTTAGTTTAAGTTCTCTGTTGAGAACACCTCTCTCATTTTCAAGCATTGGATATTCGAACAAAATATGTTTATCCTTTTGAATTTTTCCTGTGTTGCAGTTACATACATTTGATGGAGACAAGTGACATTTAAAGTGACACATAACTATGATTTAAAGTTGCCATGACCTCCTAAAAATTGAGTGATTTTATAGTGGTATACAATCGACTGATTCCGCCTCTTCGGGAGAAGTTTGGAGTTAACTTTTATATTGAGAGAATTTCCCCATAGTGTTAAAAATAGGTACTCAAAAATAAGTAAAATGTACTCATTTTTAAGTAGATTCGATGCTTACGATGGTACCGAATACAAGTTTCATTTTTGAAACAGACATGTACTCAAAAATGAGTTCAAAGAGAAAAAATTAATAAAAAGAACAGTTACTTTCCTACATAGGCTTCATTCATAAATCACTTTCAGTAAATATCAACAATTACAACCAAGACTTACCGGGAATCGAACCCAGATCCTCAGGCACCGAAGTCCAGAGCCTTATCCGTTAAACTACCAGGGCGACGTGTAGAAGTTATAAACAGGAGACATGTTAAAAAAGTGTGTCAAAGGAATGGAAAGTAAGATAATTGAGTTGTAATATCTCGGTTCCATTTAAGCAATCGACATTCAATAAAATCGAAAACCATCTTCTGAAGAGCTATTTTCAGTATGTCAGGTCGCTTTGCTAAGGTAGCTTCCATAGAAGCTGGGATTAGCAATATTAAGTCACACTGCTCATTTTCGAGAAAATACGGTTATTTAAATTTGAGTACGTCATCGCTCATTTACGATGCAATTTTTCTCAAAGAAAAGCGATTAGGTTCAGATACTCATTTTAAGTAAATTTTTTTCAGTGCATACTCTAAGCAAAAAACCTTATTCAATTTTCGATTACATCTAAATGGATTCTTTATATTTTCATTTACAGATATAGACATTGACGGCAGCATCGTGGAGGTGACATGGGCCAAACCAGCCGATAGAGTCACGAGGCCCAGGTGCCACTCCCGGCCCAACCAGCCGCCCCCTATGGCCCCCTTCATGTACGGCCCACCCCCGGGATTTGACCCTTACTCCGGACCCATACCTTTCACCAACTGCCCTGGGTAAGTGAACTGACACATATGAATAGAGTTACAGGATAAATGATAGAAGAAGACGTTGAGAGACTAGTTCTGATTCACATCCAATGAAGTTAACTGTCTTGAGTGGTCTGAACTATAAGGGAATAGAGAAATCCTGTACTAATCAAGATGGCGGACGGTCCAATTTCGGAATAAGGGAATAGAGCAATCCTGTACTAACCAAGATGGCAGTCGGGCCAACTTCGGAATAAGGGAATAGAGCATTCCTGTACAAACTAAGATGGCGAACGGGCCAATTTCGGAATAAGGGAATAGAGCAATCCTGTACTAACCAAGATGGCGAACGGGCCAATTTCGGAATAAGGGAATAGAGCAATCCTGTACTAACCAAGAAGACGGTCGGCTAATTTCGGAATAAGGGAATAGAGCAATTATGTACTAACCAAGATGGCGGTCGGGCCAATTTCGGAATAAGGGAATAGAGCAATCCTGTACTAACCAAGATGGCGAACGGGCCATTTTCGGAATAAGGGAATAGAGCAATCCTGTACTAACCAAGATGGCGAACGGGCCATTTTCGGAATAAGGGAATAGAGCAATCCTGTACTAACCAAGATGACGGTCGGGCTAATTTCGGAATAAGGGAATAGAGCAATCCTGTACTAATCAAGATGGCGGACGGTCCAATTTCGGAATAAGGGAATAGAGCAATTATGAACTAACCAAGATGACGGTCGGGCTAATTCCGGAATAAGGGAATAGAGCAATTATGTACTAACCAAGATGGCGGTCGGGCCAATTTCGCAATAAGGGAATAGAGCAATCTTGTACTAACCAAAATGGCGGTCGGGACAATTTCGTTAAGGGCCGTATATTAATTGCTCATTTAATTATGAAATGAGGTTGCTGGGAGAACCGTTTTATGTAGCTGGGCTCCTCTTATTTTTTAATACTTAGCGATAAAGTATAAAATCCATTATTGCGATTTTAGCATGCGGTTGATGACTTCTCCTTTCATCTTTCCTTTATACAAAGTACGTATAAAGCCAGTGGCGACCTTCGAGAATAAATTGATTGTAGTAGAGCGAATATAACGTCATAATCGTGTAACCAACATCTCAGACCGAATGGCCTCAGACACGTGACTTCTTTTCGAAATTATGAATTAAAAAATACTCGCGATTGGCTGATGGATTGGGAAATGTGTAACAGTGAAAATTTATGAGTGGAATAACGTAATTAACCACGTGTCTGAGGCCATACATGTTGGCCTCACTTTGATGTTAGAGAGATTATAACCTTATGATTTCTCTACAGCCGGCGCCACATATGCGGTATTCGCCGAATACCGAGCGACTCGCCTTAACCCGAGCGACTCGCCATAACCCGAGCGATTTACTATTACTTGCTCGGATTACAAAAACCTGAGCAACTCGGCTTCTTGCGAGTATACTTGACGATTTCAGAACATTTATTCGCAGTAGGAAGCATGGCCGAATTTAATAAAAATATAAATATAAATTTTGATAAAAATAGTATACTACAATATTTTTATGATGGAAAAATATTCTATTTTATTAACAGATTTGTACAATATAAATATTATAATACTTTTATGTTCTTTAAAAACATATTTTTAATTTGTGATAATTACAATGAAATTTTTTTTAAATTGGAAATCATTTTTTTTTTTTTTTTTTTTACATTTTCATTTTGCTCATAGCCATTTGCGAGTATAATATTTTATTATTATTTTCATAGATTCCAGAATGCCATGCACATGGAGATTCCTTGAAACCGTTGAAATTTTGTAGCATAGAATAATGAAAAATTACAAAAAACAGTGTATCCTAATTTTGTTGGTACACTTAAAAATGATTTAATTTTCATTTCTGGAATATATATTTTCCCTCTCAATATATAGCGAAAAAAAATGCTTTAGCGACAACGATAATAAAATACAAACGATAATCAGTTCGAAAAACTTTAAGTGTTCTGGCAAAAATTTTCACCGAATATTTCGCATTTTGACAATTGAATTTGCATGCTACATATAAAAATTTCTTTAGTGTCAATCCATTTTTTAACTAAGTATAAATAATGGACTTTATGCACGTTGACGTTGTCTTAGGGATCTGGTTTTTATTCCGTATCTTTTAACATATTGAAATTATCGTTTGCTTTTTCTGAGCCAATGTACTAACGGTTATTTGTTTACAAGATATAATATCGACACCAGGTCAACATAGAGTTCATTAAAAAAAATTATATTAATATTCGACAGTGAATACTATTCACAATTTGATGTCGAGATTAAATGTATGAAGATTGACACTTTGCTTTTGCTTATCCATTTTCGGAAAAATTTCTATCGTTAATTACTGTTTTATTGGTATTTTAGCAATATGGCCCGGCGTTACTCGCAGTAAAAGCTGCACGGTTTTTGTGTTTGTTAGCGTAGCCACCGCATATCACTCTGTGCACTGTGTAAAATAAACTTTATCAAAATCTAGATTTATTCAATTACTTTGAGTAGTTTTCGAAATACCTAAACCTAGTACTTTTTTTTAATTTTTACGTTCATGACTTTAAATGCTATTGCGATTTAAAGTGATGTTTTTGTAAGAAAAAAAAATTGTTATATTAAAATTCCTAAAATTTAAGGATTAAAAAAGCCTTTACGAATATAGCCTTGTAATATCATGTCGATAAAAATGAAGTATTCAGCAACAATAAAAGTACAATACTTGTCGTTGTTGCTTCAATGTCAATGGTGTTGAAAACTTATATTTTTTTAAACGTTTGAAATTTTTTGTATAAAAATTAATCAGTGGGGTGCTTGCTCAGGTGTTGTCGAAGTCATTTGACCACGGCTCACAATGACAAAAACAGTGTTCCCGAATTTTTCTATGGGGATAAAACCCGAACCGTCGCTCGTAGTTTATTCTGTAACTTTAGTGCGACGTCAATTCAACCAAATATATCTTATATAGATTTAAAATTGACATATTAAGTAATACCGATAACTAATATCTAAATAAGGTTCATTTATCAACGGAAACCTCGCTAACAGAGGGAGATATGCAAACTGCTACGCCTGATTCCGCGTATGTTCCACGTCCGCTCTCCGTATGTGCTTTGCTTTAGTTCAAGATTTTACACGAATCCTCTCCAAATTTCCTTTTATAACAATCGTGCTTCATTTTACTATGTTACAGTATCAGAATTTATCACCTTAAAGAATAGCTGGTTTTAAACTGTTTCACATCAAAACCGCATTTTATTTTTCAACTCAAGATTCTTCAAAACGTTTAAATCAATGACATTTCATTTCGAGGTTTTAAAATACTATTTAAATATTTTCATATTCTTCATCAAAACAGTTAAATGCAAGAAATCTAAATGAAAAAACAAATAAATGAATTTAGTTAATAAATAAAAAAATAATCTGAACAAATAATTTAGTAAAATTCACAACTTAATAAACGAAGAAATTGTTTTAAGTAGACGAACTAAACAAGTAAATATACGATAAAAAAAAAGCTCAAAACACCATCAGATCATCGGCTGGACCAAATTTATGTCAAACGTGCTATTTTTAGAAAGTTATAGTGTCGGAATCGGTTATCCTAAAAGCGTAAAATGGTGTTTCTATCATGACTACTATGTCCCTGCACACACCCTTTATAGATGGTTTTAAAGACGTTTCATGACAAAACTCCATTTTATTTAGGTCGTGAGACTTCAAATCGTTTAAACACATTGAAAACTCGAATAGAAATGTTAAAATAATATCTTCATTTTTTCGCATCTGCATAAAAATAGTTAAATGCTTCAAATAAGTAATAAAATGAAATAATTTAATTGATATATAAATGAAATAATTTTATTGATAAATAAATGAAATAATTTTATTGATAAATAAATGAAATAATTTTATTGATAAATAAATGAAATAATTTTATTGATAAATAAATGAAATAAGTAAATGGAACACAAATATTTAAGTAAAACAGACAACTTCATAAAAATAAATGAATAAACTAAATAAAAATTCTAAAATAATAGCACAACAAACACCACGATATATTTTAAAGTCAAATTGATACGAAAAGAACAATATTCCCTCTTTAAATAAAAAAAAAAGAAAATAGTACTATATTGATAGTAAATGGTAATTGGCTATCAAAATATAGAATAAAATATCGATAGCCAATCACCATTGAGCTCGCTTCGAGATGTGTTCCATTTTCCCGAAATGAGTGGGAAACGCAATTATTCTATTTGCTCGCTTTAACCCGAGCGAAGTTGCTCGTGATAAGGCGAGCACTTTGTAGTGTGGTGCTGAAAATCGTCGAAACGCGAGCGACGCGGCACTTGCCGAATAGCGAGCGACACATCCACACATGCGTCTTTAGGCGAATATCGAAGGTTTTGTTGCTCGGGATTCGGCGAATACCGCATATGTGGCGCCGGCTTACTATGAAGGATCCATGCTCGAAGGTGGCGACCCGTGGTCGAAAATGTTAGTGCATCCGAAATCATGTCCCATTGACCCCTATGTGGCCACCCACTACTTTCCACAACCATAAATGAACGGACATTCTTTATCATTTATTACTCAAATCAAAGTTTCCTTTCAATTATTACGAAATGATAACATGCGGAAAAGATAGAAAACACTTACTTATATTTTGAAAATTAAATCAATCCTACTTTCTTTTAAACTTGCGAATCGGTCAATTTTAATATTAATTTAAGTAACGAAACAACAACAATTAACGTGTAAACTTATCAGGAAAATTATTTCCGTTTGGAGAGATTCTTGGAAATTCTCGGTTTCCTCAAGCCCGCCCCGCCGATTCACGCACGAGCCAATCAATTAATCGAATTCGCAAGTATAGCAGAGTTGGAAATATCCTTTTAGGGGCTGCATTTGTGTCGTCTCAACCCCCATTTTAACGTGTACTGATACGTCTGGAGATAGAGGGTGAGTAAATACGTTGAAAAAAAGGGTGTCTGTACAGCTTAGACTTCACATCATGCCTTGACTTTGAACAGTCAATATGTTTTTTCGCTTGCGTCTTGTAAGTCTATAAATATTCCATTTATTGTCATTAATTGATCTGTCTAATCTTGATGGCTTACTTTTTGTTCATATTTTGTATATATGCTGTATATATTTTATATAGTTTGTATATATGATATATATATATTTTATATAGTTTGTATATATTCCTATATATATTTAGTAGCTTCTTGTTAATATAAAGAAGTTTTTAGAGCTTTTGGGGTTGGATTGACAATTTGATTGCTAATACAGAAAGAGTTCTATTTTACTTTTCATTGCGGTCCTACCCCCCTGATGAAGTACCGTTTTGATTAAGCCTCTTTCACAATTTTTCATAAAATATTCATTAGTATAATTTTTACTTTAAGAATTCATATTTTAGCTTTATTATTTGGGCGTTCATTACATTTGCTACATTTCTATTCTAATTTAACAAAAGTGTAATATTTAACTTTTTAATTTAATAATTTTTTTTTGGTTTTACTATATTTTTTTTATCATTATGCTTTGTGCAGCTCTAACGCTGATTCATATTTGATTTTTCTATGCATTTTTACTTAAATAATATCCTTTCTGTTTTATCCTTATCCATATTTTTCCTCGCTTTGTCAAGTTTATGACTTAGTAGTCCGTGGCTTTTAAAGTTGGGAATCACTGTTCTATAATGTCGTAACGAAACTAGTTAAACTAAAAACTATTCAGACGATTGGATGTACTCTTTGCAGGAGGGGAGGTATGATGCACAGGATTCCTGCATTCAGAGGGAGGGGGAGAGGAGCTGCAGGAATCAGACGATTTCGAAACTACGTTCCAAATTCAAATCATCCCGGAGGATTCAAACCACCGGAGGTAAGACAAGAATGTAAAAAAAAAAAAAAAAACTTGTTTTAGCATGTGTTTTGATTTTCCTTACATATATAACATCCCATAAGTCTTTTAATATTTTAATAATACACAACTCAAAATAGAACACATCGTGATGCAAACATCTCAAATTTATGAATGGATGACGTAGCAAACCACGTGTCTGATGCCATACATGTTGGCCTCACTTTGATGTTGGCGAGATGATAACCTTATGATTTCTCTACCATGAGGGATCCATGCATCAAGTCACGGTCGATGAAGAATAGATAAAATATCGTGCCAATTTTGTCCTTGGCGACAAATAGTGGATGCTCAACGGAAAGCGACCCTGTTCTTCAAGATTGTTGTCAGTGATAAAGCTGTTTATCTTGGAAAGTGATTTTTGTCAGTTAACTAACCCTTTCTTCCATTTGCCCCTTCAGTTATTTAACCAGCACAAGAACACACTATTCAATCAAAGAAACCACGTTTATAACCACGTGACTCTTTGTTACCATTTTATCGTATTATCGACCAGGCCTCACGTGTTTCAGCTTTTTGTAGCATCAAAGGTAATCCGAGAGTGACAAGGATAAGTCCCTCTAAATGAGCTCCTTTTTTCTGAGTACGGAGTCAATGCAGAGCCTTATCTTGTTTCAACAATTACCATGCTCTAAGGTGATAGCACAGTTAGTGTCCCGACTCCTGACTCATTCCCCAGATAAAGTGGAAATAAGGGAAATTAAAGATTATTTCAGTGTCGAGAAACATTTGAATTTACTCGTGCTAAATTGCCAGGAAATCCTGAACTGAAACTTTCTAGACAGATATAACGGCGTTTTAAGAGTATTACTCATAACATTACAGCCTTAGTCAGTATTGAACTATGGAGTAAGAAGTGACCGACTTTCTTCTATTTCTATATCGAAAGACAAATATTTATTAGTAATAAAATACATTAATAGGGTTCGGATAGGGTTTAGTTAAAAAAAAATATCTATTGTCATATGAATATATAAGTTGATATGGGCAATGATTTATATATATTCACGTTTATTTATATATATCCACGCTTATATATATATAGTCACGCTTATTTATATATATTCACGCTTATTTATATATTTATTTATTTATATATATAAATTAAGGTACTAATAACAATTTAAACCGATCGCTTTTTTAACATTAAATAAAGCATTTATAATATCCTTTAATTTTCGAATGAAAATTCATCCTTTTCAGTTTTGGTACATTAAAAAAATTGATAAGATGGAAATTTTTAATAGGGATATGAAATTTATTTTTCGAAATCTCACTCTTTGGCCTCTTTACTACAGTTGCACTCCCTACTGTTACTATCAAAACTTCCAAGGGGGCGTACTATAATAAAAAATGCTATTTGTAAGACTGTGTATTTTTACAGGCTGCGATGGGCGGGCACTCTTCACACTATGGACAGTACCCCTCCAACAAGATGGGCCGGGGGTCCGACAAGGGGGAGCAGTACCCCCACGAATATGTTCTCATGCCCATGCCAGCTAACCCAGAAGGTAAGTCGTATGGCTATAATACGAGAATCAGTCTAACGAAAGTCGTAAATAAAAGAAATGGGGTAGGTACCAGAGAGTTGTAATATTAAATAGAGAGCGCCTTCAATACCAGACTCTCGTAAGGCCGCGGTGTCAACATTGAAAAGAAAAACCCATAGAATAATGATACAAATAGAGGAATAAAAATGCTGATTTCCGTGTGTCCATCATTGAAACCACGTGATAGGTGGAAATGCCAATTCATTCATGCGCCAATATTACTTGGCAGGCCATGGCTACTTTCAGAACTAAACGAGATCGAAGTATTGTAATATGGTTTTGTGTTTAATTTTGTATTTAAATATCGTTTTTTTTAACGAGTGGCACAATTTAAGGGAGTTTAACAGATATATTAAGGAGATTTTTCTTACTTTGTAGTTTTGAAATAATTGCATTACGTTTTTATGTAAAAAATTTACCATAAGCGAAGTTTTTTCAATTGTTATTTTGTATACTTCAATAAGAAAATATAAACAATAAAACCTGAGAAATATAAAGAGTTTCGCTTCTTCGAGTATTGAACACAAATAAAATATTTTCGTTTCGTTAATGAAGAGGAAATATTTAGCGCATATCGTTTGAAAATAAGTAAATACGTACATATATGTTAAAAAGTTGATTACGGACAGAACTCCTTATAACCAAAAGAGAAGAAAGTGCGCCAAATTTGAAACTCCTGCAGATGTCTGAACGCCAAATGTGGCAGCGCTATAACCACGTGATGTGGGTTTTTCTTTTCAATGTTGACACCGCGGCTTTATGAGAGTCTGGTATTGAAGGTGTTATCTATTTAATATTACAACTCTCTGGAAAAACCCACATCACGTGGTTATAGCGCTGCCACATTTGGAGTTCAGACATCTGCAGGAGTTTCAAATTTGGTGAACTTTCTTCTTTTTTGGTGATAAGGAGTTCTGTCCGTATTCAATTTTTTAACATATATGTAGGTATTTACTTATTTTCAAACAATATACGCTAAATATTTCTTCTTCATTAACGAAACGAAAATATCTTTTTATTTGCGTTCAATACTCGAAGAAGCGAAACTCTTTATATTTATCAGGTTTTGTTGTTCATATTTTCTTATTGAAGTATACAAAATAACAATTGAAAGAACTTCAGTTATGGTAAATTTTTTACATAAAAACGTAATGCAATAATTTCAAAACTACAAAATAAGAAAAATATATTTAATATATCAGTTAAACTCCCTTAAATTGTGCCACTCGTTCAAAAAAAGCTATATTTAAATACAAAATTAAACATAAAACCATACTACAATACTTCGATCTCGTTTAGTTCTTAAAGTCGCCAAGGCCTGCCAATTAATATTGGCGCATGAGTGAATTGGCATTTCCACATATCACGTGGTTTCAATGATGGACACACGGAAATCAGCATTTTTATTCCTCTATTTGTATCATTACTCTATGGTAGGTACAGGCTACTTAGTATAGTTTGTCAACACGTTTGGACAATCAAACCTCCCCGACTCCAATTGAACTCTCCCATCCTTCCCACAAGACAAGATCAGTAAAATATCCCGATTCAATCATAAGATAAACGATTACAATATCGATAATCTCCAAAAATATATATTTTGAACCAATGAGTTCTGATATTGAAATAATTTTTATCGTAATAAATATTACCAATATTGAGAAATGTTTTGGATCGTTTTCAATCGTTCTTTCAATTTGGACATGTGTTAATAACGAAGTAGATTAAACGCATTCATTACTGCGATGTACGATCTTTCTGCGATACGATCTTTTTGCGATGTGAGAGAAATTTTGTAAGTCATCAAGGAACAAATTTGCTTCAACCAAGGCCATCTTGAAGGTTTGAGCAGATCGTTCTCTCTGTTAAGCAAATAAAGAACTGTTAGTTTTTAAAAATAATATTTTTAATTATCGTAAATTGAAACAATGATATATTTTAACTGTTACTCTAATATCACTCATCCCTAGAATGGGTTAACAATCGGCATGTTCGAAACGTGTCACCTTTCTCTACACGTTGGTATGTCATTAAGTCCAATAGGGTAGCTCCACATGGAGTTCGTTTCTAGGTTACGATTCTTTGCGGAGGGTTAACCATCACCTATTTTATAGACGTGTTCACGTCAAAAATTGGCAGTCTTCTATTTGAAATATACAGTCGTGAACTCTGATGACAAGTTTGGCATATTATAAAACAAAACTGAATCAGATGAGATGTCCCTTCTATAGCGTCTTTGCAAAATTCTTTGGTATAACATATTTTTCAATACTAGTCGAACTCAAAAATGCATTGAAAAAACTGAAACACCTTTTGAAAAATAATATTGTGCCGATTTTTTTCCCAATTGTTTACTATGACAAGTGCAGAGAGGGAGCTAGCTCATCAAAGAACCAAAAAAGCATAAGACGAGCAGGCGCCCGCGTACAAAGTTTTCACGAAGCAAACCTTACAAATAAATATACAAATATTGAATACCAGCAAAAGGCTCAAAGCCCAACCAAGGTTGGTCCAATGTAGTATCTTCTAACTTTTCTTTTGTGAATATCTAAGTGGGGGAAAGGTTGTGCCTACGTGATTTTAATAATTATCTTCAAATCTTCCGTGTTGCGAATGAAAATTATCTATTTTTGTGTGTTCCAGGTCTAGAGAATTCTATCGCCATGTCCGGCCCCCCTCTCATGGCCCATGGACCCCATGCCAGAATGTCACATTCTGCCTACCTCTACCCACCTCCACCGCCAGGTATAGTGCAAACAACCTTTCAGCGAATTTATATGTTTTCTGTTGAATGTGTGTTCTGTTGAATGAGTTTTTTGTTGAATGTATGTTTTGTTGAGGGAATTTTTTGTTGAATGTGTGTTTTGTTGAATAAGTTTTTGTTGTATGTGTGATTTGTTGAATGTGAATTTTCTGTTGTATGTGTGTTCTGTTGAATGAGTTTTCTGTTGTATGTGCGTTCTGTGGAACGAGCTTTTTGTTGTATGTGTGTTCTGTCAAATGTGTTTTTTGTTGCATAAGTTTTTGTTGTATGTGAGTTCTATTGAATGAGTTTTCTGTTGATTCCGGGTTTTGTTGAATGAGTTTTTTGTGAAATGTGTGATTTGTTGAATGTGAATTTTCTGTTGTATGTGTGTTCTGCTGAATGAGTTTTCTGTTGTATGTGCGTTCTGTGGAACAAGTTTTTTTGTTGTATGTGTGTTTTGTTGAATAAGTTTTTGTTGTATGTGTGATTTGTTGAATGAATTTTCTGTTGTATGTGAGTTCTGTTGAATGAGTTTTCTGTTGAATCCGGGTTTTGTTAAATGAGTTTTTTGTGAAATGTGTGATTTGTTGAATGTGAATTTTTTGTTGTATGTGTGTTCTGTTGAATGAGTTTTCAGTTGTATGTGTGTTCCGTGGAACGAGTTTTTTGTTGTATGTGTGTTTTGTTGAATGAGTTTTCTGTGGAATGTGTTTTTAGTTCAATATACACTGAATGTACTAAATATTCTGATCCCCCCTCCCCGAACTGATCCGCAGTTTACTGACCCAAATACTGAAGTGTGCAGTGAATAGTTAGTTCGTTCAGAGATCTTTTGAGGTTCCCTGATTAAAATATGCCGTAATTTTTTGTACTGTAGGTCTTTAGTGGTCCCTTACAAACCTGGATACGATTCTTTTTGCTCGAGCATTCTGTAGCAATGACAACTAAAGAAAGTACTTTTAAACCCCTATTTCGGCTAACAGTCCATTCTTTAAATTCTTTAACGACATCTGCTCTTGAATATTTCACAAATGCAGCGGTTTTGCTAATGCTCAATCCATGACTCCGATGACAAGATTAGAAATTCGCCAGCTTGTAAGATTACATCTAAATTAGACCTCAGAACGGACACTGCATTGGAACATGAGTGCAACAAATCAATGCTTGTGAGAGAACTGTTTAATATGATCTAATATACAAAAAAAGATGAAAAATGCCGATAAGTTGGAAGTGAGAATTTTCAGCACTGTAGAGTTCGAAATTTCGAATAGTTAAGTTGACCATTATCGTTTTTTTCCTGACCCTTCATTAGAACTTTCTTCTGTCGTACATGTAATCCGTATTTATTTTACTTTCAGGCTATGATGACTTACCATACTTCGCATACTTAACACCTGGACCCGTTCCTAGCTACTGAATGGCACAGAAAAGGACAATATGTACATTTCGATGATCTAAAGAGACATCGACACCGTTTGACATTGCTACATATAGTATATTTATAACTGTTTATGTGTGTTTTCATTTCCATGAGTCGTGTTGTTATTATTTCACTTGTATTAGAATTCTGGTATACGGTACTTTTCCGGAACTTATAGTATTTGGCGATACTATACTGTCCTACGGTCAGGAGAAAGATTCCAAGAAGGGCTGCTTGCGAGGAAAGTTCCAAATGAAGTGGATGACTCCAAATGAAATGGCGGATTCCAAGTAAAGTAGAGGATTCCAAATGAAGTAGAGGATTCCAAATGAAGTGGAGGTTTCCAAATAAAATGGAGCATTCCAACTGAAGTGGAGGATTCCAAATGAAATGGAGGATTCCAAATGAAGGGGAGAATTCCAAATGAAGTGGAGGTTCCTTTTCCCAGCCAATTAGAATTTTACCAAGCTAAGACATCCATTTCGTCTACATACGACCACCATAATTGAGCAAAATCGTTAGTTTCTATAGCAGCCGCCAGACAACTGAAGATGGCCGGGAGTCTTTCTGCTGGTGGTAGGACAGTAACAAGTGCTATAAAATAACATTTATTTAGCGAACAATGTTTGGAACTGTACCGTATACAAGAACTTTATTTCGCATGTTCATATTTTTGCCAATGCTGTACTGTACAAACGTATGTTTAGTAACTTATAAAAAGGCTGTACATTTCAGTGCATAGTTCTAATGTGCAACATAGAACATTCATTGTGGAGTGATGTATGTTGTACCGATGCTCAAAATGTTATGTAAATGTGCATCTGTGTTGATATGCTTCAGTTTGCTATGACATGACATGGTCAATCATCTGAATCAGGAAGTACAAAAAACTTTGTTAGGGGTCCGGACGAAAATAATTAGTGTGTCGAAATTAATAATTTAGATTTTCACTCTTAATTGAACTCGTAAAATATGTAATTATAAATATGTTAGAAAATTTATGCTGGAAAATTTCATCCGTTTTAACGACTATTTTATTTGGCTGATTTATCAACTTGATGCAAGTAAAACAAGGTAAATAATTACTTTCTTTCCTGATTTGTATGATGTGTTGACGATTACAGCGGTTACCATTATTTGATTTTGATATATTTTATTCATATATACATTTAGTATACAATGGTTCTCACTAAATAAAAGGACATAACATGGCTGAGGAACCTATAATCATGTTTTTATAACATGGCTGAGGAACCTACCTAACCATGTTTTATAACATGGCTGTGGAACCTAACCACGTTTTTATAACACGGCTGTGGAACCTAACCATGTTTTTATAACACGGCTGTGGAACCTAACCACGTTTTTATAACACGGCTGTGGAACCTAACCACGTTTTTATAACACGGCTGTGGAACCTAACCACGTTTTTATAACACGGCTGTGGAACCTAACCATGTTTTTATAACATGGCTGAGGAACCCCACAATGTTTTTATAACATGGCTGAGGTACCTAAATATGTTTTTATAACATGGCTAAGGAAAAGTATATGAAAACGGATATAGCTTTATAGATTAAAAAAAATAAATAAGATAACTGTAGTTTTACTTATTTTTTAAGCATCTTAGGGTATGAAAAATCCGATTTGGCGACGTAGTGAGAACTGCTGGTATAATATGTATTTGCTTTATAATTATGTTATTGAATATTTATGTTGAATATATAATAAAATGTGAACTTTCATGATGTTTATTATTATTATTGGAGAGGAAAATATGTTATGCTGATATTGAGAGAAGGAATATAGTGGCTTTACGGAAAATTTTATATTTTATTTAAAGTTTGTATATAAAATTGTGCCTTTTGAAAGAATTGATTATAAGTGCCTTTTAGTAAAAAAAACCCTTTACAACTAAAAGAAATGTATAAAATTTAAGTCAAAATAAAATAACCTTCGGATAGAATTTTTAACTATCTTCAAATAGTTAGGGAATGCTTTGGAACATCATTAATTAAAAATAACTATTTTTTATATTGAGGTGTGGGTTTGTTAAGTAAACATTTTTTTTCAATGTTTTAAAATTATGAGAGATTATGAAAGGTCTTTAAAGTCTTGGTATATATTGACTATCAATTAAAATATCGACAAATAAACTCGATAAAGTGATTGAACTATTTTTAAAGATATTTCATATTATTGTGATTTTTATTAAGAAGTTTTATATTAAAGTTACTATTTATATTAGTTAAAGTAGCTTCTAAATAAAATATGCCAATTAAAACAACTGAGGTTATATGTAACTTAATAAGTCAAGTGTTCTGAAAATGAATTACCTTCCCCAAAAAAACTTTTTACATTAGTTTTTAAACTAATTGAATTGTTTTGAATTTTAGCTTTGCAAACTCTTGGTTCCATTAAGAAAGTTTTGGTTGTGATAGTTGTAAGTTTGTTATAAATATATGTTTATCGAAATGAAACCAGTGTATTTTTTTGTAACTTCTTCTCTTATTAAAACTGGGTAAAGACATTTTTCATTGCGATTTTGTGGTTTCTTTTATACATGCTGAGAAGATCAGACAGATACAGTTGTTAAATATGATCATTAATTTATGTATAATTTTCGAAAATATGATTTCCTTCATTGTTACTTTGTATTGCAACAAATATGATGTATTGGAAATCGGAAAACAAAATTAAATATTATGGTGTGTCGATAATTTTATCCTTACACCCCCATCTCATTAAACGTAGAAAATGGGAGAACTTTAGTGGGTAAAAATGTAACTATACACTGTCTAAAATAGATACTCAAAAATAACTAAAATGTACTCATTTTTTAGTACATTCGATGCTTATTATGACTCCGAATATATAAGTTTCAATTTTGAAAAAGACACGTACTCAAAAACGAGTACAATGAATAAAAAGAGTGGATTCTAGCCTACATAGGCTAACTTCATAAATCACTTTCAATAAATATCGACAATTACAGCCAATTATCGACAATTACAGCCATGACTTTTGCGAAAAGTATATATGTGGCAGCCACTTTAAATAGCAGATACATATAAAAGACCTTGTAAATAAAGTAAAGAAAGGTAAAGTATCTGGCTACGAAGCACGAGGTTCCGCGTTTAACGTCAGATTAGGGCACAGCGTTATGAGTGCAATAAAGTTGTGTTTTAAAGACAAAACATATTGAAAAAAGTTATACATATGAAGTCTTATCTCGGTATTTCATGGCATAAGTATAAACCTATGAATTATTATTTATTCAAAGAAATCATTCTAATTTTTATTTTTACTGGGATAATGTTTACTTCTTATAACTCAATTCGGTTGCGGATCTTTCATTTCAATTAAATTTATATCTTCCCAAAACTTAGAATATTTAAACTTTCCCTATGACACCTTCGGAGTTAGGTGAGTAAACAGAAAGTTAGGCTTATCAACTTCCTTTCCCCATATTATTGCTCTATAAATTCTTTTCCAGCACATAGGGTGCGTTTGCATTTGAAACATTTCCCAGTAGATGGCAGCACCACATTCTTCTTAATGATGATGAACGTCACACATTTCAACAATATTAAATAAGGTGGTTCTCATTTTTTACGTAATGTCATTTTTCTCACACATGTGACTTCACGTACTGATTTAACAACACATTCATATCTAGAATATGTTTTTCATATATATATTGATTGCATATTCAGATTTATTGTATTGTACAAATAATATAATATTAAAACAGTATTGTACTTAAATATAATAATTGCAATCAATAGTAAACCGATACTTATATTGAAAAATATTTTCTTTTTTGAATTCAATTGTAGTTTTCTTGACGACATAAATCCATGTTTCGGTACAGTCCATGTATATATATATATATATATATATATATATATATATATATATATATATATATATATATATATATATATATATATATATATATATATATATATATATATATATATATATATATATATATATATATATATATATATATATATATATATATATATATATATATATATATATATATATATATATATATATATATATATATATATATATTATATATATATATATATATATATATATATATATATATATATATATATATATATATATATATATATATATATATATATATATATATATATATATATATATATATATATATATATATATATAATATATATATATATATATATATATATATAATATATATATATATATATATATATAATATATATATATATATATTATATATATATATATATATATATTATATATATATATATATATAATATATATATATATATATATATATATATATATATATATATATATATATATATATATATATATATATATATATATATATATATATATATATATATATATATATATATATATATATATATATATATATATAATATATATATATATATATATATATATATATATATATATATATATATATATATATAATATATATATATATATAATATATATATATATATATATAATATATATATATATATATAATATATATATATATATATATATATATATATATATATATATATATATATATATATAATATATATATATATATATATATATAATATATATATATATATAATATATATATATATATATATAATATATATATATATATATAATATATATATATATATATATATATATATATATATATATATATATATATATATATATATATATTTAAATTAATAACAGTGAAAAGTTCATCCAGCCGGGTGTCGAACCCGGGACCACTTGTTTAGCGCACGAGTGCTCTACCACTGAGCTACCCGGACGAGACGACACCATCTTTCAGTTGTGCGCTAAACAAGGGGTCCTGGGTTCGACTCCCAGCTGGATGAACTTTTCACTCTTATTAATTTAAATAAATATTGCAGTTCCTTGTGTTAATGCAGCTTTAAGCGCTTCGCAAGGAATATGCCTAATTTATTCTGTGTGTTTGTTTCATGGTTGATGTTTTTAAATATATATATAATAAGATATACTAGCATGGCAGTGCGATTAATTATCGCATGAACAAACCCTCTCCACACACAACACTTTCATTCATTAGAGCAAAAAGAGTTTAAAAGTCTGCTCATAGATGGCAGCACTAAAACCCTGTTAAAATTAATTATTTTAAACACATTAAACAAAAATGTTGATATTTATGAGATAAAGCACTATTTGTCCATGAAATTCTCTTTCTTTTGATTCTCATGTACTAAGATTAGTATGTAAATAATATGTACCAGCATTCACGTGTGATAAATATCGCATGAACAACAGAAATAATACATATGTTGATGATGATTCACTGTTTTCTCTTCCCGCACGTAGGTGGGCCACATCCTATTCTCCAAACAACATATTGATACATTTCAACTGACATTAATTAATTTGAATTCACTCTTCCCTATAAATCTCTCTTTGCGCTTCCAACCCTTCCAACTGAACTAATATGTTAGTTATTAAAAATGGGAAATTAGGCGCCGATGCGAATCCCGTTTAATTCCGAAATATTCAAAAAATGTTCGGAACTTAGATGGGATCACACAGATCAGCTTGCGTATTTTCTTTCCAATGGCAATGTTTTATGTTGGCTACCTGCAAGGGTAGTGAAGACTATATATAGAAGGTGCGCTCGTTTTTCAATTTTTTGAAAGTGGGCAAGGAAAGCACATTTTTGACGCCATTTTTGCTCAACCTTACTATCGGTTTTTGATCATTCTCATTGGCTGTGTGTTTCAAGCATTGCTACTTAGGTTCGATCCCCGGTTGGGTAACAACTGGTGATTTAATTTTTTATTAGCAAAATAATGTAAATAATTGTGTTCAGGTAGCTTCACTACTAATCCGTCCTTGTTTTGTTATGTCCCCGTATTTTATTTGATTGAAATTGTAACTCATTTAATATGTCCAATACAAATGCATTGACCTGATGTTTCCTAACCCCATTTTACTCTTTCAAAATTCATGGACATGCTCTCGTGACAGCTAATATTATTTTAATACGCTTAATTAATTATGAAACTCTTCTGCAATTTTTCCATACTAAATGCAATCCTTAAAATATAATTTAAACTCTTAAAATTCAGCAAATTCTAAATTAAAATAGCGAATATCATTTTTAAATATTTCAGAAAAAAACGAATAGATGGCAGCACCTCACAAACGAGAGCGTTAGACACGCCTACAGAAAGCGCGAGGTAGGCGTCACTATAACGTCTAAATGTGCTTTCCCCGCCTTCCGTCAGACAGCGCGAGAACGAGCACACCTTATATATATATATATATATATATATATATATATATAAATACAAGTAAAAATACTGAAAGATAAGCAAGAGTATGAAATACAAAAAAGAATACATGCCAAAGTGTTCCCCTCTCTTCGTCAAGGAGGCCGAGAAGAACAACAAAGGCTAGCAGGCGTTTCTGATGGCTAAGCGTAAAATATCCGAAACTTAGCCAGACCTCCGACGCCTACTGAAGCAGAAAAGCAAAAATGAAAAATGAACTACGAATTCAGATAACAATCAAAAAGCAAACACCCAACAAGAGAAGACACACGTTGCCAAAATGCAAAATAAAAGACAGCAAACATAAAATTGTAATAAGAATAAACATAAACAAGTTAACATGACGTAAAACAAAACATTTTAACAAAAGACAGAAAACAAAAATTTAACAAACCAAGGCATTTGCCTTCGCTACACAAGGATCAATGATCGAAAGCATAAAAGGATCAAGGATTGAAATTACAAAGCCACTAGGAAAACCATTTAATTTTAGTTTATTTTTAAGAATGTCGATCTCTGAAATCAAACCCTGTTTGGAGTTGCAAATTTTATGAATTCGATTTAAATAAGAAATAATAATATTTCTATGTACCCTATTACTTATGTTTGAGGACCAGTCCGTCAAAGAAATAACATTAAAGCAAAATTCTTTTCTTTTATCAAATAATCCAATAATAATCCTGTCATTTTTAACAATTGATATATCAAGATCTAGGTAATTAACTGTATTACTGTTTGTATTAGTCTTAATTAATTTCAATTCTTCAGGATATATATCTTTCCAAATTTCGTTGAACCTATTTTCATCAAATACACACAAATCGTCTATATATCGGACTGCTTTAATATTGTACTTTTCTATAGCTTTGATTTCATAAAAATATAAAAATATGCTTGCAAAAGAACTGCAAAAACTGCTACCCATGGGGATACCCTTCCTCTGCAAGAAATATGTTTGTCCATTATATAATACATTGTTAAAAACACAAAACTTAATTAAACCAATCCATTTATCTTTAGTGCATTTTAATATATTTCTAAATTTTTCATAAATACAATCAAAAACCTCCAAAATATTCTGATGTGGTATATTTGTGAATAAACTTTCAAAATCATAAGTGTCAATATTTTTAATGTTAATGTCACTATTAAGGATATTTATAACTTTCTGATTGTTCAACAAAACAAAATTATCTTCCTGGATAACCAAATAATCTATTATAACTTTTAGGTTTCTCTGAAGTATTTCGGAAGCCCCCTGGCTGTATGTATTAGTACCACACGTAATAAATCTAAAACGAACTGGTGTCTTATGAAACTTAACAGTAATAAATAAGTATGGGAAATTAAAATTTGCCACTTTCAAATGTAGTAACTTATGATAAGCAATAATCTTCTTTTTAAAAATATTTATGGACTCATCAAAAATATTAAAAATATTATTATGAATATATTCTTCCAATAACAAATCAAAGTATAATTTTTTACACATAATTGCAAAATTATTACTTGCTTTATCAGCAACAGTAACGACAAATGCACTCTGCAACTTTTTTATTTCATCTTTGAGATCTTTATTAAAGAAACTCGAATCATTGCAATAAAAGGGACTATCTTTATTAGCAATTAATTTTAACTGAATTTTCAATTTGAATTTAAATATACGAATAAAATTACTAATCCAAGGTAAGAAACCTTCAAAAGGGTAGTTGAATTTAAAAGAAATTTTCAAACAGAATAAATTAATTTCTTTAGTAATATTTTCAATTATATACTTATAATTTGGTCTGTATCTGGGTCTAAAATTTGTACCTTTTTTCATAATTTCCCTGAGTCCTAGATTTTCTACAATATTAAGATCACCAGTGACCACATGTCCCATATTCACGTCTACAAATTTTTCATAGTTATTACAACAACATAATGAATCATAATCATTGTTCGGACAGTTTTTGCTTAGTTCATTATAGTTGAATAACATTCGACCTAAGGTATTTTTATAACTATAAGCAAGCCTAATTTTATGTTGGTTCGAATTTATAGGAAAAAGGTCAGCACTGTTTTCAATTATTCCGCTTATACCAATCTTATCAAATAGTTTATCCTGGAAAGTCAATACCAAGTAGTTCACATTATCTACTTTATCTATTTTAATAGATTCAAGATCCTCTTTTCCTAATTTATATTTACATAAATCCTTAATTAAACACCAAACGTCTACATCAAACAATTTCCCATCTAGCAAATTGTCCCTTAAGACACGTAAAATAATTTTATTTTTTGTACCAAAAATAACTTTTTTGATCTTTTTACATATATCAAAATTTAACTCTTGCCGTTTTTGCATATATAGATTTGTAACAAAAAGATTTATCTGATTATTGACATCTAATTTTCTAACTCTCTTTCCCCTGGATCCCCTTTTTCTACGATAAGTTTTTATAAATAAGGAATATATACAAATTTCATTAATCTTCTTCAAAACAACACAACCATTAAACAGATTATTAAGCCCATAGGGGTACAAAGTTCCCAGCGTCGTCATATAATAATTCTCCAGCAACAGCCTTCTATTATTATCCTCACATACTTCAATAATGCTAAGAACAACCCTACTGAAAGAATGCTTCTGAAAATGCTTCAACTCAATATCATCTTTAACTTTAAAAATTTTTATATCAGATCTGTGCCCATTTAATCTAATATTCAAACTATTACCTGTTTGACCCACATATCCTAAACCACATTCTACACAAGTGATCAAATATACACAATTTGAAGTTTTACAAAATAGTGGTTTATTTTCTTGAATTTGTCTTTGATCAGCATGGATACAAGTTTTACATCTTTTGTCTTTACAAACAGAAAAATAACAATTATTAAAAGGAACATTAACACAACAAAACTTTTGATCAAGAAGCTTTACAACCGGAACTGCCCCAAGATCAAGGCAAGAACAAGTGTCCCTTGGTAGAGCACGAGACGGACCATGTGCTATGAATATTTCTTTATTTTGACTTTCTATAAGATTAGGTTGTGTAATGAACAAATCATTATGAACGCAAACAAAACCTGAGAACACATTCACACAGTAAAATTGAAAACTAAACCACTCCCGCAAGGTCGAGGCCAGAAAAGCCAAAAATGCCAACTGTGCTTAGAAAAATTATTAAAAATCTAAAAGAACCAGTATCTAAAAAACCAGGATCTTAAGTAGACAGGCATTATCAGCAAATCGCGCAATAGCAGCAAATAAGCTAATAAGGAAATAAGAAAACTGTAAAAATGACAGCATGAAATGCTAAAAAATATATAATTAAATTCGCAATTAAAATTTAAATATAATCTCAAACTAAGCCGCGCATGAGCCGCAGGCTACAGTCAGAAATATACATATAAATACAAGTAAAAATACTGAAAGATAAGCAAGAGTATGAAATACAAAAAAGAATACATGCCAAAGTGTTCCCCTCTCTTCGTCAAGGAGGCCGAGAAGAACAACAAAGGCTAGCAGGCGTTTCTGATGGCTAAGCGTAAAATATCCGAAACTTAGCCAGACCTCCGACGCCTACTGAAGCAGAAAAGCAAAAATGAAAAATGAACTACGAATTCAGATAACAATCAAAAAGCAAACACCCAACAAGAGAAGACACACGTTGCCATATATATATATATATATATATTGTCTATATATATTGTCTATCTAATATATATATATATATATATATATATATATATATATATATTGTCTATATATATTGTCTATCTAATATATATATATATATATATATATATATATATATATATATATTGTCTATATATATTGTCTATCTAATATATATATATATATATATATATATATATATATATATATATATATATATGGTCTTCACTATCCTTGGGCTACAAGCTCAAATTTTTAAAATATGCTAAAATAAAATAACATTTCATGTAAAACACTTCTGGTCGAACTCCGACACAGCCGCATCGCACTTTTTTTGCCAGAAATGTTTACTACAGTAATAATCTAAAAGCTTGCCATAGGTTTCAGTACTCATTGTAAAACGTTACGAGGGCAAGCAAATTCACCCATGAGAACGTCACAAGGTCAATATTCTGTTTTAAGTGTGGATGATTCACACCGCCAAGTTCAATGTCTTCTTGACCCAATACAAACACAAAAAACTTGGAGTTTCTTTTTTTCTGTTATTATTCATTTTAAACAGAAATGATGGATTTGGATTTAAAAATAAATTTCCTTGAAACTTTTATGTGTCTGCTTTATTTTAGACGATTAAAAAAGCACAAAAGGATCCGTTGTCGAATTCAGGGTTATGTACGCTTTTTAAAGAAGAAAAAGGCGACATTATGGAATATTCGATATTGTCTATTCTTTCCTAGAGTTTGAGGAAATCAAGAGAGTTCTACAAGACAATAAAGAGGCTGGTAATCAGAGGATTGCTAGTTCGATCCCGTGCGATGGACTTGACAAAGAAAAGTAAAAAAGTAGTGATCTTGTGATCGGAGGGTTGCCAGCTTCGCTACAAAAATATTAAAAACTCTTCCAGAACATCCAACAAATTATACCGGCGTGTATACGGAACTGGTGCAAGATAAATCTGATCGGGTTCCAAAGTCCTGACGCCTATTGAGGTGCCCTTTCAGGTGTTGTCCTCGTCATCTGACCATGGTTAAAAAATACGAGGCATCGTTCCCGAGTCTTTCCTACGAGATAGGCCCCGAACTGTCGCCAAAAGTTCACTGTGTAGCTCTAATACACTGATCTCTAGCTGTAACTTCTGGATAGGGCAAGACATTTTGTTGATTTGAAGCCGATGTAGAGGCAGCCACGCTGTGTCACATTTTCTTTGCTACCGCAATATTTCGTATATTTTTCGTGTTAAAATAAACCGACGTGTATTGCTTTTGCCTGAGTTTTTTTTCTATTTTCTTTTTAAACCCATTTTAAATGCAATCTGCTATTAAAATAGAAATTCATTTGCAAGTCGAAGTAGATAAAAAGCAAGAGCAAAAACTATTTGTTTTGCAATATAAAAATTAATTCTATAAGAAGAAAATATAATATGTATATACATTTAATATTTCTACAATGCTATCGTAATAAAAAACACCACTAAATCACTTTAAAAAAAAATATTGGGGCACAGCATGGCTGCTTTCAATTGATTTCAACGCGCCCATAGAGGAAACAAGGTTTGAGCATTCCAGCAGTTATAGTTAGAGTTCAGTGCTCTTTTGCGACGTTAATTTTCCAAAACCAAAACAATAAAGAGTGCATGTTTTTTACGCTTGATTTCTTATCAAAGTTATTTGCGGTTCTTGCGACTTTTGGAAAGATCGTTTGAATCGATCTCAATAATTCTTGATCGCGGATCGGACTGCCTAAACGTAGAAAGAACACCCTAAAGAATACTTCTATAAAAATAATAGGCGTGGTACGTAACTGTTCAGCAAAAAGTACGACATAAAAATGTTCTGTAAAGTGCAAAGGGTACGAATGCTTGTATCTTGCTTGAATTAGGAGTCTTAACCGTTTGCGCTCCGATGGCGTCGCTCAGGCGACAATATAACGACTCGTTCTTTTGGTTCCCTGTTCTTTAAAATAAACGAGAACAGCATAAATCTTGTGTTTAAAAAACATGGATATTTTTTTCAACTCGCTGTTATGGAGATCCAAAACAGATTATGTTTCTTTTTTTCTGTAAGCATAACAAATTCTAAGGTAAAGAACATAAGGATGAATAACTGTTCCGTGGAAAGAACGGGAAACGCAAAGAGTTCCTTGGAGTGCGAAGGGTTCATAAAGACAATACGTGCCGCGAATTTTTGAACTAGGACTAGACCATAGTAAAGACTATATATAGAAGGTGCGCTCGTTTTTCGCTTTTTGAAAGTGGGCAAGGAAAGGCAACTAAATGACGTCATTTTAGCTCCGCCTTACTTTTGACATCATTTTAGCTCCGCCTTACTATCGGTTTTTGATCATTCTCATTGGCTGTGTGTTTCACGTATTGCTAGTTAGGTTCGATCCCGGTTGAGTAACAACTGGTGATTTAATTTTTAATTAGCAAAATCATGTAAATATCTGTAAATAATTGTGTTCAGGTAACTTCACTACTAATCCGTCCTTGTTTTGTTATGTCCCGTATTTTACTTGATTGAAATTGTAACTCATTTAATATGTCCCATACAAATGGATTGACCGGATAGTTCCGACCACTATTTTACTCTTTCAAAATTCATGGACATGCCCTCGTGGCAGCTCATATTATTTTAATACGCTTAATTTATTAAGCAACTCTTTTGAAATTTTTCCATACTAAATGCAATCCTTAAAATATAATTTAAACTCATAAAATGCAGTAAAAGTAACTAAATAGAGTTAGCTTATCACTTTTTAATAGTTCACAAAAAAAAACGAATAGATGGCAGCACCATCAAACAACGCGCCCGCATCTAGTTCAGCCTTGCTATTGGTTCAAACGAGAGCATTAGACACGCCCACAGAAGGCGAAGTAGGCGTCACTATGACGTCAAATAGTTGCTCTCTTCGCTTTCCGTCAGGCAGCGCGAGTACGAGCACACCTTATATATATATATAGTACCAGGGGACCGAGCCCAGCTCGTTTGCATATTTTATTACTTAGTAATATTTCTAATGAATCGAATCAAATGCAAATGTTTTGTAATGTCCATATCAATGGTTAGACGTTTCATAATATATTTTATCGTCTAATAATGTCTTAATTATCAAAATAAGTTAAGTTCTTTGAAATGCTCATACGCTTGGTTAGAAGTGTCAAGATTTCAAAGGTACCGTAACAATTCTGCAGGAGTAATTTAAATTCATATTATTAAGAATCCTGAGCGTCTAATACGACCACTCGCACAATTGTAGCACAAAGATGTTTTCGTTTGCATGCTAAACCCTGACAATATTATTGTTGTTCAGTATTTTAAGTAACAATTTATAACGATGTTTGCTTTTGTCTAACTCTGGAATAACTGACTGGGTTTTTAAATGATGTAAAGTACTCTTTGTTAATAAGAAGATTATGATAACGGATATCAAATTATTTTTTGCTACTGCAAAATTACTTCGGCAATTTTTTGTATCTTCAAACTGTATTCATTCAACCTTTAAACAGCATTTTATATTCTTATTAAACGTTTAATCAATAATAAAGATTTTTACTTATTTTAAGTAATTTTATGTGTTATTCGGAATTAATCGTAGTGATGAAAGCAGTTTTATCTTTAATTTAGTGAAAAATAATTTAATTTTACCAATTAAAAAAATTAAATTTGTTGATTTAATTTGTTGAATTTGTAAAATTAAATTTGTGGCTGTTGTTAGGAATATTTCATAATTTTGAAGAGGTTACAGAAGAAAAGTTTCTATAATATAAAATTTGTGCAGGTGGCTAGTAGTATGGGTCCTGAAAAAAAATAGTTACTTCGAACACATATATTTATTTAACAAAATACTTATTTGAAGTAACACGATTAAAATAATTAAAAAAAACATTTACAGTTTATTTTTACAAATGGTTTTAAATTAAATTAATTTCCCTGTGTGTATATGAAAACTTTTTCCTTCAAGGGTTTAGATTACTATGTACGTTTCAATTGAAAACTTTTAAACTGTTTTTCCTTTGTTATATTGTAGAGTCTCGTTACTCATCTAAATATCTGCTTGAAACTAAACATGCTTACGGAATGCGAGAAAATGCCGAAAACAATTTCATGTTTAATTAGGCAAGTGCTTTCGAAAAAAATATTTCAATAAAGAAGAAGAATTATTTGAAATAACAAAGTAAATCAATTTTAAAACACATTTATAGTAAATGTCAAATTTATATTTAAAAGTGATTTTAAATTTTGTTAATGAAAAATTAAAACTCTTTTTCCGTTGTAGTATTGTAAAATCTCATTACTCATTTTCAATCCCTCTCTGCTTTTAACTAAACTTACTTACGTAATTCGTGAAACAGTTCATTATTAAATTATTACTAACTAATACAATTTAATATCGAGAACTATTTCATATTAAATTAGATAGGGTAAGGATTGACCTCGCACAATTTTTCTACGCAATGGTCATAGGTAATAGGATAGTTGCTTTTACATTCAGAATGTGACAAATTTACTGATATCACTTTTTCAGAAAAAAATTAGCATTTCAAACTATTTAACTTTTTCAGTAATTATTTACTCATTAGAATGTAGAATAAATAACAAACCATTTTTATAGACACTATGCATGACATGGTCTCAAGATTAAAATTTTGACGAATTAACAAAAACGCATGGTCGATTAGCCTCTGTGATTGGTGAATAACAAACCACGTGGGATCCATCAACCAATAACAAATGCGCATGAAGTTTCTTATATCTTTAAAGACGTCATGTTAATTACAGCAGAAAGCAGTGCAAAGTTTCCACAGTAAACAAACGCAAATTTTTGGAAACGTTTCATTTTTCAAAATTTCTAAAACATATCTTCAAAACTGTTAAACTCACAAACAAAATTCAGTTTCTCGTTTAATGCTATCAGTAATATTAGTGTATTTATAAACAATTGGGAAAATAAAAAATATCAAATACCGATAATGTATAGAACAAAACCGTTTTTTAAATGTATAAAATTATTTTTTTATCTTTATAAATAGTGCGCAAAATTAATTTAATAAAAATTCTTTTAGTTAATTCCATTTGAATATAAAAGCTTAAAAAAGTATTTTTAAACAGTTGGTAAAATAAAATTTATCAACTAACAATGTAGAACAAAGTTTAATTTTAAAAGTATATAAATATGTATTTTATAAATAATACGTAACACATTAATTTAATAAAACATAATTCAATTGATTCCATTAAAATATAAATACTTAGCAAAACAAACGAAATTGCATCTAATCAAACATATTTTAAATTGAAAATTCCATGTTCTATTTGTAGATATACATAATCCATTTTACATGGAATATAAATAAAACCTACATGGTTTCCCTAACGATATTTTCTTATACGGTATTTTAAAAACTTGCTCTTGCGTATTCCACTTATGACGTCACGCGCATAAACACAGTAAAAAAGCACAGGATTAAATATGTTCAAACTTCGATTTTATTAGAAAACTTATAGCATTTAGTAGACGAAAAAGTCATTTAGTAGACGAAAAAGTCATTTAGTAGACGAAAAAGTCACGTTATTAGAATATGTTTTTTCTTTACTTGAAAACGCAAACGATTTTCCAATTCTAATTTAATTTACTGACGTTTCATTTGTTTATTTATAAGAAAAAAAATACTTTATTTTAGAATAATTAGTAAAATGAAAATTTCTCATCAAACATTTTACACGTTTTAAATTAAAATAAGATATGACGAATTAAATAACGTTTACTTCGTTTATTTATCAGAAAAAAATAACACTATTTTAGAATAAAACTCAAATGAAAATATTTCATAAAAATATTTTACACGTTTTAAATTAAAATTAGATATGACGAATTAAATAACGTTAACTTCGTTTATTTATGAAAAAAATAATACTATTTTAGAATAAAAACTCAAATAAAAATATCTCATTAAAATATTTTACACGTTTTAAATTAAAATAACATATGACGAATTAAATAACGTTTAACGGTTATTGCAATATAACTTATTAACTCATTCGCGATGAATAATTTGCAATAGAAAGAGTTAAATGGAACTTTTAATCTACTTATTTCACAATCTAAATGAAATTTTTCGAAGATGAAACCTGTCCCAATCGAATTTTTACCCCGAAAATTGGTAGTACATAAATTTTCGTGAAAATCGTTAGAGCGGATTTGGAGATTGTGCAAACAAACAAACGAACAAACAAACAAATATAGTGACATTGCTCGTTTAATAGTATTAGATAGATAGATAGATAGATATATATATGGTCTTCACTATCCTTGGGACTAGACGGGGTATGAGGTCAAATGAAAGATTTATAAAAATTATTTTAAAATTGCGAGCCTTCCATAAGAATATTCTAGGGTGATTGATTACATTTGTTTTTATCGAAAAAATTTCGTCATCGTTCGAAATCACATTCCTATTGTTTTTGAACCAACTTAAGCGCGCCAACCAAAATCGCGCCAAGGAGGAGGTTATCAATTCGACTTGCATCTTTTATGTATGTTCGCGCATGTGTTATGTTTTAATTCAGATTTTTGGATATTTTTTTGTTGATCGATAGGGGTTGTCTCACTTGGGAATCTTTTGAAAAATTAGATATTATAGAAATGTCTGGTTATCCGGCATTTAGGACTGACTATCCGGATTTCTCAATTAACAGGACCGTTTTAAAAAGATATATTGTCCGATATCGAAATTTCTTTTTTTTTAATTGGATACAAAAGTTCTATGATTTTAAATTCGGACACAAGTAGTGAACACTACTTGTGTGTCCACTGTTCTTTTCCAGTCATGTTTTTCTTAGCCCATTGCACTCTTTTCTTCTAGTGGACCCGCTGTAAAAATTATTTCTATATTTCCCCTCCGTCGAACAGTTTGCGATAAAATAGCCTTACAAATCAATACATATATCTAAGAAAGTCTGTCAGTGAATTTAAAAACAAAATCACTCATTTAAATTTTTTTGCATGATGTGGGATTACACTGATTCAGAAAATCACATTAAATTTTTTGTTTGTCTGTTTGTGCGGTTTTAACTGAAAAATGACTGAACGGATTTCTATGAAACTTGCGGCGTCATTTTATCAATAATCTTCCAAGATCTTCCCTTCATAACATTATTGTTAAAACATCACCTTGGCGACCAAACATATTTTTCGGCAACACTGGCTGCCTTCTACTATTGCAATTTTTCTTTGAAAAATACATTTATTCAGCAGCATATTGAATCGGTCGTTAACAAAAACCTGCCCAACCGAAGTAGAAAGATTAACCAGCTGTTTCGTTTGACGCCATGATTCATGCCCCGAACATGCTGTGCTTTGTTTCAAGATTTTTAACACGTCAGTGCCTAATTTTTTAGCCAACGTTGTTACATTTATACCAGTAGTGCTATAGTATGGGAATGAGGACACCTTAACAGTTTAACATAGGGCTTTATTTTAAAAGTTTCACATTAAAAACGTTTATTAAAATTCCAAAAATCAATATTTGAAAATTAATTTTTAAAAGCAATATTGTCAGTAAATATTGACGCAAGTATATCTAAACTTATATTTTACAATTCTTTGAAATTGCAGGGTGAACAGTTATAAATAAAAATAATTTCTAATTTATTTTTCTTCAGAAATTAGGTTCATGACGGATATATAGGCTCCGGTCGCCAATTGGAACCAAAAATAACTTCGCCAAATATGAAAAATTATTTGAATTAGGAAGAATGCAATATATATTTTCCCATTGTTATATTAATGTAAGTACAAGCCTCTTCTTGTAAGGCAAGTTGTCCTACACAAAGCGTTGAGATGCCTTTGTCCTGCTCAGGGTGTGCGACGCGTGCTACGGCACCGCCCTTATTAGGAAAAAATAATTAATGTAAATGTTTGTGATGATATAAATTTGTATTTATTTCTTTTTAACTTCTAGGTTTCTGTAAATAATAACTTATTTTGATTTTCAACTTGATCCTTTCGAAAATTTTATTCTACATGTGTATTTTGACGAATATTAAAATTTCGCAAGTTATAAGTTTTTATGGAGAATTATAAAGGGCCCCGCTATTAGGTTCGGGCCGGGCAACGAGTTACCCAGCAAAAAAAGTCTGCATGAAACCTTCATCAAAATTGTCAAATTGAAGGTTTTATAAAGGATATTGAAACAAAAAACTGCAGTTTTTTTGAGTTTTTTAATTTTCCTGCAAAAAAAACCGTTTAAATATCTACATTTTCCCTTCATGATTAAAAATTAAAGGATTTTTGCAGGTTTTTATGATGCTTTTTTGCAGTTTTTATGAAGGACATTGAAACCTTTAATTTTATAGATCTTCAAAAAAAAATGCAGTTTTCCTGCATAAAACCTTCAATTTCATAATTTTGATGATGATTTTATGCTGACTTTTTTTTCTGGGTAGTTAAAGGAGGCCATGGTCCTGCTCCCAAAGAGACGTTTTCTCCCCTCGTTTAGAAATTATCTCACATCGAGGTCAACTTTTCTTTAACTTAGCCCACGCAAAAAGGTTAAAAGTAGATATTGGTACTAAAAGATTAAAGTATTAATTGCGAATTGTCATCATTTTGCAGCAGCATATTTTCATTTTTTACTTCGATTTAGATCTTTGAGAAGTAACAGAACAATAAATTGCACTTCGGTACGTCTCTTTGATGATCCTGAAATGAGATAAAACCTAATTTAAAGTTTGTTTCGTGTGAATTCAATTAGTTTTTTTTCATTTAAACCCATATTCACCAAATCGAAAAAATCTGCCCCATTTTCAATTTTGGAAATCTGTAAACGTCAATAGGCTCCCAGTAAAGCGGTGTCACGTAGCTAGTAATAAATAATTTTGAAGGAACCGAACAATAATGTGTGTCAACGCCACAGACTTATTTTTATTTTCATGTTATTATTAACCATATTCGTCATCAACGGCAGAGGAGAAAATATTCTTTGTAAAATTTAATTAAATACACGCCCGTTCGTTTCCCTTCCTCTGAACGCTCTTGAAACCTGTTCTGATTTCATGAACTTTATTCGTAAGTTTTTCTGCATTGCTCGTCGTCATCCCATAGTAAAAAACGAAAACTCCTATCGCCAACTTTTAATATCCCCTCAAATACATATCTCCAAGTCTCAACTAATTTATATTTTTCCTTTATTATTCATTTGTAGAGAGAAAGATATTTTTAGGTTGACAGTTTGGTTTCTTGGGTTTTTTTTTGGTGCGAAAGGAGCAGTCGCGGCTCTTGGACTACAGCAAGTACAGCCGAGCTGC
Organism: Troglohyphantes excavatus; assembly: GCA_963932185.1. Lineage (NCBI taxonomy): Eukaryota > Metazoa > Arthropoda > Arachnida > Araneae > Linyphiidae > Troglohyphantes > Troglohyphantes excavatus. The sequence goes on from OZ010671.1 coordinate 15,646,595, forward strand.
ACATCAATTTATTAGTGTATTTAAAAACTAAAATCAGATATTTTACTCATTTTCTTAAATGAAGATTATAATTGTAAAGGAAATTTCTACGGTGAGTAAACAAAATCTCTTATAAATAAAGAACCTATTGCCGTAATGCACAATTCAGGAGGGGAAAAAACTCCATTCAATCAAAACTGCAGCCAAAAAGCGAATGTAGAAATCGGCTGCATCGTTGCCATGGAAACCTCTACATGGAGATTTCCCGCCATGCTAATGCACTGCATTTGTGGCGAGATACAGCCCGAAACGAATTTTCTGATTTGGGCTGCACTTGTTATTCGATAAACTGATTGGCTCGTACGTGAATCGCGGCGATGGGTGGGAGAACCGAGAATCTCTCCAAACGGAAATAGTCTTCGTGATAAATTTACTGTGACTTATGACTTATGGATGGGGGCTCCAAATTGGAGCAAGCACTGCGACCAGAGGTCTATTGTACTGTGTGTTGTTGTTTCGTTATTTCAGTAAATATTAAATTTGACCGATTTGCATGTTTTAAAAAAAGGATTGCTTTAATTTTCAAAAAATAAGCGTTTTCTATTTTTTTCGCATGTTATCATTTTTTACAAACCGGATAATCGAAAAGGATTTTGTCCGATATCCGGCAGGTTTTTTTTCTCTCGAAAAGACCTTCTCTTAACAGTTCTTTTAATAAACTGTTCATATTCATACCGATTTTAAAATGGCTGGAGCTGTACTGTACGATGCGTTTGAAAATGCAATTTTGAAAAATTTCTAAATTGCGCAAGATTTAAATGCTAAAACCAGAGAGTTGTAATATTAAATAGAGAGCGCATTCAATACCAGACTCTCGTAAGATCGCGGTGTCAACATTGAAAAGAAAAACTCACATCACGTGGTTTTAGCGCTGCCACATTTGGCGTTCAGACATCTGCAGGAGTTTCAAATTTGGCGCACTTTCTTCTCTTTTGGTGATAAGGAGTTCTGTCCGTATTCAACTTTTTAACACATATGTACGTATTTACTTATTTTCAAACAATATGCCCCCCTAAAAAAAACTCCAAATGAAAACCGCCAAACTTTAAATTCAAACCGCCAACGCGCGCCAAGTCGAGAGGTTATAGATTCGACCTGTATGTATTTTTTTTTATGTATGTGCGCGCGGGATTTCGATTCTACTTCAGATATTTGGACAATTTTTTTTTTGTTGGATAGGGGATGTTTCAAAGGGGAGCAATTTGAAAAAAAGATCCGGTTATCTGGTATTTAACTATCCGGATTTCTCAATTAACCGGACCGTTTTAAAAAGAATGTCGTCCGATTTCGAAAATTCTTTTTTTGTTGAATAGAGAAAAATCCACTTAGGCAAAATCTTCAAAATAATAATAGATTATCCGGCTGTTATATATCCGGAAATGTCGATTAACCGGAGTTTTTTTAAACAATTTATCCGATTTCAAAATATTTTCATTTTTTAACGGAAGTTGTACAACAATGACATTTCGCATGCATTTATTGGCTTTGTTAGGGATTGTTTTAAAATATACATTGTTGAGCACAAGTTGCAACTAGAATTTCTTGGTGAATAGGGGGCGAAGCCCCCTGCTAATTATTCCTCTATGGCTAAAACTAGCTCTTACTAGACTGGAAAAAAACCGTTTACTAATATTAACGGACAGAGATGTAGCTATGCACCCTACACACCACTATCTATGTGGGTTGTTGAAACTCAGAAGATCCTCCAAGATAGCTAGTAACTCCCATATCTTCCTATTCTCTGTGACCCACCGTGTCTAAAACGTAACCGGCCAGGTTTTAACGAGAAAGTTATTACTTTACTCCTTACCCACCTGAAAAACCCGAGAAAAATTCAAGGGAGAATCTGCAGATTTTAGAATGTGTTGGTAGTATTTACCGGAAAATACTTAAAGCTAGAACAAAATATAATTCAGGGTGGCAACAAAATTCTAGAAAAAAAGTTCCCTGATGGTGTCAGAAAAATTTCCCAAATTTTACAATTACATTAAAAAATATTGCAATACATGGTTTGTATAGAAACAAAGTATCTACGCTACAATAAATCTATTACATTATAAATTATAAGCAATACTTATTGCCAGTTAAAATAATAATTTATGGATACAACACAAATTATACAATTGCGACAGGCATAATAGTAATTAAACGTGTTCTCTGAAATAAAAAAAAATGCAAAAAAAGCATGTTTTTTCAATTATTTCTTTTGGATATAAATTTAAATTTTTTATATGCTTCATATTTCCTATTCCAAACTTCAATAAATTCCATATTCATTAGTCCCTCATATGTCGCTTACAATCTAAAGTCCAACACACTTTGGGTTTGCTTCTCCAGCAGTGGTTCACGTTTTTACAAAAATAAAATTGAAAATGGGCATAACCATGCTTTTTTTTTTTAAATTCTCTTTCAGAACTAAAAGGAAATATTGACAACTAAACTACCCAGAATAAAAGGCATAATAGACGATAATTGCCGTTTTAATAATACGAATTTGAAAATTTCCCTTATTTTTTGTGAAATTTTGAAAAATTCCATGAAAAAAAATCCGAGGCGTTTTATTTATCCGGGTACGAGGTCCGGTACTTTGCTTCCGGATATCGAATAATTAAAATTAACCGGATATCTGTTTCATCTTCACTGGATACTAAATCTATTCAAAGTAAATAAAATAAACATTAGTCACAGATAACTCTACTACTTTATTCAGGAGACCAAACTACAATTCAACTTACAGGTCAGGAAGTACCTAGTTACATATAGAAGGATTACCTATAACTACAAACACCTAAAAACAAACGACTTTTTATAAATGTTATTTTGCTATTGTGTCAAATGAAAAAATATAACATGTAAAGAGAAACACTCTTTAAGTAAAAAATTAATTTTCATCCTCTTATAAAATATTTAAAATCCATTATGCATATAGTATATATAAGTGGTATGTATATGTATTATTTTTATGTACAGGGTGTACGATAAGTCTGCTAACATTTCAATAATTCATGAAAATCGGTGATAGCACATATTTAACGAGAAATCGTTGTCCGGAACCCAAAAAGGTGCCTCTCATTTGAGCTTGACGTTACACACATTAATCGCTGCTGTTTCAATAGACGCGGTCTACCGTGCATTGCAAGAAAAGAAATTTCATTTATATAGTTTATTAAAGGAAAGAATTAGTTTGTTCGAATGTTTGACGCTAGATGGCGTTTTCAGAGTAATGCTAGTTATAATTACATTTAAAATTACAATTTTTTAAAATGTTACATGTTTAAAGGGGCACAATACCTAGAAAATTATAAAATTAACGATATATTTTTATTTGCTAAAATAATTTTTGGAAGTTAGAAATTTTTGAAAACACATTCTAGAACTTCGCAGTGTTTCGTTTTCATTGTTATTAAGTTTTTCGAAACGCAGCTTTTTGTTTTGTTATTAATGAAGAAAGGAATATTTTTAAAGGATATTGTAAAATAGGTGTAAATTATAAATTGGCATTCTAATTAGCTCAATGAATAGTATTTTTTAAATTACTAATTTAAAAAAATTAGTTTTACGGAAATTTGTTTTATTATGAATAACTATTTATATAAAATTAAATAAATGCAGTTTAAAAAGTTTGATGAAAAAATATAAATATTTAAAAAATCCTTAGCGTTTAACAAAAATCTTTAAAAAAAGGGTAAGTTTAAATTTTGAATAAATACAAACAAGTATCGAATTTTTATGTGAAATATTGTACTTTTATATAAATTTAAAAAATATATATTAAAGGTTTCATACAAAAAACCAGGAATGTTAAAAAAAATTCAAATGGTATAGTGTCCCTTTAAACAATAATAACATCACTGGAAATTTTACGTTATCACTATAAGCAGGAGTTTAGGGCACAAACATACTTTATCAGTGAAAATATGAATTAAATATTTTTTTATACATATCTTACTTTCATTCATAAAGTTTGAATTAAAGAATTGTTATCAGAATTATACGACACTCTTGTAGTTTCTCAAATATGAATGGTATGTGTGATTCAAATACTTAATATATATAAGCTCTGAAAAAGTTAAAATCAAAAGTATGCCAAAAAAACTATAATTCTAAATTCTTTTAGAAGCTCTTTCTTTTAAAATGACCGACCATTCAATTAAATGTAAAATTAGGCTTAGCATACATAACAATCTTCGCTTCGTATTATACATGTACAATTCCAATGCGTTTTAGAAAAATATTGAATTCTTTCAGAATTTTAATCTTTATATCTCTGCATGAGATTTTAAAATTCTGAAATGGCTGGACACATGATATATTTGTAGAAGAATACTATGGAAGTTTAGTATCGGTTATAAATACAAATTCTGTCAATATGGTCTTTTAAAATAAAATATACTGGATTCGATAATTGTCAAAAAAGTAATTGTATTTATGAAATGTAATTATATACAAAAATATAGAAATTATGAAAATTTTAATTTATTTTAATTGAATACTTCTATAAACTGTGACATTAAACTTTGAAATGGGATATTAAATAAAAATAATACAATTAACAGTTATTTCCAACAAATTTTTTAAAATCAAATTTAACTGTTGTTTAAAAATATTCTTTGTTTTAAAAAAGTAGTGTTAAGTTTAAATGTTATTGGAAATCACAATTAAACATATAGAATTATAATATTTATCGATAATTTTTTAATATTCAATTAGTCCAAGAAGGTTGTTTTAAACAAAAAAAAATACAATAAATGTTCGCTTACTTTTATAGAACATAAAAAACACGGTGAAATGACCAAACGATAATTTTTTATAGAGCATAAAAAACACGGTGAAAAGACCAAACGATAATTTTTATAGAACATAAAAAAACACGGTGAAATGACCAAACGATAATTTTAAGAACACAAGTCTTAAAGAAAATTATAATCAATAAATTACTAAAATAAAGTACTTAAAGACTTTTAAGGATTATAGTAAACCAGTTATTAAGTAATGTTATTTTAAGATAATGAAACTCCCATAGTAATTCTAACTCTACAGGAACAGCAACGTCGTTAGATTTACATGCTAGTTAACATTTAAGAAGTGTTAGTTACATCTTTTAAAACATGAACACACTAAAGCAGCCTAAGAAACATACAAAATATAGTGAAACTACTAACATAAAATCACAAAATAAAACTACATTGCAAGGGTATGTCTCACCAATTATGTAGAAAAAAATGACAATTGGACCATGGGTCGCCATTTTGATGTTCTTCTTCTATAAAGTTGGAGATACATTAACAAAGAAAATTACTAGATAATATTATAAAAGTGCAATAATGAACATATGCGAATAAAAAATCACGATACTTAAAAAATAAAGAGTATTTCAGTATTAAATAAAAAAACACAAACTTTTATCAAATCTATAAAAAACATGCGCAGTTATTTTGTATGAATAACTAGTTAAAAATCAAAGATACAATTTTACATTTTCCGTCACACATAAATATATTTCCTTATTGATATAAAAAGGGCCAATTTCGAAAACGATTGTTTGGATTTTTCTGCAAGACTTTGTAAAAGTTAATTTTTTAAAAAAGAAATATCAAAATGGATTGTTTCGAAGAACAATGTGATGTAAAAATCGAATTGGATGTTACGAAATTGACCCTTTTTTTTCTACCTAGTTACCTAGAGTTCAATTTCTAAACATCTCTTACCAACCTAATTAAATTTATTATTCATTTAAAGAGAATTAAATTGGGGACCTTCACCAAATATAGTTAAGGTTGTTTTTGATACAAAAGCAAAGCGTCTAAATGCAGAATTAAGTACACAGTAATACAATTTTAAGAATTTTGTCAAGTACTGAAATCTACATATGTATATTTAAATCATGAAATTCGTATGCACATTGCTAATTGTTTGTTCCCATAGATGAAACAAAGCAGTTGTATTCAATAAAAGGTATATACAATGATAGTGCATTTCTCCTTAAATACTGGTATATTAATAAAATGGCTACAGAAATAAACATATGTATATTATTACATTGCAAGTCAAGCTAAGTGAAAAGCGATTAGTGGAATGATACTGGATATTTATTTGGCAGCACAGTAGAGCGCATAATCCTTGTCCTGTGTAAACTTAAAGTGGCAGGCTTATTTTAAACATAATTTAAGATTTTTACAGTTACTAAAAGTTAATTTAAAAGCCCCCTTTATAACATAATATTAACCTTTAATAATTTAACCCTTTATAACATAACAATTTAGAAAATATAGGAATGCAAGAGGGATATATATATACAAAATATAATTTTAAAGTATGTATAATGTTTCTGCCGTTAAACACTTCATAGGAGGACCTTGATGCAATAGGATACGTTTTTGTATACCGTTTCTTAACAAAATATTTCCCAATACATGCAAATTTTATTCTTTGTAGAATCACTTAGCTTGACTAGCATTAAACAATGAGTAATTATACAAATCATGTACGCTAATATATAAAAAACAAAAATTATACTAATAAAAACATGTAAATATAGTAACACTCACATGGTATGAAGTATGTATGTACTATAGGTACATAAAATACTGTTTATATTCAACATTATTTAGATAATACTTTTTAATGGTGAGATATGATATATTTCCTTGGTTTTTATTTCATTACTTTGTCTCCGATAGAATTCATTAATACACAACAGCTCTTTACGTTTCACCATAATTGTTTACAATCACATTGCTCAATATAATGGGTATCATCTGATAAAATTTTAGAATAGGGTGGCACACCGCCAAATCAATTTTCATAGCCAACTTTGGTGGGAAAGCCTAGGGTTAAAATTTCCAACTCCGAAATATCAATATCACGTAAACAAGTGGATGGAGCTACTTGCTTTAGATTAAACCAATAAGAGACCTGGAATCATTTGGGAGATGGTTTACTTATTGGATAGTTCGAATGTGCGCATGCGCGTTAAACACACCGCAAGAAATGAGCAATGTCGCCAAATTGAAATTAAATCGTATTTGGCGACATTAATTCAAAAGGTTTGGCAGAGTGCCATCGTATTCTTAAGTTTAACTGGACATATTTTTAAAAATCATTTTATCATCATTGGCCAAAACTAGAAATACAGGACAGTTAAATTAATTCTTTTTTGGAACAAAATAATTATATTTAATATTCGTAAATGATACTCGAAAAATCACTAAAAGTCGAGTATGCAACACGTGCTTTATTTTTAATAGTTTAAAATATTACACACATAAATTTCGAATATTTTAAAAACATTTATGTATACACAATAAACTTAACGATCTTTAATAGTTATGAGCTTAAACGTATAACCGAATATTTTTGGTTAAGCAAAGGCATAAATGTTTCAGCACCATAAAATGTATTAAGCTTGCAGCTTAAAAAGTTATATACAACACTTATCATATTAACATTTACTAATTTTAAAGTTATGTAGTTAACTTATTATGAAAAGACATTCATTTGAAATTTTTTATCAAATAATGAAATAAGCTGCAGGGATTGAATATTCAGAACATAATGCATCTCGTACAAGCTTTCCGATAGATAGATAAATAAAAAGTTATGTTATTGTAAATTTTAAGATATGTCATTATTTCTTAAAACCAAGGTAAATTATGATCATTAATACATCGAAACTTTTAGGAATAATAAATAAATGCTTTAAAAGCTATTAATAAGTGTTTCTAAAAGAAAATCGTCTTTGATGTTATATGTTAAAATTAAATAAAAACTAAGGAATTTTCATTTGCATAAACAACTATAACTGTACAGTTCATTCAGGACAACTGTACAGTTGTTTCAGGATCCTACCAAATATTTGAATTTTAAATATTTTAGCGAAACTTAAACATAAATTTGTGCATCAGTAAACTTCCTAAAAGTTATTGCAATAAAAAATCCTCGGTTAACACAAGATTAATCAATACTTGTTAATAAATATATATTTTTGTTGCAACACTGAGTTTTACAACTAAGATATTTAAAAGTGTGTCACTAATTTCGACTAATATTTTCGAAATAGCATAATAAATATATGATTTGTTTTAAAGAAAACCTTTACAAACTTGTGCGTTTTTATCTGTTTAAAACTGATTGGATTTCATAACGTCCCTATGTTTTTATATTTAGATTTTTCTAGAGTTCGTAATGATTTCTGATAAAAATGAGGAAAAATGCTTTTTGTGTAAAAATAAGGTTAAAAAAAGGAAGAATAAATATTTTTGTTTCAATAAAAGGGTAAATGGAATTTTAAGTACATATATTTTTTTAAAAAGAACTTTAGAATTATAAATAAATGTAACCATTACGAAAACGATATTTGTGTGTTTCGATGTTAAAACATTTCCAAGAATATAATCTGTAAGAATCATAAGGATAAATGTAATAAGTTATATAAAATTCTAATTACTCAAAAAATTAAAATTATGAAAAAAAATTAGAAAATGACTTTTAGTTTAAATGATTTTTAGAGCACTTGGAAAGTTTAAAAGTATTTCTACGAAGCATAGATTGAGTTTAAAGTGTCTTTAGGAATATCAAAGGAAAATATTTGTTCTTAAGGAATTCTAAGGCTAAAACGAACCCTGAAAACATCCTAATAACAAAAAATCAAATGAACCTATGAAATCCTCACTGTGTTTCAATAGTAAGTATTGCAAAAAAAATCCGTGCGTTTAAAGTCAGGATAGATTATGTTACTATGATGTCATAATAAAAATCAAATAAATGTAACAAAACCTAAATAAAAATTTTTACTTCTATGGACTTGAGAAATTTGATCTCATAATCAAAGCATGATAAGCATTTATTGCGAGAATAAAATTAATAAATTACAGTGTTCACTCTAGAAATAAAAAGGGGCAGGGCGCTGTTTGCAGTAAAAGGGCACCTTATTTTTGAAAAGGCATTTCTTGTTTTTAAAAGGGCACTTTAAAAAAAAATGTTTGTATGGGCATGGCCACACATTTGACACATCGGACTCGTGACCAAACAAAAAAAAGTTCCGATTTGTTGGTTAACTTTGCGCCAGAGCTGCATATTGGGCTATTATTAATGGTTCGGGGCCTATCTTGAAGGAAAGACTCGTACAAAATTGATGTCTCTTTATGAAAATATCATTTGAAATCTAAAATTTAACATTTTATAAAATTATTGTTTTCCTTAAAAAGCAATTCTCTACGTAGGAAACAGATTACAAAACTGACTTACAAATCTGATAAAAAGGCTACTTAAATCCAAAATTTGGTAATAAAATGAATAGTCGTAAACCAATCCCTACCTAGTCCCAAACCATATTCTCTTTAAAAAAAACACAGAAAAACCAATAGGATTTGTGGAATGCCCTCTGCTCGAAATTACCGCGGAATCATCGCGATTTCACAACACGCGTAGTTATAAAGGAGTTTGTTTTTCTACTGTCATAATTCCCTTAATTCCTATTTACACACACATTTTTTTTAATCGATGCCTTTTTTAAAGACGACTAGGGAAGCAATGATGATTTTGCTTGACTGAAAAGGGCAAGAAGGGCGGAATTTTTTCAAAAGAGGGCGGCATTTTTGAAAAAAGGGGCATGAGGGCGCTATCGATATGAAAAAAGGGCGGGCAGGGCGGACCGCCCTTTAAATAACACCTAGAGTGAACACTGAAATTACATTACTTTAAAATTAGTAACAGCATTACAATTTAAACTAATACTTATAATTAATAGTATTAAACGTTAATTAATCATATTTCTGAAACGTTGGCAGATACTTAAAAAAGTACATTGCTAAGAATTGTTCTTTTCCGTTTGGAATGAACTTTGAACTTTCTTGAATAAATGCTAGACAAAACATCCTTATTCGAAATATCGTCATATGAACTTAAAAAGAAGCATTTATTTGAGTATGTGACTAAAGAATAAAATTAATATGAGATGATTAATAAACACGTACTCACAATTAAGCACCTCACAAAGATAGGCCAACAATTCAAAGCACAAACCCTTTCCAGGTTTTGCTTTAAAAACAATATACCATTATATCAGTTATATTATAAACAACAAACATAGGTGCTTCAGACTTGAAACATTACAAAAATATTGGCACCACATTCAATATTTTCGGTTTGCACCACAAAGGATGATTATATTCTAGCGATCTTTCCCATTTTCTACAGCAATGAGTTGAGCAATGGGGGTTTTTATGAGATTATCTCTTTTGAAATGACTCAAACCTTACCCAATGAATTGCGAAACAATTTTACAACAGTCACGACGTTAGTCACTTTCGTTACGAGTCGTTGAATAATAAACTCTAGGTACCACAAACTTATTAACTAACACAAATTGAAAGCAAATTTACAAAGGTTTTGCAACGTATACAATTTTTTGGGGGGAATCTTGTAAAACAACTTAGAAATGAAGGGGTGAGAAGCCATAGGGTACAAGTGGGAATTTAACCATTTGGTGAAAATGCAGTTTAAAGTTTACTCTGTTTAAGGAGGCCATCACCCCCCCCCCCCCCCCCTTAAAGTAGGTAAATTCCTGTAGACTTGATAAAATCACAAACCTAGTTGGCGAATTTGTGAAAAATTTGGCTTTTTTAAAAAAATGACACTAAGATAGGTAAAAATCCTTATTTGGCTTGTCAATTTTAAGATTTCCCCTCTCCTCTCCAATCATAAGCCCTATTGATGACTCTCATTGAAGTTGTTGATTCTTACGCCGGTATATCTCAGCACATGACAGACATTTACTTGTACCCTCTTTGTCACTGACACTTCGTATGCATTAACTATCTATAATCGTACTCAAGGTTCCCACTCAAAATTCAGATTACAATTCCCTGGCTTTACCAGAAGGTGTTAAAAAAATTCCAGAAGCAAAAATATGAAAAATTACTGATTTTTTTTTTAAAGAGAAATGTTGAGAACCGTCGTAAAAAGGAAGTGCTAACTTATCAAAGTATTAAAAAAAACAGAGAAACGATCATTTTTACAAATTTATATTTTTGTAACGAAAAGAACATTTCATCGATGGTGAGGAAAGGAATTTAGTAAAGCATCTTCATCTAAAAATTTTTTGTAAAATTCCCTGACTTTTCCAGAAAACTTGAGAAATTGTTCATTTTTCCTGACAATTCCTTGACTTTTTAGGTCATTTTCACTGACAATTCTAGGTGTGTGGGAACCCTGCGTACTTGAACTCAATTTTCTTGAAAAAGTCACTCTTGTACCCCGTGGCTTTTTACCCCTTCAAATGAGGTTTACAACTTTTTAAAAAATTTGCTGGGTGTAAAGTGTAAAATCATATTACAGAGTGGTAATAAAATCTAGGATTATTTTTTCAGTAGTATATGCGGAATTTCGGAAATTTCTAGGACATTTCCAGAAATTTAAAAATTCCCTGAGAAATCCCTGATTTTTTTTTTAAAGTTCCACCACTCTGTACGAAGCCAACTTATATTTTACCCAATCCAACGCACCTGGCCACACTCCCCAGCAGCTGATTCGGCTTAAAGCAAAGGCAACACATTCCCCAAGTGTTCGGGTACGAACCACTCGGCGTGTTGCCCTAACTGAAACGGACCACCCCGTTGTACACAGCCCTGGGGACGCAAATGGGAGCGTTCGCGTAGAACGCCGGCCCCCGGAAAAAAGAAGCGGGAAACGGATTCTTCAAAGTTCCGAACGGGGGATAAAATGGCGGCGGCGGAGGACCACTCTTGACGCCGTTGTTCTTGTGGTACACCCACGCAGGAACTGCCGTGGTGGTGTCCTTGAAGATCTTGAACAGGACGAGCTCCATGCAGGTGCGGGCGTCCTCGATGCTGTTGTGGCCGGTGAACCCGGCCTGGATGTTCTTCTTCAGGTGGACCGCGGCCAGGTGCTTGAGCGAGTACTTCAGCGGGTGTCCCCGGGCGTGCGGGAAGACCCAAGACGTGTCGACGACGTTGTCGTGGACGAAGTTGAGGGCGAGGAAGTCGTTCTCGACGGAGTGGCCGATGAGGATGGAGTCCCGGTTCAGCATGAGCACCAGCTGGTTCTGGACGTCGGTCAGGGTGGTGGTGACCCCTTGCATGGCCTTCGCGTCCACCCCGCTGAAGGGGGTGTTGTAGTCGAGGATGTCGTGCGCCGGGCGGACGTACGAGTCGTACACGACCGATCCGTCGATGCCGATCAGGCTCACCTTGACCAGCTCCATGCCTTGGGTGGTGAAGGCCATCTCGCAGTCGAGGGCGAACACGTTGCACGGGTGTTTGTTGCCCTTGAAGGTGGGGGCCACCTGGAAAGGGTCAGACAAGTTGTTGAGTTATTGACGGACTTTTAATATAGAATCTTATAACGATCACTACCATATATGAATTATTATAATAATCATTGCCATATGATGAGTTCTGAGCTAATGTGGATCAAGTCCATAAATTATAGTTTTGATATAATAAAGGTAAAATTTTATCAACACTAGTTGATTCTTAAAGTGATTTAGAGGATAATAATGACATCTGTTAGAATATATCAATAGCAGGGACTTGGTTCACTATGGCTCTGAAAAGATACATCATTAACAAGTATTCATCAGCAACAAACAATTTTTTAAATACGTTTAGACTTGATTCCACTTTAGCTCTGAACGCTGCATATATAAATTATTATAATGATCATTGCCATAATGGATATCAGAAGACTCAAATCAGAAAATGCCACGTTACCCTTAATGATAGAAAGTATAACGTCCTTCAGGAACGCCACAGCGTACTGCCGGTAGCATTCACATTTACAATCAGCATTCTCCAATGCGTGCGTAGACGCGTATAATTTATAACTCAAGCATTGGTTTATTCGGTGAACGTAAGAATATGAATAAATTTGGAAGGAGTAAAAATACTCCTTGAAAAATTATTTGGGCAAATACCGTTCACGATCGTATAGAGTTTTTTTTTTCCTTAATTCTAGCAGGACAGTCGGTGCTACCACCAGAAAATTCAGAGTTGGCGCTGCAACTGCAATATGTTTTACGAGAATTTGAACATTGAATAACAACAAGTTACTGAGCTTGTAAAACACAGGATTGACCTAGTTGGAGGACCTTGTCGAGACCTACTAAGTACTGCTGAAAGCTCCGACGTCTTTTCAGTAAATACAAAACGGACGTCCTGCCATCAGGACGCAGTGATTAGTCGGAGGCCATGTACAAAAGTGCTTCTGGAAGGTCCTTTTAGAAGGGACTTTGGCCTGTACGTTCTATCCTTACTTTAACAGCATTTCATCTGGTCGCGCCAAACTCCTGACCAACTTTGATGTGATTTTCAACCGCCAAATTCCAGCAATGTTAAAAAGAGGGATACTACATTGAAACAGATTATAGTACTTACCTCAATTCCTTACCTTATCAAATATAATCAATTGATTAACCCTCGAGTTACCAATGCAACTCCAGTGAGCACCTTAATTCAGGTCTCTAATATTTATATTATGCTAAAAGTGAGTTCTCTTTCCATCTAGTGACTTCTTGAAAACCTTCGTACACCAAAATTTACGAAAAAATTATAAATAAAAATTATTATATAATAATTAATGAAAAGGATATTTTAAAATTGGATTTCTAATTCATCAAATTTCTATAAAGGTAGCTTCGCGAAATGTAAGCTGAACAGTTGTTAGCTAAAATTGATTTACCCCTTTCAAGGATCTAATGTAGACGAGAAACGATCGAAAATCGAATATTCGTATTAAATTATTTTTTGTTTAAAATAACAAAGAAAATTATACTTGATTGAATTATTATTCTTATGCTGTACCTAAAACTATACTTAACCAAAAGTTCGATAAAACAACGTTACAGGTTTGCCACTCAACAATAAGATAATTTTTTATTTTTATTTTTCAAAAAGCTTTTTAAAAATTCCGGATTACAAGCAGAATTATTTTTTAAACGTATTAAGTAAACACTAGTAAAGATACAGTGTTTGTAAATAATAAAATATCAAGGAATATAAACATTTTTAATTTGGCATTGCACAAATTTATAATTTCACGTTGAACTTTTTAAAAACAATTATCTAATATTTTGAGAACAATTCCGATTTTCCAGAAAATTTAGAAATTTTTTAATGTTTCTTGATAATTCGATTTATATTTTCTTTCTTGTTTCGTTTAGTTTCTTGATAATTCGATCAAATTTATATATTCACGATTAATTTTTTTAAAACCTTTTTCTAATATTTTGAGAACAATTCCGATTTTCCAGAAAATTTAGAACATTTTTAATGTTTCTTGATAATTCGATATTTCTTCTGTTTACCAGGTGTATGGTAACCCTGTTTATAAGTTCGATAAACGGATGAAAAATAACTGTTAAAAACTATACTTTCCTTGTTACCAAAAGATCCTAAAAAACTTATATAATAAAATAATTCTACATTAAGTTACTTTGTGGAAATTCGAATAACGGGAGAATTTTTTTTACCCGAACAGGTTTGGGAAAGTAAAACATTCCACTTTTTACCCTTTTTTTTTAAATAACAAAGAAACAGGAATCTGGGGGAAATTCCTTTATAAACTTTATATGAAAAAAAGGACAAGGATTTAGAATTCCATTAAATTAGTCTTCAATTTCCGCTTTAATTTACTTGAGTGAGATTTGTAACATATTTCTTTGATTTAATCTGAAAGCTCTGTTCAGAATTTGTTAAGGAAGTTTTGTGTTTCTTAATTTATTACCTGCTTTTATAATTAAAAATATTATTTTTAAAAGTTTAACTTTGTTATTAAAATTAGTGTTAGTTTTAGTAGTAGGTTTATAATAGTTATTAACATTTAAAGAGTTATTACTGACAATTATTTTTTTGCTTCTAAAACAAGTATATTTCTAGTTTTAATATAAAGTAGTATTCAACATTTTATAAAATTTGCGTAGTATTTGTTTAATAGAAATGTAGATAACATTTCCAAAGCGCAGCTGAAATTCACTACTTATGGTGGCAACAACATTCTGGAAAAAAAGTTCTCTGATATCAAGGATAGTGGAGACTATATATAAAAGGTGTGCTGGTACTCGCTCTTGCTGATGGAGGGCGGGGAAAAGGATTCTTTTGACGTCATAGTGACGCCTTCCTCCGCCTTTAACTGTCTGTGGGCGTGTCTAATGCTCTCGACAGTCGTTTTAAGAGTAATTATCGCTATTGTCAAGGAGTACTTAATTTAATAAGAATTCTTGCTTTTTAACTAATCATGAATTTATTTAAAAGAAAACAGTTAAAATTTGCTTCAAAAAACAATTTGAATCGATTTCCAAAGCCGTTTCGTTATTAAAATGTAAGTAGCAATGCTTGAAACACAATGCCAATGAGAATTATCAAAAACCCATAGTAAGGCGGAGCTAAAATGACGTCAAAAGAATTCTTTCCTTGCCCCATTCAAAAAGCGAAACACGAGCACACCTTATATATATATATGGTCTTCACTATCCTTGCTCTGATATTTCCCTGATGGTGTCACAAAAAAATTTATGATTTTTCAATTACATTAATAGATGTTGCAATACAGGCTTTGTATAGAAACAAAGTATCCACGCATTATAAATGACAATTTATAAGCAATACCACTTGACAGTCAAAATAATAATTTATAGATACAATACAAATTATGCAATTGCGCCAAGTATAATAGTAATTAAACATGTTTTCTGACAGCAGATAATAATAAAAAAAAGTTTTTTCGAATTATTTCATTTGTAGATAGTTTTATATACTTCATATTTTCTATTCGAATCATATATATAAATCACATATTCATTAGCCCCTCACATGTTGCTTACAATTCCAGGTCCAATGCACTTTGCTTCTCCCTCCAGCAGTGGTTCACGCTTTTAAAATATAAAAATGCGCATAACCATGCTTTTTTTTATTTATTTTCAGAACTAAAATGAAATATTGACAACTTAAGTACCCAGAATGGAGGGCATAACGCACGATAATTGCCATTTTAATGATCCATAATTGAATAATGTATCGTATTTGGCATATATTTTTAGTGCCAATTGGCGACCGGAGTCTATATATCCGTCTTTGAACATAATTTCTGAAGAAAAATATATTAAGAATTATTTTGATTTATAACTATTCATCCTGCAATTTCACAGAATTGTAAAATATAAGTTTAATATGCCTGCGTCAATATTTACTGATAATATTTTTTTTTTAAATTTATTTTCAAATATTCATTTTTGAATTTCAATAAAATGTTTTAGAGATGAAACTTTTAAAATAAGCTACATTTAGAATTGATGCGTCCTTAAAGAAGTGCGACCTGTGTCCTCCCTACCTGCACGAACTCGATGTCCTCAAAGGGCCGGTGGAAGGAGACGTGGTGCTTGCTGAGGGCGCACCCCTCCTTCTTGGAGGTCTTCCCGCAACAGTTGAAGCGACCGTTGAGCGGACCGTCGCAGTACACGCGCTTCCCGAGGTGGTAGCTGCACCCCTTCTCGTCTGCCGCGAACCAGTTGTCCTCCAGCAGAGAAATCTTCTTGCCGCACCTGAGGAGAGAAATCAACATAAAAAAAAAGTACTTAAAAAAGAGTACTTAAACATAATCGTTTTTCTTTGATACAATTGCATCGTAAATGAGCGATGACCTAATCAAATTTAAGCAATCGTACTTTCTCAAAAAGGAGCAGCGTGATTTAATATTTCTAATCTCGTATTCTGTTCAAGCCATCTTGACAAACTTAAAATAGTTTTTCAGAAGATGGTTTTTCATATTATTTTCTGTCGATTGCTTACATGGAAACTGAGCTAACACACCATTTTAACATTTTTTTTTTGTTTTATAATTTCTTCAAGCCGCCATAGTAGTTTAACGGATAAGGCTCTGGACTGCGGTGCCTGAGGATCTGGATTCGATTACCGGTAAGTCTTAGTTGTAATTGGAGCCCCAGTTGCTCAGTTGGTAAGGCGTTCAGCTACTAATCAGAGGATTGGTGGTTCGAATCCGTGCAATGGACTTGACATAGAAAAGTAAAACAGTAGTGATCTTGCGATCGGAGGGTTGCCAGCTTCGCTGCAAAAATACTAGAAAGTCGTCCAGAATATCCAACAAATTATACTGGCGTGTATACGGGACTGGTGCACGATACATCTGATCGGGGTCCAAAGTCCCGACGTCTATTGAAGGCGTTGGATGCCAGTTCAGGTGTTTCCTCGTCATCTGACCATGGTTCTAAAATAACGAGGTGCATGTATGAATGTGTTCCCGGGTCTTTCCTTCGAGATTCACCCCGAACCGTCGCCAATAGCCCACTGTGCAGCTCTAGTGCGACGTTACTTAACAAAACCAAACCAAAACCTTAGTTGTAATTGTCGATATTTATTGAAATCGATTTATGAAGGCATCCTATGTAGGTTAGCATCTGCTATTTTTATTTTTTTAAATTCATTTTTGAGTACATGTCTTTTTTAAAATTGAAACATGTGTTCGAAGCCATGATAAGCATCGAATGTACTCAAAAATGAGTACATTTGACTTATTTTTCATTACCTATTTTTAACAGTGTGAGGACTACGGGTTTTAACTGCCCTAGAGAGCGAACGACAAAAATTCAATTTAGGACTGATCCCTTGATTTATATATATATAAATCAAGGGGTCAGCCACAAATTGAAAATCGGAAGGCTTATTTTAACACGGGATTGGATTACTTGTTGATCACCTCACCTGCATTTCTGCACCCCCGGGTTGAGGGGTTTGGGGAAGACGTTGTTGGAGATGATGGTGACCTTCCCCGGGGAGTCCATGTCGGGGAGGGGGAATCCGTTCTCCAGCATCCCCTTCCGGCTCATCTTGTGCAGGAGGATGCGTTCGTACAGAGCCCGCGAACTGAGGGGGATGCAGTTGAGGTACTTCTGGACGGGGCTCTGCTGCTTCATGCCCCCGCCGCCCTTTTTCATGCCCCCTGCCACGATTGGGGGAGATCCGGTGTCAGGGAGTATCAATCTGGAAGCATGGGATGATGCACTGGGGAAAGGGATTAAGTGGAATTAACTCAAAATGGTTAAAGGTTAGTTAAAAAATTGCATGCAATTTGTTACATAAAATATTTATAAACATTATTCTGAATCATATCAGTGTGTAGTTTTAGTGGTATCGCTAAATGTTTTGACCCTCTAGTGCAGTGGTCGGCAAACCGCGGCTCGCGAGCCACATGTGGCTTTTTGGCCGTTTGAGTGTGGCTCTTCCAAAAAATACCACGTGCGGATGCGCACGAACAGTGCGATTGAAACTTCAAAGCCCAAAAACGTTATAGCCCAAAATTAAGCACAACAACGTACAAACTTGACTTACCAGAACTTTCCAAGGAAAAGCAAGGACATTGTTCACATTAGTTTTTGTCAGTCATTGTTAAGATTTAATTTTATGGATACCTTACAATTTAATTTTTATCAATAAATAATATCGTTATTAAGTATGATTGCAAGTTTTATTCAATCCACCTATAGTTTAACTAAAACTTTAAGTAAAGTTTATTAAGTTAACGTTAGGGAGCATAGTAGAGTGAAGGAAGAGTTAGGTAGTGCTGAGGATTGTGAAAGGTATGCTGAGGTGATTTGGACACATAGAGAGAATGACAAAAGGATTTAGACTAAACAAGTAAACAGGACGCGTGTGGATGAAGAGTTGGAAGGGGTCGACCTCAACGAACGCACCTCAATCAGATTGAGAACGTTTTTAGCAAAGGGCAGCTTAGGAGTACCCTAATTAAATTAATAACAATGTACCTAACTATATAGTCAATTCAGTTAAAAAAATTCGGCTCTCAAAAGAAATTTCAATCGTTGTACTGTTAATATTTGGCTCTGTTGACTACTGAGTTTGCCGACCACTACTCTAGTGGTGCATAGTGTATCATATATGCTACACAACTTTAAAATGACCGCTAGTTGCATCTATTGAGTTTTCTGTTAACTATTATAGTATTGTCACGTGGGGAAGTCACGTAGGCCTAGTTCTTATAACCACCGCAAGGTCCCTTTTCTTTATAAAAATGTTTGTGATAAAGGCAATCAGTTGCTTCGAGGTTTGTTGTTCTAAAACTGGCTCGTGCAGGTGAAGTTTTCAAAAATTGTTTCATTACTTATAAGTATAATCTGGCTCTACAAAAAATCCTAGCTAATGCCAAAGGTATGTAGATTGTATTTAACTATATTTCATACTTTTTGAAAATTATTTTAGTAATTATACATGATGTTGCATATACGCTACACAACGCACCCTTTACCGTTATATTTTGAACACAAACGCGTTAAATTAAATATGTTAAATATTAAGATATTAAACATATTT
This sequence comes from Troglohyphantes excavatus, assembly GCA_963932185.1. NCBI lineage: Eukaryota > Metazoa > Arthropoda > Arachnida > Araneae > Linyphiidae > Troglohyphantes > Troglohyphantes excavatus. The sequence goes on from OZ010671.1 coordinate 15,665,992, forward strand.
TTATAATTAGTTATATCTTTATTTTACCTTTCTCAATTGTAGATATTTTTCATGTTTTATAACGTCATGTCATAAACGTTTTGATTTTCATGTCAAAGTAAAAATTAATGGTCTATGAACTTCTGTTAAGGTAATTTGTCTTAACACTTAAAAAACAACATAATCTCCTTTAACTTTACATAAACTGTTACATCAATCTAATTTAGAAAAGGGAAATCTAACGCAAGGTTTCAAATATGCACTTACAGTTTTGAAAAAAAACAAGACCTCTGTTGATAAAAGCAAGCATGACGTATAGCCCGATTAAATTACCATTATTTTAGAAAAACAGTCGATTTACATAATAGAGGATAATGTTAGCTCACCATTATTTTGAAATAATAATGGTTATAAACCAAAGATGGACCAATTACTGCGACTTTTATTCTTTGCAAAATATAGAGATTGGATCTTTTTCGACCAAAGTAAAGTAATAAAGTAAAAGTCGGGCGTGGTTGGTGTATGGCCGAAAGGGTATAACGTTATACTTCCTTTCAAGAACTTATGTTCGCCAACAGAAGAAAGATAAACAAGCTATTTTATGTGACGCGTCGGGCACCGTACATGTTTTGCTTTATAACAAGTTTTTTACGCGCACACCTACATCTCGCCGTCTAATTTTCTATGGAACGAGATTAAATTCATGTCAATTGTGCATATAAAAGCACCATAAAAGCATGTAGTTTAGTTTAAATTCAATATATTTCACATTTTAGATTCATCTGGTTAAAAATGAACAGTTAGTCGATAAGAAATGGATGATACGAAAGCTGCTATGTTTGTGTGCGTGCGAAAATGTCAAGGAATGAGAGGCTTCATCAATGCACGCTATTAAACTCACAGAGGCGATATTTACATCGTAAAGTTGCTTAAACAGCATGAAAATAATAAATGATTATTTGCAGTATATGTATTTTCCAGTTTTAAAAATATTAATGTATAGGTGTACATACACACTATAAAAAACGAAAATCGGTTAAAATTTCCAAAATATTTTTTTGGTTCTATAGTATTCCCCGATTCAGTATCTTTCAGATGATACCAAGATTGAATAAATATTCCAAAAACTTTTTTATTTACAAAGAGTTATTCTATGGCCGCGCTTGCAATGGCAATATGTTTTGTAAACTTTACACTTGATTTCTGAAGAATTGTATTTTTAACATATGTCCCTTCATTCGAAACATGATAACTCAAGTTTGCTTAAACATTTTGAGAAAATTATGTTTTCTTTTAAATTTATATTAGTTGTAAGATGTTATGACCCTCCATCAAAACGATTCGTTCAAAAAATAATTTTTAATAGAATTTTAAAGTTGAAAATTTGAATAAAAAAGTGTTTTTTTAGGGACTGTCGAGGTAAAAAATTATTTAAAAAAACACTTTAAATGCTGTAATCTTTTTGGAGGGTCATAACATTAAGAAAGATACTGCGAGTAATTTCCAACAAAAATTATGCTTCTAGATTAATTACAACTTGCGTAATCACGTTTGAAAAAACATGCTAATTAACATATAAAATGCTAATTAGGTAATTTGTATTTTATATTTTTCAGAATTTTTTTAAATGATTCATCACTATTTTTAAGGTGTTTTCCTACACGAAAAAACTAGATTTTTAAATTCATAAATAAAAAAAAAATGTTCAAGTGTATACGTAAACAAGTTTTTAAATTAAACTTTAAACCAATAGAGTTCTAGTGAGAAAAAGACTGAATTATAATGAGAAAAAGGCCACATTATAATGAGAAAAAGGCCAAACTCTAATGAGTAAACGCCAAATTACAATAAGGAAAGGGTTCCAACGAGGATTCTAATGAGATAAAAACCAAATTCTAATGAGAAAAGGGCCAAATAATAAGGAAAAGGCCAAATTCCAATGAGAAAAAAAGTCAAATTTTAATGAGAAAAAAAGTCAAATTTTAATGAGAAAAAGGCCAAATTCTAACGAGAAAAGGGCCAAATACTAATGAGAAAAAGACCAAATTCCAATTTGAAAAAAAGTCAAATTTTAATGAGAAAAAGGCCAAATTCTAACGAGAAAAGGGCCAAATACTAATGAGAAAAAGACCAAATTCCAATTTGAAAAAGGCCAAATTCTAATCAGAAAAAGGCCATATTCCAATGAGAAAACGGCCAAATTCAAGTGATAAAAGTAAAATGAGAAAATGGCCAAATTCCAATGAGAAAATGGCCAAATTCTAATGAGAAAAAGACCAATTTCTAATTAGAAAAATGCAAATTCCAAAGAGAAGAGAACCGAATTCTAATGAAAAATGAATAGTCGTTGCTTACTTAATATTATTTAGAAATGAAAAGGTTTCCATTTAAACCTCCATCGAGTAGCTAGGAAACCGTATTAGGGCGATTCAGCTGCAGATAAGAGAATGATTCGGAAGTTTCAAAGGAAAGATAAGCTTCATTAATTCACGCTATTACAGCATTCCATTAAACCTACGGAGGACAAAGTATCAGTAAATTTTAAATTGTAAAGTTGTTTACACTGTATGAGAGTAAATGATTTTTTACAGAACATGTAGTTTTTAGTTTCAAAAATCTTAATATATTTAAATAAACAAGTTTTTAAACTACACCTTAAACCAATAGAGCTCTAATGAGAAAATGCTAAATTATAATAAAAAAAAGGTCAAATTCTAATGAGAAAAAGGCCAAATTTTAATGGGAGAAAAAGGCCAAATTCTAATAAAAAAAAGGCCAAATTCTAATTAGAAAAAGGCCAAATTCTAATGAGAAAAAGGCCAAATTTTAATGGGAAAAAAGGCCAAATAATAATGAAAAAAGGGCCAAATTCTAATGAGAAAATGCCAATGAGAAGAAGGAAAAATTCTATTGAGAAAAAGGCCAAATTCTAATGAGAAAAAGACCGAATTCTAATAAGAAAAGGCCAAATTTTAATGAGAAAAAGACCAAATTCCAATACGAAAAATTCTAATGATAAACATGCCAAATTCTAATGAGAAAAAGGCTACATTCTAATGAGAAAAGGACCAAATTCCAAAAAGAAAGATGACAAATTCTAACGAGAAAAATGCCAAATCTAAATGAGAAAAAGGCCCATATTTAATTAGAAAAAGACCAAATTCCAATCAGAAGATAACCGAATTCTAATGAGAAATGAATACTCGTTGAAGGTTTCCATTTAAACCTCCATCGAGTAGCTAGGAAACCTTATTAGTGCGATTCAGCTGCAGATAAGAGAATGATTCGGAAGTTTCAAAGGAAAGATAAGCTTTATTAATTTACGCTATTAAACATTCCATTAAACCTACGAAGGCCTAAGTGTCAGTAATTTTTAAATTGTAAAGTGTTGTTTATACTGTATGAGGGTAAATGATTTTTTACAGTACATGTAGTTTTTAGTTTCAAAAATCTTAAAGTATTTAAATAATTAAGTTTTTAAACTATACTTTAAACCAATAAGAGTACAAACTCAATTTACATTCGAGTATTTTTTTTTCTATTTAAAAATTGGGTGTATTGACCTGGAGATTGAAGAAGTTGCATTACGTATCTGGCTATCAGATTTACAATTCTAAATCTGTAAAGATTAAGTTATAGACGCGTAATTGGTTTAACGTGACGAAATTTTTTTTAAAGTAAATTTTGGAATAAAATTATTGTAATTTTTAAAAGTATTGTTATTTTTGAAGGTTAGGAATCTGACATAGAAATTTAATGTCAGTTTGTAACAGAAGTGTAACAATTTATCGTTTATGATTATTGTATAGTTTAATACAATTGATCTCAAGAATATCACCTTTTGGATGAATATATTTTTAAAAAACATGGGCGCGCTAACCAATTTTGAAAAATGCGCCAAGGAACTGGTTATCAATTCGACTGTTATGTATTTTTTCAATGTATGTTCGAGCATGATTTTTTTTCTAATTCCTTATTTAAATTTTTAATATAATTACAACTTTTTGAAGTAGGTTTCAATTTAAAGAAATCACACCTAAACTTTGGCGCCCATTTAAAATAACTTGTAATAAGTTTAAAATTAATATTAAAATTTTTGCGCTTGTTTTTAAAAAATATTAAAACAGTTTTATAAATATTTAATAAATTAAAAAAAAAAAAAAAATTCCCTTTTTAGCACTTTTCTTTTCATAAAGTTGCTTTTCCTTTCAAATAAAAGATTATTTTATTTTGATCATTGTATACACAGTTTAGTAATGATTTATATTTAAAGCTCTTACATTAGATTTCCAGAACATTACATTTTGGATGAATTTGCTTTTAGTAAATGGGGATATTAATAAAAATAACACTTATTTTTTTAATTTTCTTTTTGAAATAGACAAAACAAGAATCCATTAAGAACCTATAAAAATAAACAGAATAAAATTTATTTTATTTAGGATTTAAAAATGTGTTGAATCCTTGAACGCCGAGAAAAATATTTCATCAAGTTTATTTATTTATATTCACATAAATTTATAAGTCAACGCAATAGCTTACATTTTTTTAACCTATTGTATTTTTAAAATAAATTTAAAAGTATGCGCAGTGCTGAAAAAAAATAAAGATTTGCTTTTAAGGAAAAATTAATGCTCAGCTGTTCAGAAACACATAAAAAGTATGTTCGTAGTATCATTGAAAATATAGATAATTTAATGTTTTTAAACTAACTAAAAACAAACATAAAAAAAAGGATTGGTTTTTGATCTTCGATCTTACACGAGAATATTTATATTTGACGTGTATACTCGTAAAAGCACATTCAAAAACACGCTCAGGACAATTTTGAAAAAAATCATGTATAGAATTTTTATCTCGAAATATTCATAAATAAAATTGAACACTGGCATTCTTGTTTTGAAACGTTTTGTTTTGACACTAACAATACTGTCACATTTAATAAACATGATTAATTTACATATACCGAGGTTATTTTTTATTAGAAATATGTTTGAGTTATTATGTTTGCATACCTTTTTCGACTTTAAAGTGTTTCAAAATATATACAAACACAATACAAACATAATAATAAACATATTTATTAAACTAGCATGTCCGTGTGATAATTAACGGAAGAACGCCCCTCCCCCACACAACAAACATTCATAAAACTTTAACGTTTCTGCTCATTCATAGATGGCAGCATTATTAATGGTTCGTTTAAAAAACACGGTTACATGAATTATTTTAAATGCATTTTTATTTACAAAACGTTTGACGTTTTATGAGATAAACGTATGATTTTGGACACCTCAATTTTTCACTGCGCATGAAAATTCTCTTTTTTTTTGGACACCTCAATTTTTCACTGCGCATGAAAATTCTTCTTTTTTTTAAACACCTCAATTTTTCACTGCGCATGAAAATTCTCTTTTTTTTTGGACACCTCAATTTTTCACTGCGCATGAAAATTCTCTTGTTTTTGGACACCTCAATTTTTCACTGCGCATGAAAATTCTTCTTTTTTTTTAAACACCTCAATTTTTCACTGCGCATGAAAATTCTCTTTTTTTTGGACACCTCAATTTTTCACTGCGCATGAAAATTCTCTTTTTTTTGGACACCTCAATTTTTTACTGCGTATGAAAATTCTCTTTTTTTTTGGACACCTAAATTTTTAAGATTCATTTAGTATAATGGCCGCAAAAGGGATCTTTACAACAGAAATAATATATACTAGCATGCCCGTGTGATATAATTATCGCAAGAAAATACCCTCCCACACACATGCGGGTGAAATATATCAGAAATTCTCTTTCTTTTTTACCTCATGTGTTAAGATCCATTACGTCTAAGGGGCGTAAACGGGATCTTTCCTACAGAAATAATATATATGATGATGATAAAACTTAAGCATAAAATAAGTTAAAAATACTCTTAGTACACAGTTTTGGTGAATACATAACTCAATGGTCACACATAAAAAAGGACAAGAAAACTACAAATATAACAGTGATTGGGGATTTGTGTTTCATAACAAACTTAATGCGAATTATCTCATTCTCAATAGGGTCATTATTTATTTAGTTCCCAGTCTTTTGATCATCAGATATGCAAAAAAACGGTCTCTTTATTTTGTAAGTTTTCTAACTTAGTTAACTAACTTCTAACTTAACTATTAAACTTCTGAGGACTTACTAAAGTCCATCATAAAAAAAGGACGTGCCTTTTTTCTGTAAATCATTAAGAGGAATTTGCATGTAGTGAAGGCATAAGGAACGGTGCAAATTCTCACTTCTGAAAAACGTATTTTCTTTCACTTTATTTAAATATTATAACAGAAATATAGTAATACCAAAACCTAAGGTCATTTGATAGGCCAAGCCAGGGACCGATTTGTAAGGTTAGGGACCCAGGGCAAAAGAACATAAGGGGGGTCTCTCGATGTACCTCAAAATAAAATTGATAAATTTAGGTATAAGCACACATGGAAAATAATATAATCAACCAGCTGTAATGGAAGTGTAAATACTGCAATTAAAAAAAAAAAAAGGAGAATTCGAATTAACTTTAATGGTCATTTAAGTACTTCAACAGTTTCTTCATACATTTCTGGTTCTGTTCTTCCATTTTAGCTTTATTTTAGTTGATCCAGATTCGTACGTTCTACCCATTTTATAGCTAGCAAATCCCTAACGACTATAATATCAGAAAATTCGGAATAGATTCAAAGAATCCGTAAACGATAAATCTACGTGCAATTTGTAAACCCAGTATGTTTACTGTCCTGGCCATGAATTGAACTTTGCTAGTGATTATCCAAAGGACATCATGAACGTGCAGGAAAAGTGAAATCAATTGGATAAATAAGTAGAAGTTTTTCAAAAATTAACAATTGATTTAAAAAAAAAAATATTACTTTCTTTTGATTAAATTGATTTTAAAACAAATTATTACTTTCTTTTGATTAAATTAAATTAAATTAAAAATAAATAAATTATTTTAAACTTTTTCCCATTTTGTTAGCATTATAATAATTTTTTTAAGGCCCCCTTAAAATGGGGGCCCTGGGCAAGTGCCCCGAATGCCCTGCCGTAAACCAGTCTTTGGGCCAAGCCCGTCTTCTGTTTAAAATAGAAGAAACCTGATATTACTATCATATTAAAAGCTTAAATCTACCTCAATCAAAGGGTGTGAGGTGGTAGGTAGTAGGTGTACACATCATATTACCTGCAATTCGTTGTTTCATGCATTGTTGATGTTCTGAATCAACATTCATGCTGTGAATAATAAATCATGTACGAACTTCTTCTTTCTAATATATACCGTTGATATAGGGAATGATTTGCAATTATGATAATGAGGTCTGGGACACAAGATTATAAAACCTTTAATTTTGTAATAAAATAGATTTAGTAAAGAAATTATTAAATTTAAAAAATAAGGAACTTGATTTTATATTTCTTTTTGAGTTAGTCACTCTTCTGAATCAAATTACAAAAAATGCATTAAATGGTACCAAAAGATTAAAATATTAAGTTATTATAAAAAAAAATCAAATATCAATATTAAGAAAAGAATTAACAATGAATTAATTCAAAATAATTAATAATTTCAAACTTTTCTTTAACAAAATGTTTTGCTGCATTTTTTTAAAGAAAAGTTTTAAATTATTGTGGAGAAAAGTTGATTGAAAAAAGATTTCAAGTGTAAATAAAACCGGCAAAAAAAGTCAATATAAAACCTTCATAAAAAATGTTGAAATTGAAGGTTTTATTCATGAAAACTATTTTTTTTTTTTAAAGATCTATGAAATTAAAGGTTTTAGTTTCAATATCTTTCCCAAAAGCTGCAAAAAACCTTTAAAAAAAAATCCTGAAATACTTCAATTTTTAATCATGAAGAGAAAATGCAGATATTTTAAAAGTTTTATGCAGGAAAATTAAAAAAATATATAGGTTAGAATATCCTTTATAAAACCTCCAAATAATCTTCAATTTGACATTTTGGCGAAAGTTTTATACTGTCATTTTTTTTCTGGGAAGAACACAAATAAATAAGTGAACAAAAAATATTGTATACTCGAGGACAACCTAAGTTGAGCCTAAAGCAATTGAATATTTATACATATCATAGCTTCCGCTTCAGGTTCAACTTAGGTTGTCCCTGAGTATAGAGAATTTTATATATTTATAACCAGTTATATATATGTATAATATATATTTGTAATCAGTGGTCAGGAAAACCACTATAAAAAGTCCCACTTAGATGCATTGTTGACAAAACTATAATAGTATAAGTTCAAAACACAATAGAAACCAAAATCTTATGTTTTTAATTTAGAATTATTTAGTTTTAACTTTCACAGTATTGAAAAGGCATAAACTTTTAAGTTGAAAATCAATGCTACATTAAAAACTTAGTACAACATTTATAATTAGTGTCTAAGCCACTTTTAGTTGAATAGAAATATTTCTTAAAAATACTTGTCATTGCCGTAAAACAGAATTTCAAATACGTTTGAAAGAAAAGGTTTAAGACATTTCAAAACTACAATAATAATAATAAAACTATTTTTTGTGTGAAGTAATTGATTTTATGGGTCCCCTTACACGTGTAGTATTAAACTGTTTCACATCTAATGGGTCGTATATGTCATATGCTAAATTAATACAGGATAGAAAATTGTCTGTGGTATACAGAAAATGAATTAAATGTTTTAAAATAAAATTAAATAAAAAAAATAGTTGTAGCGAAAGGGTAGAGTTATCTACTTTGCAAAAGAACATCTACCTTTTTTTATATAATACAGTAGACACTCAATAACTCGAATTTTTCGATATCTCAAAAAAAAATCGATTTCCCTGCACCTTCATTACTTATTTAATGTAATTTTATCTCTTTAATTCGAAGTTTTTCGTCGTTATTTTCGATAACTCGAAGTTTCCTCACAACACAAAATGTTGTTTTCCTCTCAAAACTACGGATTTTGAAGAACCTTTAGCATATATGTAATTGCCACTTTCTTCTTTATCAGTTATCTTTCTTATTGTGCGTTATTGAAATTGTATACGTATAATGGATTCCTACCTGTGACTCACCCTTTTGTTTGAATGTCCCCAGACTTGGAACGTTACCGACTGTCCAGAAAGCAACTAACTTAAAATATGAAGACGACACTCGACCTATTCTCATTTTTGTTTAGGCAATGCACTCTCTATAGCAGCATTTGATGAGAGATCGCTCTCTGAAGAAGAATGATAATGAAGAATGCTAACTTCCTTCAAAGATAACTTTGTAAGAGGCTGTATCTTCCATAAAATCTATGCGTACATTCATTGAATCGAGGCCGGAAATGAAAACATCAGAGACATTTCAAGCAATCGTGCACTTGGAAAATATAATTGATTTCGAAAAAAATAGAAATAATCACCAAACTATTTTAGAAAGATATGTTAAATAAAGTCGTGTAAGTATACTAGTATTTATTTTTACCAAAACAGCTTTTTTATAGGATTTTCGATAACTCGAATTTTCGATATCTCGAATTTTTATACACTTCCCTTCGAGTTCGAGATAACGAGAGTTGTATGTACCTTCATTGTGCTTCACTCATATTCTACTTATACAATATTAAACAGCACAAAAAAGCCAATTTTTCAAGGAAATTTCGAAGAAAACTGTTAAAACCGTTTTCGAATAATTTCTAAAAAATAAAATCGAACAATGCCGCCATGTCCTTTTTAGAACGTTTGATTTTTACACTAATATTGCTATCACGTTCAAGATACCTTATTACCTAGCATACTAAGTTTGTTTATACGCGTTTGAGATAATGGTTTCCCATATATTTTAGAAGTCTCAAAACGTGTGCAAGTATTAAAAAAAAGCATAAAATATTTAGCCGAAATAATGTTATACGCGTTTGAGATAAGGTTTTTCCATATATTTGAGAAGTCTCAAAACGTGTGCAAATATAAAAAAAAACCATAAAAATTTATCCCAAACAATATTTTTTATAACTATTGCTCTTTTTATATAGGATAATACAGAATAGTAAAGAATAAAAATACATTATTCATTTGCATTATTTATCCAGTAAAACGTGAAAAGTTTGTTTGACGTTCAAAACAAGAATCAGTGTTCAGCCTAGAAATAAAAAGGGGCAGGGCGCAGTTGGAAGTAAAAGGGTACCCCGCACTTAAAAAGGCACTTCTTGTTTTTAAAAGGGCACTTTAAAAAAATATTTGGGGAGGGTGTGGCCACCCATGGCCAAACAAAAAAATTCCGATTTATTGGTTGACCTTGCGCTAGAGGCTGGGGCTATTGTTGATGGTTCGGTGTCTAACTCGAAGGTAAGACCAGTACAAAATTGATGTATCTTTATAAAGTATTGATATAACTTAAAATCTAAAATTTTACATTAAATTTTTTTTTCCCTATTACCAAATATGCAAGTAACCCAAATCAGACCCCTTACAAAACTGATAAAAAGGCTACTAAAATCCAAAATTTGGTAATAAAACGCCTAGTCGCAAATTCGCCCCAAACCATCTTTTGTTTTAAAAAATACAGAAAAAAAACCTTAGAATTTCATATGTGGGCACAGGTAACTAATAGGATTTGTGGAATGCCCCTTGCTCGAAATTACCGCGGAATCGTCGCGATTTCACAACACATGTAGTTAAAAAGGAGTTTGTTTTTCTACTGTCATAATTCACTTAATTCCAATTTACACACACATTTTTTTTAATCTATGCCTTTTTAAAGACAGCTAGGAAAGCAAGGATGCTTGTGTTTGACTGAAAAGGGCAAGAAGGGCGTAATTTTTTTTAAAAGAGGGCGGCATTTTTGAAAAAAGGTATATGAGGGCGCTATCAAGATGAAAAACGGGCGGGCAGGGTGGACCGACCTTCAAAAAACGCCTAGAGTGAACACTGCAAGAATAAACAAGAAAGTATTTCAAATCATATTTTGGATAGTACATTAAAGAAATAAGACACCTCATCCCCCTTAACCGACATACGATTCAACCCAAAATATTAAAAACAAAATGGCATTGCTTTTATCATAATTCCTCCACCAACAAACTCAGCTATTCAAGAACTTTATATAAGTGATGAACAAACATCGCCAGAGGACGAGACATCTTCCTAACAAGTACCATTAGTTAATGAGTTGCGAGATGCCGTTAAGAGAAATCGACATCTTTTACACTAATAACGAAAAAGGATTTTTGTTGTTTAACACTTGTAATAAAAGGATAGGATAGCATTGGCATTATCTGTTAGGATAAGTGCACTGTAAAAAAAAAACTTAAAAATGAGTACCTGAACCTGCTTATTTTTTGTTTGAGTACAATTGCATCGTAATGAGCGATGACGTACTCAAATTGAAGTAACTTTAATTTCTCAAAAATGAGCAGTGTAAATTAATATTGCGAATTTCAGCTTTTGTTCAAGCCATCTTAACAAAGCGATGTGGCAAACTTGAAGTAGTTGTCCAGAAGATGGTTTTCCACATTATTTGATGTCGATTGCTTAAATGGAAACTGAGTTATTATGACTCAATTATCTTACTTTTCATTCTTTTGCCACGCCTTTTTAACATTACTTCTGTTTATAACTTCTTCATGTCACTCTGGTGTCACGGCTCTGGTAGTACAACGGATAAAGCACTGGAAGGACGACATTAAATAGACGGATTGTGTTCTATTCCCAGCAAGTCCTGGTTGTAATTTATTGAAAGTGATTTATGAAGACATCCTATGTATGCAAGCATTTGCTCTTTTTATTCATTGTGCTTATTTTTGAGTACATGTCTTTTTCAAATATGAAACTAATGTATTCGGAGCTATGATACGCATCGAATTTAATAAAAATGAGTACATTTTACTTATTTTTAAGTACCTATTTTTATAAGTATGCATTCATCTTTGCATTACCTTCAAATGGCTTTAAGAAAAATACAAATGCGAGACAAAAGCAACTGATTAAAAATAATTAATTAATCGATGCAATTATAATCCAAGATAAAAGACTACCCGCGAACAAAAATTACGATATGTACTATAAATTAACAGCAGCAGAAATAATTTTTATTTTACTTTTAGAGAAATTTTCATTCTAATAACATTATAAACATCAAAATTAATTATTAAACGCTTTGAAAAAACGACCAGGAAATGGAATAAGAATGCAATAGCTTAATTTTTATCTTATGACTATTGTAGAATTAACAGGAAAGCGTAAGGAAGTACTATAATTAAACTAATTCATCTCGTGACCTATCAATATAATTTTGATCTGCTTTACAAAACTAGAAAATTAAAAGATGAGACGCATCATTCACATTTATTTCGACAATTTACAATAAAGGTGGTTCTAGCAGCTTGTAGTACAAAACAATAAATAAGTTAAGTTTTTAAAAGTAATAAGTTACGAAGTTTTTTCTAACTGGTACTCAAAAATAAGTAAAATATACTTATTTTTGAGTGCATTCGGTGCTTATCATAGCTCCGAATACATAAGTTTCAATTTTGAAAAAGACTTGTACTCAAAAATGAGTACAATGTGTAAAAATAAATAAAGAGAGGAGATGCTAGTCTACATAGGCTGTCTTCACAAATCACTTTCAATAAATATCGACAATTAAAACCAAGTCTTATGCGGAATCGAACTCAATTCCTGAAGCACAGCAGTTCAGCGCGATGTTAAAAAGTTATAAACAGAAGGAATATTGAAATAGGTGTACGAAAAGAATGGGAAGTAATATAATTGAGTTTTAATTACTCAGTTTCCATTTAAGAAATCGACATCAACTAATGTGGAACACCATCTTCTGAACACCTATTTTAAGTTTGGCCGCTTGCTTTCTTAAGATGACTTGAACAAAAGCCGAGATGAGCAATATTAAATCACGCACCTCATTTTTGCAAACGTACGATTACTTAAATTCGAGTACGGCATGGCCCATTTATATTGCGGGTTGTTAGATGCTTGGTTTGTTTTGGTTAATTAACGTCGCACTAGAGCTGCACAGTAGGTCATTGCCGACGGTTCGGAGCCTATCTCGAAGGAGACCCGGAAACGATGTTTCGAATTTTAGAACCATGGTCAGATGACGAGGACAACACCTGAGCTGGCACCGAACGGATTCAATAGACGTCGGGACTTTGGACCCCGATCAGATTTATCGTGCACCAGTCCCGTATACACGCCGTTGATTTTTGTGGATGTTCTGGACGACATTCTAGTATTTTGGTAGCGAAGTTGGCAACCCTCCGATCGCAAGATCACTACTTTTTACTATTCTTTAGTCTAGTCCGCGCAAAGGCTCGAACCGGGGACCCCTTGGATTCCTAGCTGACGCCCCAATCCACTCGGCCACGGAGGCCTCCATTTATGATGCAATTGTACTTTATGTAAAACGAGTACGTTCAGGTACTCATTTTTAAGTATTTGCATTTCTATTTTCGCATGTTGCCGGCAAATGGAATTCTGCCTGAAAGAAAAAGGGAAATCGAATTTATAAAATTTAACAAATCACAAACCGTTGAGATACGATACAATAGCCTTGATTGGTTAGTAATACCGCGTAATACAAATCACGTTCTGTTACAATTTAAAACAATATGGATTTAATATAAATTAATGCTGGTTAATAATACTTACTACACTGTAAATAAAAGGTACTTAAAAACGAGTACCTGAACATACTCGTTTTTCTTTGAGTACAATTGCATCGTACATAAGTGATGACGTACTCAAATTTAAGTAATAGTACTTTCTCAAAAATGAGAAGCGTGATTTAATATTGCTAATCTCAGCTTCTGTTCAAGCCATCTTCACAAAGCGACCTGGCAAACTTAAAATATTTGTACAGAAGATGGTTTTCCACAATATTTGATGTCGATTGCTTAAATGGAAACCGAGTTATTACGACTCAATTATCTTACTTCCCATTCTTTTGTCACGCCTTTTTAAAATTACTTATGTTTATAACTTCTTCACGCGCTCTGGTAGTACAACGGATAAGGTACTATACTGCGGTGCCTCAGGATCTAGTTCGATTCCCGGTAAGTGATTTATAAAGACAACTATGTGGGTGGTTTTTTTTACTCATTTTTGAGTTCATGTCTTTTTCAAAAATGAATATATGTATTTGGAGCTATGATAAGCATCGAAAGTACTCAAAAATTAGTATATTTGACTTATTTTTGAATACCTATTTTTAACAGTGTAGTTTATTCCGTATTTATTTTGGAATACTCTGGCCTAAAAGTCAAGGACGACTCTATCTTAAAAGATAGATGCTATTTCGTTGGTACAAATTGAGGACTTCGAGATTTCTCGATGTGAAAAAATGAATAAAGAGAAAAAAAAGTTTCGCTATTGGCTGAATAATTAAGTTCTGATAGTCCAATGACCGTATATGGGATGTTAGGACGACATTCAAAATGGAATGTACAGTGAAGTTTGATAAATATATGAATTCATTTTACAAGTGAAAGAGGTAGTTAATGAAATCCCTTATGTAGGGAAAAAAGGATAATTATGTAGGGAAAAAAGGGAATGGATCACGAAATAAATCTGAAAGAAACGTTAATAACCTAAATTGGAAATTTATATTGGCTGGTTGTATGGACATCGCACTGGCGACCACAGTCTAATTGGAGATCTGTGGAGGCGATATCACGTTAATAAACAGTAGATTATCGTCCTACAGCTAAAATTAAATTTGTTATAAAGCGCTATGTAACCACTTTATCCTTATGGCAACCATCATGTATTTTATGTACCCGGTACATTTTTTTGAATGCTGCGTCGAGAACAATGCCTGATTAGCTGGCTACAAATGCGCATATTTATATTTAGATTTAAAAACAAACAGAAAGCAAGACTAAACAACTAACTTTAGACATGCTTTGAAACTTCACCTATTAACTTGAAGGTATTATATCGCTTTTGACAATGCAAAAGGTCGTATGTCTAACCCTAGCGATTTCCAGGAGAGTAATCCTTCTACGATATAACTTTTTTTTCATTTGGTTGTATCTGCTTAATTATTCTTTAATATGATTTCAAATCAACACATATGAACCTTCAATTAGCTGATGACATCAGTGATTTTGGCACCAGATGGAAATCGCAAAGTGCTAATTATAGAAATATTAATAAAATGGAATTATTTGACATACGAATGGAATTATTTGGCACAGTCAACGACAATATGCATTCTAATTTTAAATGGAATTATTTGACATACGACCTTTTGCACTGTAAATGACAATATGCATTCTGGTTTATTTATGCAAGGGAATAAATATATAATAAGATTTACTTCAGCTTAATATAATGATAATATGAATGCACTTGAAAACAGCGTCTTCTAAATTAAAGTTAAAATATATGAACCTTAAATTAGCTGATGACATCAGTGATTTTGGCACCAGATGGAAATCGCAAAGTGCTACATATAGAAATAATAATAAAATGGAATTATTTAACATACGACCTTTTGTACAGTCAATAACAATATGCATTCTATTTTATTTTTGCAAGGGGATATATAATAAAATTTATTTGATTTGAACTTAATATAAGGATAATATGAATGCACTTAAAAACAGCGTCTTCTAAATTAAAGTTAAAATATATGAACCTTAGATTAGCTAATGACATGATTAGCTGATTTTGGCACCAGGTGGAAATCGCAAAGTGCTACATATAGAAATAATAATAAAATGGAATTATTTGACATACGACATTTTGCACAGTCAACGACAATATGCATTATATTTTATTTATGCAAGGGGAAACATAATAAAATTTATTTGAGCTTAATATAAGGATAATATGAATGCATTTAAAACCAGCGTCTTCTAAATTATCAAAATTAAAATACATCCTTGCATAATTATTCGTTAATACGATTTCAAGTTAAAAATATGAACCTTAGATAAGCTGATGACATCAGGGATTTTGGCACCAAATGGAAATCGCAAAGTACTAGATTTAGTAATAATAATAAAATGGAATTCTTTGACATACGACCCTTTACACTGTCAACAACAATATTCATTCTGGTTTATTTATGCAAGGGAATATATAATAAAATTTACTTGAGCTTAATATAAGGATAATACGAATGCACTTAAAAACAGCGCCTTCTAAAATATCAAAATAAAAATACACAGAGCCTTCTAAATTATCAAAATAAAAATACACAGAGCCTTCTAAATTATCAAAATAAAAATACATCCTTGCATAATTATTCGTTAATACGATTTCAAGTTAAAATATATGAATCTTCGCTTAGCTGATGACATCAGTGATTTTGGCATAAAATGGAAATCGGAAAGTGCTACATATAGCAATAATAATAAAAGGGAATTCTTTGGCATACGACCTTTTGCACAGTCAACGACAATATGCATTCTATTTTATTTATGCAAGGGGATATATAATTAAATTTATTTGAACTTAATAGTTTAGGGGAAAGAAAAACAAAAATGGAAAATGAAACTTCAACGTAAAGGACAGATTTAAGTGTATGCATGGATTTTATAACTAGAAACTCTAATATGAGATGGCAAAAGGTAATAATAAAAAAAAATACATCAAAAATCCTCCAAACGTTTAGAAAAAGAGAAAAAATTGTAAAGATGTTTTCTCTGCAGACAATTTTAATTTATGATTCTAAAGCATGTATATATATATATACATACATACAAAACTTTCGTTCCTTGAAAAACATAATACATCATATAGCATAAAATCTAAAACGACTCAATACAGTTCTAAAATTTTGCAAGCATATTTAGTTTATTGCAAACTATAATTTTAGCAAATAAAAAAAAATCGAGAATTATTTTACAATTTTTCGAATACTGTGTCCTCTTAAGTATTTATATGCAAGTACCCAGATGAATAAGCAAGGTGTTTAAAAAAATAAGGGTATAAAAACAAAATGAAGACTTATTTAAAATTAGTGCGAATCTCGGACCCATGCAACAGCCAAACCCCCTCAAGCAGACGATAATAAAGCCCCAACATCAACACGCCCACCATTCTTCGCAGCTGTTAATCCCCAAATGATCCTCACCTGTTGCCAATAGCAACAACACCCACGCGGTATTTATTCCCGGACTCGCACGTTGTTGCGCAACCCATCTCCCGGATTTCCCCCACCCGCCCGGACACCCCGAAACCGGACAAAAAAACAGGAATATACTCGGGAAGATCCAGACTCACCTACCATGAAGATCGGGTCCCAATGCTGACAAACTTTCGGGGAAGTGCCGGATCTCTGCCGGACGACGATGACGTAGTTTGGAAGGGGGAAAAGAGCCGGACCCTTGCGACTGCCGCGATCGGCGGCGCTGTCTGGAGTGCCGGACGAAGATGTGCGAGACGATAAGGATCAATAATTCAAACGCGAAGGTACTATAAATAAACTTGTGGTTCGCCAATCGTCCTGGTGCAAGTGTGTTGCGCCAATCCCAGCAACTGGTGTTTTGGGGGGATCATTTTTTGAATAGGACTTCGGGGAAAAGGGGGGGGGGGATCTCCAGACTGGGATTTGATATGGTCTTTTGTGTGGCTTTCTATTCAATCTTGTGATGGGTTTTGAGGGTGGGGGGGATTGAAGGAGGGTGATTAGGGGGAGTTTATTCGAGATGACATTATTAATGAACGATTCTTCTGGAAAGTTCGTATTGAATGTTTGCTTTGGTGAGGAATAAGTGCGAATAAGAGTCGTGATTGCATAGCTGGTTTGGTTTTGTTAATTAACGTCGCACTAGAGCTGCACAGTGGGCTATTGGCGACGGTTCGGGGTCAATCTCGAAGGAAAGACCCGGGAACACATACACATTCATACATGCACCTCGTTATTTTAGAACCATGGTCAGATGACGAGGAAACACCTGAACTGGCACCCAACGCCTTCAATTGACGTCGGGACTTTGGACCCCGATCAGATGTATCGTGCAACAGTCCCGTATACACGCCAGTATAATTTGTTGGATATTCTGGACGACTTTCTAGTATTTTTGTAGCGAAGCTGGCAACCCTCCGATCGCAAGATCACTACTTTTTTACTTTTCTATGTCAAGTCCATTTCCCGGATTCGAACCACCAATCCTCTGATTAGTAGCTGAACGCCTTACCAACTGAGCAACTGGGGCTCTCTTGTGATTGCATAGCAGAAAAGAAAGGGATAAAAATTTCAAATTAATGGGGGGGGGGGGGGGGGGGGGGGGGTTCACGCCTAGAAGAAGAAGACCGCTGTTTCAATGGAACATGGAGAAAAATCCGCCACGCCGAAGAAGTTCCGTAGGATTAGCATGGACCATATATTATTTAAAACAAGAAATCTTAAAATTTAAATTTGTTCTCTAAATTTATTTCATAATTACGGATTGATATTTACTAATTTTAAAAATAGTTAATGACTGATATTGGTAACGATTTCATGAAAAAATGAATGATAACTCTTGATGTTTCGATATTTATATGCCAACAATCTCCCTTCATCAGCATAGGGGATGAAGGGAGTGTATCTCCCGAAACATATCCAGTCCAGATAGTAGTGTTCACATAGTTTTAAAAAAGGGCAGGGGGGGATTTGTCAAAAAGGGCACTTTTTGTTATGTAAAAGGGCAAAGGGTACGATTGGGATACCAAGGCAATCCTACAGACCTATGTTTTTGCGAAAAAATATTTTTGTTTAATTACAGGGCGCAAAGAAGATATTGAAAAAAGGAAAGGCTCATTTTCACTTCTAAAAAGGGCAGGGCGCATCGGCACTTACAAAAAAAGGGCAGGGCGCGGCGCCCTTTGAAAAACGCATAACAGGAACACTACAGATACCATTGATCCAGTACCATATTGCGTATTTTAACGTTGTATTTGTATTTTAATATTCTTAACGCAATGTTCTATAAGACAAGTTTTTATCTTATTTATCATATCCTTGTGTACTTGAACAAAAGTTAATAAGTTAAAAAAACGGAAGGGGGGAGGGGGGGGGGGGGAAAGAGTAGTTTGTTAATTATTATTTTTTCTGATGGGGGGGGGGGAGTAGTTTGTTAATTATTATTTTTTCTGATGGGGGGGGGGGGGATAAGTTACCTAAAGACATCCGTAGCTTAGTCATTGAACCGCCCGCATGAAAAATCTATACCTACGTGCTTGGTCTGGATCTGTCAGACACAGTCTGCAGTGTTAAAAATCGAACGAAACGTTTCCTGGCTCATAACTTTTGACGAAGTGCAAAATAAAGTAATATGGATATTGCACATAATATTTTCTATTGCTTTCAAAACTCGCAAATAAAAAAAAATCCTAAATCTCTTGGTTTTAGAAGTCTTGTGTGTTTCGCTTTTCTGAGAAAATCTAAAAATACGCGATTTCCACCAACGCTAACAGACAAGAAGGGATAACAGCATCGTTTTCCCCAAACTTTTCCGTCTTCTTCACCTGTTTCTGAAACCTTCGGGATGATATATTGACGTAAATTTATGCTCGCAAACACACAATTCACTGGAACGCTCCTTTTTTGGAAGGTTACCAAAAGATATCTTCTTTAAATGAATAATTTTAGGACCTCAATGACAGGGAATTACTGTTAAACGAAATATTTCTGCGAACTGTAGAACATATTTTGTGGAATCTTTTCGACGACCTCGGTATATAAATTATTTGGTTTGATGTACATTTATGACGTATTCGAAAGATTTGATCTGCAAATATACTAAGCAGTCGCTTAGTTATAATTGAAGCGTTCTAAGCTAAAGTGGATAAGTTCATTGTAGTTTTGAGATAATCAAGGTTTAAAGTTTATTAACACTGGTTGAATCCTAAAGTGATTTAGAGGATTATTTTCTTTTTACTGTTGCAGTATGAAGGCTAAGGGTCATAATTTGAAAATATACACCTTTAACAAGTATTAACCCGCAACATTTATTTTTTATACTTTTGGCCTTGATCTACTTTTGTTCTGAACTCGTCAATTTATGATTAATTTTTGGATAGCTAAAAAAAAGTCAAAATATTTAGCAATAACTTAGCTTTTGTTACAACACATAGAAACAACGTGCATTTGAGGCAAGTGTATCTCTTGCCCCCTGATGACTATAGGTTTAGGTGTATATTAATTCATATTTATTTTGCCATACCTTCAGTTTTATTATAGTTGAATTTACATTTGAAATTTCTACTATGTCCTAAGTAAATTCTAGATTGTAAAAAAATCATATATTTTTTATTATTTTTTTCCGATTTTTTTAAATTTTAAATCAGATTTTTTTTTTGTCTCAATACGTTTAATTAACTACTTTACAGATGTGGGTCTGGTATATACGCAATGGGTAAGGTTTATTGATGAGCTTAACAGTTATCCTGCAATAACGGTAGTTATTGCGGTATTGTTGACGAATAACAGTTACTTTTAACCTGGGGGGAGGGGGGGGGGTTCAGGTTTTTGCGTTTTTGATCAAATTAAACAGCGCATTTATTAATTGTTTGAATAACTTATTTTATTCAATTTATATAGTTTCGATTTTGAAATACAACTTTTTTTGAGGAAATAAAAGAACTGTTAGTTTTTAAAAATAATATCTATAAGTATCGTAAGTTGAAATAATGATATATTTTAACTGTTATTCTAATATCACTCATCCTTAGTAAGGTTAAAAGTGGATGTTTAACTCGTCCCAAATTACACGTATTTATGAAAAGTATATTCATTTTACCTATTTGTTTTTTTAAACAAATTTATATTACATATTTATAAATAAGCTTATCACATTTAATTTTATAGCTCATTAGCTATAGGTAGAAAACTAGGTAGAAACTTAGGTTAAGGTTTTTGCGTTTTTGATCAAATTAAACAGCGCATTTATTAATTGTTTGAATAACTTATTTTATTCAATTTATATAGTTTCGATTTTGAAATACAACTTTTTTTGAGGAAATAAAAGAACTGTTAGTTTTTAAAAATAATATCTATAAGTATCGTAAGTTGAAATAATGATATATTTTAACTGTTATTCTAATATCACTCATCCTTAGTAAGGTTAAAAGTGGATGTTTAACTCGTCCCAAATTACACGTATTTATGAAAAGTATATTTATTTTACCTATTTGTTTTTTTAAACAAATTTATATTACATATTTATAAATAAGCTTATCACATTTAGTTTTATAGCTCATTAGCTATAGGTAGAAAACTGGTTTTGAAAAAACAAAGATTAGTTAACTCGCATTATCTCAGAGAGGTGTATGGTAAGGAAAATAGAAACGGCTGGAAGGGACAGTTAAAATGGACAGTGAAAATTAAACCTTAGGGACAAGACCAGAATATGGAAGAAAAGTTGAAGAGCACAATCATGTGCACAAAAAAAAAATGCACAATCAGTGAGATTTTTTCCCCAGTAGGATTTCTAAATCATTGAATTTTTGTTGCGTTTATTTAAATCAATTGATTTAAATCTTGATTAAAATCACTGATTAAATCAGTTGATTTTGACACCCAGGTTGATTCTACGATATATTTTTCACTTATTTTCCGCTCTTATGGATTTTGACATTAATTTTTTTTAAAACATACTCATTCATTTTTGTCTCTATGTAAAGTATATGGCATGCTGAGAAATGCTTAGTTTTAGAATCCCGATTTTGATTTTGAGAAATCAGAAGACTATAATCAACACATATTCGAGGTTATTAATTCATCTCAATCCATTTCGAACAACAACAACAACAACAACAACAACAAGATGACTATGAACACTTTATCTTTCTTTTACATTTAAGAATTAAAAAAATATTTTTGGTATGCATTTGTGGCGTGATATAGTGTATTAATTGGCGTTAAGGCCCAAAATTGGTTTCAGCCAAACAACAAATGAATTTTAGGAAGTTGACCAATAATTAGCTTCACTTAATCCTGTAAAGAAAATGACATTCGACAGATTCGCACTGTACTACGCAGAAAAAGAAAGTCGGTATAAAATCTTCATCGAAATTGTGAAATTAAAGGTTTTTATTTCAATATTCTTCACAAAACTTGCAAAAAAACTTTTTAAAAACCACACATTTTGAAGCACTGAAATTGTTAGAGAGAAAAAGCAGATTTCTTTAAAGTATGCAAGAAAATTAATAAAAACCGGAATTTTGATTTAAATTCATTTATAAAACTTACAAAAAGACTTTCATTTTTACAATTATGGGTGAAATTTTTAAGTTAGCTTTTTTTCTTGAATAACAATTACAGTTTTCTACATAACCTATTTTCCAATTAGTTGAATGCTCAAAATACTTAAACACCGAATTTGAGAATAATACAGCCAATACTTTTATATAATCATTAATCAATATCAACAGTTATAGTGATATTCTTTTGTTATTAAACACAATCGACCCTTGAGTATGAGGGGAAATATATATATTTTTAAAAGTAAAAATAAGTTTTTATGTAATCCGGTCATATTCTCAACCCCCCCTCATTATAAAGCAACGCAGAGGTAGTAAGAGGGTCCCCCTGTCGTCATAAAATCGAACTTCCGAATTCCGGTCGCTTTCTTAAGCCTAATGAGGGGGACTCTAGCATTACAATCACTTCGGAAGGCTGCCATGTGTCTAGACGGATGAAAGACGATAACCTATCGAGCAAAAAGTTTTGCTTATTATCATCGAATTATTTCCGAAAATAAATAACTAAATCTGCAGTGGCGTACCCAGAAAATATGTATGGGTGGGGTTACGGGCGTGCGAGATCATTACACCTTCACTTACCTTTGTTAGTATAATTTTAAGGGAGACCCGAGCCCCAAATCCTAATTTGTTTATTAATGAATTCAGAAATACGAATTTTTTTATATTATTAGAACATCTTTTTCTAAACAATAATCAAAAACAAAAATATGTTTAAAAAAATTATTTTTGATATTTTTGGAATTTTTTAAGCTTAAAAAGACGTTTTTTAAAAACACTACTCTTTTTTAAATTTTTAATGTTTTTAAATTTTTTTAATTGATTAAATAACATCAAAGTACACACTACAATCGTATGTATAGACTTTTGCAGATTTGTGTTTTAATTGTTTTTAAAAACTTATTTTAAGTTCAAAACCCAAAATATATTCAAACTTTTAAGTTTAATAATTTGTAAAAAAATAGTTTATAACTTAATTTAAAAAAGCTATACATACGTTTATAAAACAAATAGTAGAGCTTCAAAAACTATTAACAGTTTAGTTTTAAGTTAATTATTTACAAAGCCTTAGCATTTTAAACGTGACCAAAATTTAAAAAAAATATTTTGAGTAAATGACGATTGTTGCAGACGAACAGTATGTAGAAGGATTATAAATGGCATATAAACATCTAAAAAAACATATGTTCTGTTTCTTTTACTGTTTTGAAATTTTGTATACACCTTCTCAAGTTTGTTTAGCATCGTTTTATGAAAAAAAAAATTTTAGCAATTTTTCCGGATTTTGGGGCTCGGGTCCCCCTTAAGGAAAAAAAAATATCAAACATTTGTCATGTACCCATATTTCTTTCGAGTCATATTACGTGATCCTTTCTTAAATCTCTTTTATTTTTCTATATATAACAGTGGCGGCTCGCCCACTACAGCTAGTACAGCCGGGCTGCACCTAATTTTATTATATTTTAAAACTAATATTATATATTTTATTAATTTTCTTAAATGAAGATCAGAATTGGAAATGGAGATTAAATTTCAACTCTAAGTAAAAAAAAATCTCCGATAAATAGCAAGCGTGTTTCCGTAATGCACAAATTCAGGAGAAGAAAAAACAAAAACTCCATTCAATAAAAAATTGCAGCTAAAAAGCGAAGTTCGAAATCGGCTGCATCGTTGCCATGGCAACCTTGCGTAGTATGACTTCCCCAGCACGCTAAAATGGAGGATGTGACGACACAAACGTAGCGCAAAAGGATTTTTTCAAATTAGCTGTACTAGGGATTTCGAATATATGATTGGTTCATTGCTGAATCGGCGAGGCGGGGTGGAGGAAAACAATAATTTCGAAGAATCTCTCCAAACGGAAATAGTTTTCGATAAGTTTGCACGTGTGTTGTTGTTTCTTTACTTAAATTAATATTAAAATTGACCGAGGATTGATTTTATTTTCAAAAAATAAGTAAGTGTTTTCTATTATTTTTACATGTTATCTTTCATAAAAGTTGAAAGGAAACTTTGGTTTGAGTAATAAATTAATAAATTTTAAAGAATGTTCGTTCGTGTATGGTTGTGAAAAAGGCGGGGGGGGGGGGGGGGGGGGGTGGAGTTACATGTTTTCGGCTGCACTAACATTTTTGACCACGGGCCGCCACTGATATATAATTATCTTATACATTACTTATATAGTTTTCAACATCGCATCAACTCCCACGCATTTGTGCATTCCATTCTCTGGGTTGTCTTCGAAACCCCGGTTTCATGTCCATATATGACATGAAACCGGGGGTCACTAGGATCCGTGAGAATCGAAACTTTCTCTCACGATGGCAACCTTTCTTTGGCAGTCCTGCGACTTCGTAGCATTCCTAACCTAACCAGGAATGATGGAGGGCGTGTCTCTGCGTCCTCGGCTTTCTATCCGGTATCCTCAACAGAACCAGAATAAATTAAATTGAAAACTAATAATACGGAAATAAATTCATCGCAGAAGTCTTTAACATAATTTTTTTTATAAAAAAATATTATTATGTGTATATGGAAATAAATGATCTTTACAGGGAGGGGTTCGTCTATAGGTTCTTCACTGTTTAGCCCTATTAATACCATTCTACTCAAATGGAATTGTAGAATCGTGTTCTTTCGCATGTATGCCCTCATTCGCCCCGTCCGGTCAATTAGAATTGAAGTTACATCAGTTAAACAGACCAATGTATTCCAAAAATGCGACTTATCCCCCCACCACTTGGTAGTAAGAATTATTGTCCAACCTGGTCGACGCAGCCAGCCTTCCTCTAAACCACACCGTAAAAAATTATTAAAGCGACCTGACAAACTTAAAATAGGTGTTCAGAAAATGATCTTACACATAATTTGATGTCGATTGCTTAATAGGGACTGAGTTATTACAACTTAATTATCTTACTTCCCATTCTTTTGGTACACCTTTTTAACATTTCTTCTGTTTACCCTTCGCGACATATTTCGAGTGTTTTGGAAGATCTTGCGGACGGAATACATAAGCAAGCGTTGCCGGAGCGATTCGGTCTATCAGTTGATAGTCGAAGTTTAGTAAAGATAAACTCCGCGCGTTATATTGCTATTAAAGACTTTTATTTATTTTCATCTTTTACTTATGAATAGTAATACTTTTACTTAGGGTAGGCCGCTGCGGGAAAATCTTAATTTGAAAAAGGCACAGCGACTCGAACAAGTTTTGGATCCATTGTCTGAAGATTTGAGAGAACAAAAAATCGTTTTTTCAATCGGCCTAAATGAACTCTTCTTTTTCTCTAACAAAAGAAAACATCTCCTCCAAATAAAATTCATTTTTTTTTGCTAGGGCCGACCACAAAACTTAACAAAAACGATGGGTGAAAGGTAAATACGATTGCGAAAAAAAGAAAATATATACTTAGACTGGTTTGCAGGTTAGAGAGGGGGAAGTAATGATTCGATTTTAATTTGAGTTGTATTGGAACTATATGTGTGGCCTCGAGTCGCAGACGACCCTTTAAGTAGTATATAAATATACAATTTAGGAAACCTTTTTAATGATTTCTTTATATAGTACACTAGGCTTGATTTTCTTTTAGGTTTGTAGAGATTGAATTTA
Organism: Troglohyphantes excavatus; assembly: GCA_963932185.1. Lineage (NCBI taxonomy): Eukaryota > Metazoa > Arthropoda > Arachnida > Araneae > Linyphiidae > Troglohyphantes > Troglohyphantes excavatus. The sequence continues at coordinate 15,691,783 of OZ010671.1, forward strand.
GAATTATTTTATTTCACCTAATTTCACGTAAATTGAGGTTTAGTTGTTGCCGTTTCCATGTGCAAAACATTTCGCGTTTCTGCGATGTAATCTAAAAGTAATATCTTATCTCGACTAATATAAAATAATCTTTTTTTTAAATAACCGCCTTAAGAAAAATGCGCTAAAAATTTTAATTACTTAATATCAATTTTATGCTTATTGCAACTTCTTGAAATCTTCGCCGGAATTCAGGTATGTTTTTTGATAAATTGGCACCAATTTCAAAAAGTAGTAATAAGTATAACATTGACATTAAATTAATATAGTTAAACACATGTTAAAAGCAACTTATTTAAAGTACTTTAATGAATTAATGATTTGTTTATTAATCTATGTACAGTTTTTATTTCAATCCAGATACCATCGTCTTATTTTAAGGGGATACTTGATAGATATGACGGGTTTTTTTTTTAAGTTAGGAGATATCATTATATAACTATTTTTCACATTGTGTGCAACGCATATTAGTGGGCAACGCATATTAATATAATGCAGTGTTCACTCTAGGTGTTTTTTGGAGGGCGGTCTGCCCTGCCCGCCCTTTTTTCAAAAATGCCGCCCTCTTTTGAAAAAAATCCGCCTTTATTGCCCTTTTCAGTCAAGCACAAGCATCATTGCTTTTCTAGTTGTCTTTAAAAAAGGCATCGCTTAAAAAAATTGTGTGTAAATTGGAATTAAGTGAATTATGACAGTAGAAAAACAAACTCCTTTATAACTACGCATGCTGTGAAATCGCGATGATTCCGTGGTAATTTAGAGCACCGGGCATTCCACAAATCCTATTGGTTGCCTGTGCCTGCATATGAAATTCTAAGTTTTTTTTTCTGTGTTTTTTTAAAGAGAATATGGTTTGGGACTAGGTAGGGATTGGTTTGCATGACTAAATATTTTATTACCAAATTTTGGATTCAAGTAGCCTTTTTATCAGTTTTGTAAGGTAAGGAATCTGATTTCTACTTACAGAATTGGTTTTTAAGGAAAACAATAATTTAAAAATGTCAAATTTTAAATTATTTAATATTTTCATAAAGAGACATCAATTTTGTACGGGTCATTCCATCGAGATCAGTCCCGAACCGTTAACAATAGCCCAATATGCAGCTCTGGCGCAATGTCAACCGACAAATCGAACTTTTTTTTGTTTCTTCACGGGTCCGATGTGAATGTGTGGCCACGCCCACACGAAACATTTTTTTTAAAAGTGCCCATTTAAAAACAAGAAGTGCCTTTTCCAAAAATGGGATGCCTTTTTACTGCAAGCAACACCCTGCCCCTTTTATTTCTAGATGGTTTGTTTGGTTTGTTTAATTAACGTCGCACTAGAGCTGCACAGTGGGCTATTAGCGACGGTTCGGGGTCTATCTCGAAGGAAAGACCCGGGAACGATGCCTTGTATTTTTGAACCATGGTCAGATGACGAGGACAACACCTGAGATGGCACCCGACGGAACCTCAATAGGCGTCATTACATTAGACCCCGATCAGATTTATCGTGCACCAGTCCCGTATACACGCCAGTATAATTTGTTGGATGTTCTGGACGACTTTCTAGTATATTTGTAGCGAAGCTGGCAACCCTTTGATCGCAAGATCACTACTTTTTTACTTTTCTTTGATAAGTCCATCGCACGGATTCGAACCACCAATCCTCTGATTAGTAGCTGAACGCCTTATCCACTGAGCAACTGGGGCTCCTTTTTATTTCTAGAATGAACACTGATAATGATATGTCAAACATAAAAAAAAAACGTAAATTTTCATTAAAATAATAAAATATAACAAAAGTGACCTTTCTTATATTTGAAATACTACCTGAAACAACCGTTCGATGCACGGGAAGAAAATAACTCGCCAAATAGGTACAAGTAAATTATATGTAAGCGGAAGAAAAATATGCTTAATTCCTCCCCCGTCAGAAGGGTCTAAATAAACAAAAGAACGAACTCAAAGAAATTTTATTAGCAAGTTCCTGGCGGGTGTAATTGAAAACTTATAACACAGAGAAGTTGGCGATAAAACAATGCGAACAAATAACAGGGTGGCAACAACATTCTGCAAAAAAAGTTCCCTGATATTTCCCTGATTTGGAAATCAGGGAACTGATGGTGTCACGAAAATTTCCCTGATTTTACAATTTCATTAAAAAATGTTGCAATACATGCTTTGTATAGAAACAAAGTATTCACGCTATAATAATACTATAAATATACTGCATTATAAATGAGAAATTATAAGTAATACTTATTGACAGTTAAAATAATAATTTATGGATAAACACAAATTATGCAATTGCGACAAGCATAACAGTTATTAAACATGTTCTCTGAAAGCAGATAATGCAAAAAAAAGCAAGTTTTTCAAATGATTTCTTTTGTAGACAATTTTAAATGTTTTATATGCTTCATGTTTCTTATTACAATCTTCAATAAATCGCATATTCATTAGCCCCTCACATTTTGCTTACAATCTAAAGTCCAACACACTTTGACTTTGCTTCTCCCTCCAGCAGGTGTGGTTCACGTTTTTACAAAAATAAAATTGAAAATATAAAAATGTGCATAATTATGCTTTTAAAAAAAAAATATTTTTCAGAACTGAAAGGAAATATTGACAACTAAATTATCAGAATGGAGGGCATAACAGACGATCCTTGCCATTTTAATGATCCAAATTTGAAAAATTTCCCGATCTTTTGAGAATTTTTCAAAAATTCACCAACTTTTCCCTGATATTTCCAGAATGAAAAATGTCCATGATAATTCCCTGATTTCCCGGTTTTCCAAGTTATGTTGCCACCATGAATAAACGATACTCCCTTTGATTAACATTCGAAAAGTTAATTATCCATTGAAAAAGCTTTGACTTCTTAATCTGTGCTATCATTTTCAAAAGCCGCGAGAAGGCTTCCGTAAAAAAAAAAAAAATCTATAAAAATTTTTGTACTGTGACACTCCACTTACAAAATTCTAGATTTTTAAATTTATTTCTTATTTTATTCGGTAAACCCTATCAGTATACAGATTTTTACAATTCTAAATCAATCCAAAGTGTCCAAAACTAACGGTCTGTACAAAAAATCGCAACCGATTTTTAAAGATTTTACGTGCAAAGTTCTAGATTTTCAAATTTTATATGTTAAAATCTATCATTACACAAAATTTGACGATTCTGGGAATAATCGCATTACGCAAAATTTCACGATTCTGGGAATAATCGGAACTGAAAATAACGTCATACATAACAAAAAGGGATATTTCAACTTCTTAAAAACGTTCGATCCTAATAGAATAAGAACTGCAGTGTGCAGTGTTTTTAATTTTCCTGCATAAAAACTTCAATTTCGCTCCTTTGATGAAGTTTTATGATAATTTTTGTTGTTGGAATCCTTTAAATAGCATCATACCAAATTCAATTTTAACAGTAAATTGAAAGTTGAGCAGCAAAACAGGAAATCTTGGTTAGCACTTTTATTCGATAGTATTATGAGTTAAAGTTCGAGGGTTACTTACAAAAAGCTCATTTACGGATTGAAAATATTCTGTTAGAACAATTTACTAAACCAAACTAAAAATGATATTACGTGAAAAAAAACTATTCTGAAAATTTCAATGTTCTACGTTTTGCAATCTGTTCTTGTACGGACATGACATACATTTTTTGTTGTTGACTGTTCCGAGATACTAACATTAACATAAAACCAAAAAAAAAAACCACTAGAATTACAATGAAAACCGTTTGCCTTAATTTCCGAACAATGACAAAGAATAGAATTACATTTCTAAGTATTCTAAAGGATTCCCATTTTCCAAGATTTTTTTTTCCTTGTTGAACTGACCTTGTGGAAATCTGCCCAAGTGACTCAGTTGCTTCAAAGCCCCTCCCCAAGAGTTCAAATAAAAAATACACTGTGTTTACAAAGGACAAAGATTCAGGCGGACTTCCGCTAACTTCCATCTCTAAGTGGAATTAAATAATAGTGTCGGAAAAAAGGGGGGAAAAAATACCCGATACTTTCTGACCGGACATTGCATAATGTATGTAGCGATTAGCTTTTTTTTATTTGGGTTTGATTACCACATTGCTTTAGATTGATAGAACGTTGGGATGTTTTAGGAAAACAATTTAGAGGGTCGCAAATGCATAATAATTTTCTTTGTTGCGAGCATATTATGAGAAATTCAAACGTACGCCCACATATCAAATTATACTTTACTAATCGTTTAGCCCCGAGTTGCTGGAGACCCTTTAAGGTGTGTGTATATATATATATATATATATATATATATATATATATATATATATATATATATATATATATATATATACAGTGTTCACTCTTGAAATAAAAAGGGGCAGGGCGCTGTTAGCACAAAAAGGGGAGACTTCGTTTTTGAAAAAGCACTTTTTGTTTTTAAAAGGGCATTTTCAAAAAAAAAATTGGTGTGGGCGTGGCCACCCGTTGACAACCAACCCGTGACCAAACAAACAAAAATTCCGATTTATTGCATATTGGGCTATTGGTGACTTCTCGGGGCTTATTTCGAAGGAAAGAACAGTACAAAATTGATGACCCTTTGTGGAAATACTACTTGAAATCCAAAATTTGACATTTTAAAATTAATGTTTTCGCTAAAAACCAAATCGGTAAGTAGCCCAAATAGGACCCTTACAAAAGTGATGAAAAGGCTACTAAAATTCAAAATTTGGTAATAAAATGTCTAATATTGTAATATCGTACCAAACCTTCTTACAGGGCAACCAATAGGATTCGTGCCCGGTGCTCGAAATTACCGCGGAATCATCGCGATTTCACAACACGCTTAGTTTAAAAGAAGTTTGTTTTCTACTGTCATAATTCACTTAATTCCAATTTACACACAAAAAAATATATAATGGATGCTTTTTTTAAAGACAGCTAGGAAAGCAAGGATGCTTGTGAGGGCGCTATCGAGATAAAAATAAGGGCGGGCAGGGCGGCCCGCCCTTCAAAAAACGCCTATATATATAATACATATACATATATATTATATATATATATTATATATATATATATATATATATATATTTATATATATATATATATATATATATATATATTTATATATATATATATATATATATATTAGGGATGAACCGGATAGTGGTTTTGCCGGATACCGGATATCGGATATCCGGCGCACATTACAAACCGGATATCGGATATCCGAACTGGAATTTGCCGGATATCCGGCAGTTTATTTTTTATGAAAATAACTTCTCATACACACTAGAAAAAACGGAAATCGGTTAAAAATTTTAAAATATTTTTTTATTCTGTAATATTTCCCAATTTCTTATCTTTAAAGTACCAAAATTGAATAAACATTCAAAAAACTTTTTTATTTACAAAGGGTTATTTTAGGGTGCTGCTAGCAATGGTCGTATGTTTTGTACATTTTACACTTAATTTCTGAATAATTGTAATTTTACCATATGCCCTTTCATTACAACCATGAAAACTTAAGTTTGCTTAAACTTTTGAGAAATTTATGTTTTAATTCAACTTTATATTAGTTTTTGAGATGTGATGACCCTCCACCATAACAATTCGTTAAAAATATAATTTTAATATTAAAAATTTGAAAAAAAAAGTGTGTGTTTTTAAAGTCTCTATTGGTTAAAGGGAGAATCAACTGTGAATACATTGGTAGAATTTTCAGGAAAATACTTAAAGCAAGAACAAAAGAAAATTGATCGTCACAAAAAAAATCTTCGATGTTTTATTCATCCGGATATCCGGCATGGAAAATCGGATATCCGGCACTTTACTTCCGGATATCGGATAGTTAAAAAGCTGCCGGATAGGCCGGATACCGGATAGTTACCGGATATTCGTTTCATCCCTAATATATATACAGTGTTCACTCTAGAAATAAAAAGGGGCAGGGCGCTGTTGGCAGTAAAAGGGACCCGTTTTTTAAAAGGCACTTCTTGTTTCTAAAAGAGCACTTTAAAAAAAAATAAGTTTGGGGTAGGCGTGACCACTCATTGGCACATCGGACCCGTGACCAAATAAAAAAAAGTTACGATTTGTTGGTTGATATTAAGCTAGAGCTGCATATTGAGCTATTGAAGACGGTTAGGGACCTATTTCGAAGGAAAGACCCGTACAAAATGTATGTCTTTTTATGGAGTAAAATCTAAAATTTGACATTTAAAAATTAATGTTTTCCCTAAAAACCTTATATGTAAGTAGGTCTAATCAAACACCTGCAAAACTGATGAAAATGCTACTTAAATCCAAAATTTTGTAATAAAATGCTTAATCTTGCAACTTCACTCTAAACAATCTTCTCTTTAAAAAAAAAATAGAAAATTAGCATTTAATATGCGGGCATAGGCAACCAATAGGATTCGCGGTTTCCCCGTACTCGAAATTACCGCGGAATCATCGCGATTGCACAACACGCGTAGTTAAAAAGGAGTTTGTTTTTCTAGTGTCATAATTCACTTAAATCCAATTATTGTGATTTTTTTGTGGGGGAGGGGGGGGGGGGGGAAGAGGGGGTGGCGTTTTTGAAAAAGGGGTATGAGTGCGCTATCGAGGTGTCTTTTGAAGGGCGGCCCGCCCTACCCGTTTTTTTCAATCTTAATAGTGCCCTCATGCCTTTTTTACAAAAATTCCTTACTTCTCTAGATGTCTTTCAAAAAGGCATCGAATTAAACAATTTTTGTGGAAATCGTTATATCAAATTTTATTTTGCGTAGAGGATCGATCGATAATATCAATTAACTCTTGGTACCTGGGTCCAGTGACGGACTAAAACCAAATCATCGAATGTGACATCTGAATATAAAAATCGGAAATAAAGAACAAAAATCGACGACCTTCATTCCTTGCGAACCACCGCTCACTCACATTCACTCAACCATGCATACCCCAATCGCAACAAGAAAACCCAATCACCCCCAGAAGATAAAAAAAAAAAAAAAAAAAAAAAAAAAAAAAATGCCCAAAGACAGAAAAGAAACCTAAACAACAGGGTCTAAATGTGAAAAAATCGGATAATATTTCCTATTTTGTTAAGAATCAGGAAAATTACTTGGTCTAAGTTATGAGCAAGTAAAGGTACTTGCTAGCGGATATTAATTCTCAGAAGAAAATTAATATTAGTTCAATGTGAAACACAAAAATAAACACTAATTTACTCTTTCTCGCGAATGAGTAGTCTAAAAGGGAAAAAATCAATTCTAAAAAATGAGAAAGATTTAAGTTTAAGCAAGAGAAACAGAAGTTATCTCTTAGATCTGAGCAAATGAAACTACAAATTAATCTAACACGCAAAGCTCCAGAGAATCAGAGGCTGGACAATGGCAAGAGCACTGCAGGAGAACTGGTTCCCGAGGGCTTCAGCTGGGCAGAAAACAAGACAGTCTTCAATTGGCATGTAGAAAAGTCCAGTTTAACACTGTGAATCGAAAATGAGGACGACTGCGGTCTTCATCTGTGTAAATATCGAATTTGAAATATTTGAAAATGGAGAGGAAATTTGAAGTAAGCAATAAACCATGAACCAAAATGGGGGGAGGGGCAGGACAAAGGCTGCCTTCCTCCAGCCTGACCTGCTTGGTGTTCCCCACTTGGTGATGGGGCCCTATAACAGGTTGCTCAGACTGGTGTCAAAGCTTATGAGAGAAAGGGATTTCCTCAAGGGGTACGCGAGAGGAAAAAAAATTGAGAACCATTGCCCTCCGAGTGATTATTTCAAATCATAAATATTGAGGTTGCGTCAGGTGTTGTCCTCGTCATCTGACCATGGTTAAAAAATACGAGGCGTTGTTCCCGGATCTTTCCTTCGAGATAAGCTCCGAACTGTCGCTAATAGCCCAATGTGCAGTTATAACTACGACGTCAATTAACCAAAACCAAACTTCCCATAGCAGATCTCTCACTAATAATTAGGAATGAACCGGATAGTGGTTTTGCGGGATATCCAGCAGTCTCTCTTTTATGAAAATATCTTCTTATACACACTATAAAAAACGAAAATCGGTCAAAAATTACAAAATATTTTTTTATTCTGTAATATTCCCCAATTCCTTACCTTTAAGGTGATACCAAGATTAAATAAACATTCACAAAACTTTTTTATTTACAAAGGGTTAGTCTAGGGTGCTGCTAGCCAATGGGCGTATGTTTTGTACACTTTAAACTCAATTTCTGAATAATTCTATTTTTACCATATGCCCTTTCATTCCAAACATGAAAACTCAAGTTTGCCTAAACTTTTGAGAAATTTATTTTTATTTCAACTTTATATTAGTTGTGAGATACCATATTTAGTTGTCATTAGTTGTGTGAGACCATAACGATATGTTAAAAAAAATGTTAATAGAATTTTAAAGTTAAAAACGAGAAAAATTCAAGGGAGAATCTGCACACTGTTAATACATTGGTAAAATTTTCAGGAAAATACTTAAAGCAAAGATAATTGACCGCCACAAAAAAAATCTTCGATGTTTTATTCATCCGGATATCTGGATTGGTAAATCGGATATCCGGCATTTTACTTCCGGATATCGGATAGTTAAAAATCAGCCGGATAGGTCGGATAGTTACCGGATATCCGTTTCATTCCTACTAATAATCGAGCACCCATCTGTATTGAATAATAATCCTCATCGGGACTGGAACCCGTAAGTTGCATACAAGTTTTAGTCGATATTGAAAGGCTCGGCATGATCTCACCTAACAAATGTTTCTCTCTTAGCCTAGTTCATTATTTTTATATTCATGTAACTAAAGCACACCTTTGGATATGATGCCATTAAAAGAAATAAAAATTATAAATAAGGATTTTAATTCGTACCAATGGCCAAGAAAACATTTCAAAACATTTAAATTATATACGTTCAAAATATGCAACATTAATTTTTTTTAATTATGTACATTTTTATTAAATATTTCTGTAAATTATTTGTCAATCTTTAAGAGGACAACTATCAATTAAAAAGAAAAACATTTTTTTGGAAACAATGGTTTCTTAACCTAATTAAATTTAGAACTGAAATACAGTTAATTTTCGTTAGAATTTCAACATACCGTCTGTCTAGTTGAAATTTGCATTTTGCACTCAATTCCCGCAAAAAAATATGAGTTATGAAAGATTCTTAATTTACTTAATAACATAGAACACTTTATTAAATAACAAGAAAAATCTTATTAAATAAGATTAATTAATCTAAAAAGATGAAGAAACTTAAATCCTCCGTACCTGATGAGTACCAAGAAAAACCTTGAATGGGTAAAATTAAAAAAGACTGAAACTCGTCACAATTAAGGAGCATTAAACCCGAGTTTCAATCATATCCATCAGAAGTTCGACAAAAGACTTCTCTCAGATGAAATGGTATGTTGTGTCTTAAAAAGTCCCACAAAACTCTTCGGCTCGTGCGTTGTTGACATTTGAAGCACCCAGTCCAATCCGGACCAAATCCCCAAAACTGGGGATAGAGGGATGGATATAACCGGTTTTATAGTACGGCCTCTTTGCATAACAAATCGCAGTTTGGAACCATTATAAAACAAGAAGAAAATACGTTTCGAAGTTTTTCCAAAACAGCTCATATTTCAATTTCTTCTTCGATGGAAATGGACTACTCTTGGGAAAGCCTCACCTGCTGTAGGCAATAGGAAATTGCCAGATGCGGCGCACTATACTCTTTTAATATTAAATAAGTGCCGGGATTTTTCGTCCCTAATAGCAGGGTTGAGGCTTCTTTTGAGTGAACGAAAGTAATGAGACGCTTCTACGCAGCCAGGCGTGTCTGTGACTAGTTCTTTTTTTTATTATTTAAATAGCCCAGTAGTGTCAAAATAAATATATGCATAGCGCCAGTGGACGTCGATCTAGACCCCTTATTTCAGTGATGGATTAAACTGAAGACAACATTCTTTATTTAGTTTTCTCCCCCCCCCCCCCCCCCCCCCCGATTCTTTTTATTAAATGTTGGGATTCATTTACATTCTCATTAGAAATGAGACCCTGTTCCGCAATGGAGCGATTGAGAAAGAAAAATTCGAATTTCTTGAAGTCTTCTTAAGGTTTCCTTAATTAAATTTATCGGAGATTTGGCTCTTGAAGGTAATTCTTTCTCTGCTGTTTCCCAATCAAGAATTCGGTGCTTTTGTCTATTTTGTTATGTGTATGCGTCTGAGAATCCTTTGAAGTACGACCTACATTCGTTTTATAATTCAGCTAATGGGTAATGAAATTTCTAATTCAAGAACTGGTACACAATGTTTTGACTCGATAACAACACTCTCAAAAATAGCATTATCACTTTTAAGCATTCTACGATCGTTAACTTTGCTTTCGTAAATCGTGTCGTTTTTGAATCCCTTGACTTATAACGAAATAAGAATCTTCAAATTTTTAACGAAAGTAATTTACTACTACAGCGTTCATTCTATGCGTTTTTTGAAGGGCTGTCCGCCCTGCCTGCCGTTTTTTCATCTCGATAGCGCCCTCATGCCCCTTTTGAAAAATTACGCCCCTCTCGCACTTTTCAATCAAGCACAAGCGTCCTTGCTTCCTTAAGCTGTCTTTAAAGAAGGCATAGATTACTTTTTTTGTGTGTAAATAAGAATTAAAGTGAATTAATGACATTAAAAAAACAAACTCCATTTTAACTACGCGTTTTGTGCAATCGCGATGATTCTGCGGTAATTTTGAGCCTAAACTTTTACAAATAGCCAAACAAGCAAATTTAGCGCAATGTCAACCAACAATCGTAACTTTTTTTTTGTTTGGTCACGGGTTTGTTTTTGTTTTGGGCCACACCCACCCCAAACTTTTTTTTTAAAGCGCCCTTTTAAAAACAAGAAGTGCCTTTTCGAAAACGGGGTGCCCTTTTACTGCCAACATCGCCCTGCCCCTTTTTATTTCTAGATTGAACACTGACTACTATTTCTTTCCAGAGGTATTAGATAGAAAAAATGCACCGACTTGTTATAAAAAACTATTTTATACTAAATTCAGAATCGTTAGTTTTTCCAGGAAAACACACATTTTCTAATTCGTAAAATTATTTAATTTTTTTAATATTTACTAAAATATTTTTATTGTGGTATAAATTAAAAGCCATCTTTTTAAAAATAAAAAGACTAGTTCTTAAATTAAAAAAAAGTAAGAAAGATAAAGATTATATCTTTCAAAAAAATAAAGAAGATTGTATCTTTAAAATAATAAAAAGGATTATATCTTTAAAAAATAAAGAAGATATGAAAAAAAGAACAAGGAAGATTATATCTTTAAAAAAAATAGATCTGTAAAGAAGTTTAGATCTTTAAAAAAATAAATGAGATCTTTAAAAAAAATAATGAAGATTATATCTTTCAAAAAAATAAAGAAGAATATATCTGTAAAGAAGATAAAATGTTTAAAAAAATAATAATATTAGATATTTAAAAAATTAAGAAGATTAGATCTTAAAAATATAGACCATTAGATCTTTAAAAAAATAAAGACGATTAGATCTTTATTCTTTTAGAATTTTTTAAAAATTATAACGAAACTTCGAATCTTTACTTTACAAAAATAAAATTATATGTTGTTTGTATCAGTATCGGATTCCAAAATATTTTTAAGGGAGGGGCCCAAACTTTGAAATGCAATTTTTTATACCTAAAATTTATTGCCAATAACATACCCAAAATTGTCATCCTCTTGTAGACTTTAGTTTTATGGTCTATTTCATTATATATTAAATAAAAAGAATTTTAATATAGTATTTTAAAGATCTGTGTTGTTTTAAATGTTAAAAAAAAATATAACACTATTGTGAAAACATTTATTAATTTTAGGGGAGGACGCGTCCTACCCTGGAGTTGTGTCAAAGCACGGCCAGAATGGTTTTATGTGGAACATCATTTGAACATATTATAGAATTTGGATTTCAACAGGATCGATGCAGAACTTCCTATTAACACAACATCACATTTATGTAAATCGTGCTATTTGTCATACAGTTACAGAGACTGAATGGATGTCACTAAAAGCGAAACAAGACGTTTCCATATTGATACTCCAGGATATGATTTTAAAGACTCGAATGTAGAATTTTTGTTTTAGAAAATTTATGATAGATAAAACTTTTCAAGTTATCATTTCGTAACTTTAACAAGATTTTTTGTTTGCGAATTATTAGGTATAAAACTTATAGCATATCTTTAAATATTTATCCCCACCCCAAATATGTATAGTTTAAAACATAATTTTTAACTTTTTTTTTTGTGAGACGTGTTTTCTATTTGTCATGTTTGTATACTTTAACTATCTACTAAAAATTGTAAATATGTAAAGAAATTTATGCAAATTCCTCACTAATTAAAAATTACTAATTAAAAACTAATTACTGATTTTAAAGGACTATTTACTAATAGCATTTATTTTTATAGTTTCCCTCCCCCATAATTTTTGAATTGCTACGCCACAGTCTTCTACCAATGATATCAATCTAGCACGAAATAAATTATATATGCTTATATATTGGCAGTTTGGAAACAAAACATTAAGATATAGATGGTATTTGAAAAATTATTTTACAACTGCAATTATACATATTCAAATCGGAAGTTAATTGGTTATTTTATTAAAAATGTTTTTGAGAGTTGTTTCTGCGTTGATTTGCAAAGTCAATGTGTGTGACGTCACACCCCTTGTTACAAAGTGTCACAGCTTCATTAATCCGTTTCACCCCTGACCTTAACATCATTTGTGGACGGCCCCTAAAGGTTGCAGTGAATGTATATTACACAATGAATATATATTAATATTGTCTTAGAAGTCGATTTCAATTACCATTCAAGAAAAGAAGTAAAAAAAATTATAGTTCCACAAAATCTTACATTCTAATTTTCATTAAGTATAATAAAAAGTAATTTTTTTGTTTTCATATTTATGCAATAACATTGAAATATTCAAATTTCATTTATTTGTTTTTAATTTAAATATTATAATTAATCATTAAAGAGTCTCAAAACGATCATATTATAATTACAACTTTTAAATTAATAGAATTCATCTTACCTTTTTAATTCTGTAGTAAGAAAGGTTTCCAATTTTTTTTTTACACACATTTCAAAAATATTTTAACTTATTAACAATTTTCTCAAAATAAAACTTGAAATAAATACATACTTTTAAATTAAATAACCCTTAATTGAATTTATTTGCAACTACTAACGTGTTTTTTTTTTCAGAAAAGTATAAATTTATTCTGGTTTTAAACTCATAACAATATTGATTATTTATTCTTAAATAGAAATTGTAAAAAAAAATATCCTAACTTCAAATTCATTTAAAAAAAATTAATTAAAATTCGTTTTAAAAACTAATTAAAATCCATTTTAAAATTCAATTTAAAAGCTAAATAAAATTCATTTTAAAAACTAATTAAAATTCATATTAAAAACAAATTAAAATTCATTTTAAAAATAAATTAAAACTCATTTTAAAAACTAATTTTTTTATACAGGTGTATATCTTGATTATGAATAGTACTCGTATATAATATTTTACACTATCATATGTAAAGCAAGTAGATCTCTTATGAAATGTTAGCGGGGTACTTGTTGGCACAATCATTGCTTGTTTTGTGAAGTTATCTATAAGTTTAATTATTTTTCCTGTACTATGTGCTTTTATGAATATTTTTAAAAATACTAATAAATTTGTATCCCAAACCAATAGAGAATTTTTAAGAATGTAAACACTGAGTGCATAGCAAGAAAAACTATATCTCAGGACGTGATATAACAGCCTTGAACAAGAGTAGGTTTTTAAAGTAAAAATATTTTGTAGAAATTTTATATAAAAAAATATTGATAATCAAAATAGCAAGCACGCCTCGTCTTTTAATTCGTAGTTTATATTATAGAAATACTACAGTAAGTTTTACAATTTGAGAATACCTATATCATGAAAAATTAATATACATATTTATTTTTAAAACACTCCGTATATCTGAGTATACATTTTGTTTTGAAATGTTAATTAACAATAAAAAAAATTAAAAAGTCGATTAAGATTTGAGAATTTCTTAAATTTGAGAAAATTTCATTGTACTTATGCATTTTTGCAGTATAAAATTTTCAAAATTTATTCTTTGGTATGAATAACTAACGACTATAGAAAAGATGACCTCTGAAATTGGCTTACTATTAAGGATGAAAAGATCTTCTCTAACAGTTCTTTAATAAACTGGCCATATTCATACCGATTTTGTAATGGCCGGAGCTGTACTGTACGATCCGTTGGAAAATGTAATTTTGGAAATATTTCCAAATTGATGATCAAAATTGTAGTTTAAATGCTAAAACCTATTACTAGACTGGATAATAAAACAATTTCTAATATATAACGAATAGAGAAGTAGTTATGCACCCTACACAGAACCACCCACGCATTGGGCTGGTTTGTTTAATTAACTTCTCACTAGAGCTGCACAGTGGGCTATTGGCGACGGTTCGGGGCCTATCTCGAAGGAAAGACCCGGGAACAATGCCTCGTATTTTTGAACCATGGTCAGATGACAAGGACAATGCCTGAGCTGGCACCCGACACAATCTCAATAAGCGTCAGGACAAACCACGCATTGGGATTGTTCAAATTCAAAGATACTCCAAGATAGCTATGGAATGTCTGCAGTATATCTTCCTAAAGTCCTAACTATTCTGTTGCCCACCGCGTCTAAAACGCGCTTGGTCAGGTTTTAACGAGAAAGTTATCGCTTCACTCCTTACCCACCTGAATAGCCCGAAAAAAAAATCAAAGGAGAATCTGCAGAATACATTAGTAGTATTTTCAGGAACAGGGGTGGCAACAAAATTCTGAAAAAAAAAGATCCCTGATATTTCCCTGATGGTGTCACAAAAATTTCCCTGATTTTACAATTACTTCAAGAAATATCGCAATACATGCTTTGTATAGAAACAAAGTATCCACGCTACAATAAATATATATTGCATTATAAATGAAAAATTATAAGCAATACTTATTGGCAGTTAAAATAATTTATGGACACAACACAAATTATACAATTGCGACAGTCACAATAGTAATTAAACATGTTCTCTGGAAGCAGATAATGCAAAAAAGCAAGTTTTTCAATTATTTCTTTTGAAGGTAATTTTAAATGTTTTATATGCTTCCTATTTCCTATTCCAATCTTCAATAAATCGCATATTCATTAGCCCCTCATATGTTGCTTACAATTTAAAATCCAACAAACTTTGCTTTTGCTTCTCCCTCCAGCAATGGGTAGCTTTTTTAGAAAAATAAAACTGAAAATATGAAAATATAAATGCGCATAATCATGCTATTTTTTTTAAAAATTCCTTTTCAGAACTAAAAGGAAATATTGACAACTAAACCACCCAGAAAAAAGGGCATAATATACGAAAATTGACGTTTTAATGATCTAAATTTGAAAATTTCCCTGATTTTTTAAGAAATTTTGAAAAATTCCCTGACATTTTCCTGATTTTTCCAGAATAAAATAATTCCATGATAATTCCCGGTTATGTTGCCACCCTGAGGAAAATACTTAAAGCAAGAACAAAAGAAAATAGATCGCCACAAAAAAAAAATCTGCGGCGTTTTATTCATCCGGCACTTTGCTTCCGGATATCGGATAATTACCGGATAGTTAAAAATCCGCCGGATATATATTCGTTTCATCCCTACTTAATATGTACCACATTAATACATCAGACGCTTCAATTTGCACTAAATACGTACAAAAGGTAATTTATATTTTACAGTGTAGAAATTATAATACAAGTTATTTTTTACAATGGCAAATCATTCTGCAGACAAAGACAAGGGATGCCTGCTTTAATTTATAAACGCATTTTTAAACAAAAATCATACTACGATCAATCAAAATATATCGTTATAAAACTTGAAATGTAACACCAAAGAGCAATTGTGAAATAGAATACCAATTTCAAAGAACTGTGTTCACTATTATTTTTGTTGTTGTTTTATTCAAATATCATGAATAAAATTTAGAAAGTGTGGCGAAACAGTGTTGGAATCCTTAATTTCATAATAGGTTTTATGTAAGCGAACGCGAAAAAAACTAAACTTGATTTAGTGTTTGGTAACCTTTTTTTTACCAAAAATTTTATGTCGCACGTTTCAATGTTCTGAAATTTCTTCCTTTCTTATGGGGGAATACCACTTATTAGGAGAATACCGCACACACTTTTATATCTTATTATGTAATTAAGTATTAAATACTGTTAGTGTTTTTAAAATAAATCGATGTTTCGATAGTAATAGCAAATATAGTTTCAAGATAATAGTTATATTTAAATTGTAACTTTATAGATAATTATATTATTAAAAATTTAAATTATCTAACTTACAATTATGATTTGTTCAGGCGGGGGGGGGGGGGGGTTGCTATAAATAATTCGACATCTAATTATGCACCCGAAAGCCATAATTTAAAAAATTTAGTTAGTTAATCTATAATGAATATTTAAATTTTCCATCCAACAGGGATCGAATGACGGAGAAGTGCGCATGCGCGCCTATTTTAGATTAGTCGGTAGAGCGCGGGACTTCGAAACGATAGATCGCTGGTTCAAAAACCGATAGGGCAACTTAATGTTTTTAATGAGTAAGCCTTAACGGTGTTCCAGCAGGGCGGGGCCGAACAGCTAGTAAAAAAAATAGCAGCTAGAGTAAAATAGAACTCCAAACTAATTATCCGAACTCCAGTTATCCGGATTAAACAAAGCGGATCGCCAATTATATGGATCTCTTTGAGAAAAAATAAGAAATCAGCAAAATCCACATTTTACAAGTTTCCTATCGGTGAATTATACTGTTTTTAATAGTCATTAAATTACGTTACATACCAAAGCAAAATTATCTTTTTTTTCACTAGGAAATAAACTAGTTTTTCGTGAATTATTCAATTATACGGGCATTCGATTGTCCGAATAGAATCAGGTCCCAATTGATTCGGATAATTGGAATTCTAAAATGGTCCCAAATTCTTGAAAACCATTCTTTTTAAACCATACACTTTGCTATGCTTTAATTACTTTGTTACTACTAAGGTTAGGCGACTTATTTGAAATGTAAGCAAAAGTAGAAGGGGAAATAATGTTTTATATTAAAATATGATAAAGAGCCAATCAATGACTTTCGCCAAACAATTTGTGACCATCATGTATTACATATAACATAATTTAAAACAAGTCGCTTAGCTATGGTAGAAGCAAACAAACTAGTTAAAGCATAGAGAAAATAATGGTTTATTATGCGTAGTTAACCAACCGTACAAACAATGAACATCATACAGCAATTTGTGACACCCTGTACAGTGGTGGTGATTGGGTGCTAAAATTGCGTTAGCAAGAACAAGAGGAAACAAGAAGTGTGTGTGTGTGTGTGGGGGGGGGGGGGGGGGGGGGGAATAAGCCCTTCCTTCCTACTGTTGTAATAAACATTGCATGTTTATATATACTCAATAATATGTGTTATTTGAAGTATACCAACTTAAATTACAAAATTAAATATATTTAATAACATAAATTAAAAAATATATATATAAGTTTACAATAAAGCTGATGTGATTCAAGTTATATTTCTTATTAAAGTTAAAAATAACGATGTAAATGTGTGTGACGGTGGTGGGGGGCAACAAAATGTTTGACCATTCTTCTTACTGTTGAAATAAATATTGCATGCTTATATATGTAATATGTTTCCCTAAAATTACCAAATTTTAATTTCAGTATCACCCCTTTCCTATATAATATAACCGCGTCGCAGTAAACTTTCCATCCTGTTTACACAACTGTTTTTAGCGTCCCATATAACTTCTCTAGCCGATTCGTATGTTTCTTTCTTTAATGCGATAGCGTTCTCTCCAATTAATAGCTGACGACTCAATTCCTAGCTTATTTTAATCATAACCACCTTTACGAACATACTTTGGCGTTGTTCACCTCTAGGTGCAAAGGTCAAATAGATGAATGGTTTAACAATCGGCCTAGTCGATGCATCTACTATCCTCAACACGATGGTAAGTCGTTTTTATCCCCATAGTCTGATCTGTCACTAACCGCGTAGAGTTATACGGGCGGAATCGCATACTGCAGTTATGGGTGATATCCCCTTTCCTTTACAGGTATCCATATCCTTTTACAGGTTGGTATATGCTTTTTATCCCCACTGAATGATTTCACGGAGAGTTATGGGGGCAGAATCGTATACTGCAGTTGCGAGCGACTCCCCCCGTAAAAAAAATGTAAGAAGGGGGATTGGATTTGCGTCTATCGTCTGTAGTAATGGGGAAGGGGAGAGGAGGGGTTTGGGGGTATGTTTCATTTTTAAAAAAGTGCAATATTAAAAAATTGTTAGGGCCATTGACCCTATATATCGCAAAACGGATAAAGGTCCATAACTTTAGAACAGTTGCAAATATCAAAATAAAATAAACACATTAAAGTTAGTAAGTATTTAATGAACAGCATAAACTTTACTCTAATCTGTTGAGTTTTTTTTTTTAATTTAAACCATGCATACAACCAAACAGCAAACAAATTAATGTTATTTTGTGAATAACTATATCAAAATTCATGCAGAAAATCCTAAATTAGTGATTTTATTCGAATTCACAGACATGCTTTAACTAACAGTGCACTAGTAACATACTAAAATCTTTGACTTACTTAAAATCGTTGAGGCCGACCATATACATATCCGTATGGGGAACCGCTACCTTACGCCATTTACACGGCAAAAATAGAAACATTGGCATATCTTTGGCGAAAACTTCAATCTGCAAATACAAAACAGCGCTTTTCTCATACCTAAATATCAAGAGAACCCTGATGTTGAACTTCGCGACAATACCTTTTACCTATTACTGAAACGAAACTGAATGCATGTTTCATAGGTGGATGACGCAATCTTCGGAGTGTGTGTTGTTGCTTTTGAGTGTTCCAAGATGAGTAACGGAACTCATCATTATTTTCTTGCATCATTACTGTTGTGAACAAAGAAAATATCCCGGAAATTCTTTTAATTCTCAGAATTTATTTTGTACAATGGATAGCCAATTTGAAAGGTTTTTAAGTTTATAATACTGTTGATATTGTTCTTGTTCCGTAAACTAATATTATTTAAAAATATTTAGAAAATTGCCATTACTATACGTTCTGGATATTTTTTGTTCTGGATTAGGTTCTTAATATGGTTCCTTGAATTATTCTTTTCGCTATAGTTTGTAGTATAATTCTTAAAATATTAAATTCGGAATATAAAAGCAGACGATTTTTACACTTAATTTTCCGTTCTGGATTACGTTCTAGATATGGTTCCTAATTATTCTTTTCACTATAGTTTGTAGTATAACCCATAAGATATTAAATTCGAAATATAAAAGCAGACGATTTTTACATTTAAAATATTCTAATAAATTCTAACGATTAAATTATTATTTATAGTACAGTTGATATTGTTCTTAGTCCGTAAACTAATATTATTGAAAAATATTAAGAAAACTGCTATTATTATACGTTCTAAATATTTTCCGTTCTGGATATGGTTCCTTGAATTCTTTTCACTATAGTTTGTAGTATAATCCTTAAGATATTAAATTCGAAATATAAAAGCAAACGATTTTTACACTTAAAATATTCTAACGAATTAATTATTCTTTATCGTCAGTACAGATGTTAGCAATTTTTTACAGATGTTAGCAATTTTTGACAAGCTAGGTAAGGTATTTTTCACATAATCCCATATTTGTTTAAATTGCTTCTATATGATACTAATGATCAACACATCTGCTAGTATTCTTTAAAGAATAAAATATAAATTTAATTTGGCAATGTTGTTATCGAATGCGAAAATCACAATGATGGGAATTGAAACGTGTTCTTCCCTTAAGCAAATATCCTGTTTATCTGAAACTTTACTCATACAATGGCGCCATTTGCGTAAAACATATGGGAATTAATTGGGTAACCGGAAGAACTCGGAATCTTTGAAGTCCGCCTTATCTTTGGTCTGCCTGCACACGATGATTTGACAGATAAGCTCTTTTCGGTTACTTTGCTTAGACGGAAGTGCTTTGATTCATTTGTCGATTAAAAAGATGCCCATTTTTTTTTTACTTTCTATAGGATATCGAAATATCTGTTAATAAAACAACAGACTACTTCGAAAGCTCAAATCCCCAGTTTTTAATAGTGTAACATAAAATTAGTTTCACAAATTTCAATATATATATATTTTTTTAATTCTATAAATAAATTCTGCCGTATTTACTTAAATAACTTTATTAATTAATGAAATGGGTAATTACTTTATTAATTAAAGTAATGTTTAAAATTGACGAAATTAAGTATTTTTTTAATTCAAATAATTTGATATTCGATATTGCATTTTTTTTCAATGAATTCGATATTTTGGCAAACTAAACGACATTTAAAAATGGCATCACAAAATTACAGTGCCACTGTTTCAAAACTGGGAGTGGAAGAAGGTTTGCAATATTTTTCTTCAAAATTTATTATTAATCCATCTGTAAAATTTATCAGCAAACGAACATTGGCGCAATCCGAAAAAAAAATATTTACCTTTTCAGAAAATTCATTTTGGATAATAATTCGTTCAGAATTCATATTCTTTTTAATCCCCCCTTCCTCCCCTCCCGCTTCATATTATTAAAGTAACGTTCATTACCCTCGGCTAAACGAACAAATCGCTTTAATTTTTGCTTGAAATTTTTTTTAATTTTTTTTTTCGCATTTAGCATTTAATACGAGTCATAAATAGAAACAAGATTCGTCACACAATTTCATGCGCTGTCCTAACTTAAAATATTTTTGAAAATATTTCAATAAATACCTTAAACTTCAATTAAACAAACGAATTTAACAATACTGTGTGTAAATTAATTGAAAAGTCGTCAATTAAAAAATATTCAGGGTTCCGCGAACATTGGCAACAAATTTTGGGGTTCCACGACCAAAATAGTTTGGGAACCACTGGTATAGAACATCTAGTTCTCATTCGTGGATTTGGGTTCGAATCTTGTACTAGACAAGGATGTTCGCCCCACGAAACAGCTAAAATGGCTCCCTAATTATGGAATTTTTTTAAAAGGTCGCTAGGCAGCCAATAATTTGAAATTGTTGCTTCCATTTTCATTTGGAATTTTGTTACAATAGTACAATTAAATAGTATACAATATATATACCTATAAAATATATATATATATATATATATATATATATATATATATATATATATATATATATATATATATATATATACATTTTATTTGTATAGATATAGTATACTTATTTTTTTTTATTGCAATTATTTGTATTACCTGTTCAGAATGTAACTGAAAAGAATACGATAATTTTAAATGCCCCAGACATATCGATTTCAAAGTCAAACGTACACATCTCTCAAAATAATAAACATTCCCAAATAAAAATTACATTTTGAATAAATTTCATACTTTATACAGTTTAAATAAATTCAAATTAAGTACCAAAGAATAAACGCAACAAAAATTGTAGAAACAAAGCGTAGGAATTGAAAGTACATAAAAAGTTAAATAATTTAAATTTATAATCTAACATAATTTTATAAAATTATTTTAATTGCAATATTTTTTTTAAACAGAAAGAATACAATAACTTGTTTTTTTTAATGTTATTTATAAAAAAAAATCACAAAAGTTTGGTTTCTAATTTTTTTTTAAATCAAAACATGTCCCATAAAAGTTTCTAATTAAATACATGTTTAAATTAAATGTTTACATAAGTCGTTAGAAAATTAATTTAACGAATGAAATAAAATCTTTTAATTTGGGATGTTTACTTGTAGAAACGTATATATCAAAAAATTAATTATATATAAAAAATTAAATATATAAAAAAGATATTAAATATGATTTTGCTAATGGAAAAAAAATATAGTTTAATAAAAATATAAATTTTGCCAGTTTCCATAACAATCTAAAACTAAACAGAAGTCAATATATAAATTTAAATTAATATAAAGAAAGAATATATTTATTTGAAAAATATTCTTTTTATTCTCTTTTAAACTACGCAGTTAGAAAATTTTATACAATACGAATCGAAATTATTTTTTTTGTAAATTTTGACCAGCTTTAAATTTTTTACAAATCAGAACAAAAAAATTTTGCCGTTTGTTTGAATTGTATAAATTCAAATTATAAATGAAACAAAACTAAATTGGATTTAAAGAAAATAATTATAAAAATAAAAATTAACACAATACATATTTAGTTAAAATAAACACATACAAATTCAAGTTATTTTTTTAATTTAAAATTGTTTGCGCATTAAATTAATTTTATTTCTGATTCAAAATATTTTTTTAAATCGAAACACTTGACAAACTTTCAATGTACGCCAAAGTTAATTTCTAAAAAACGACAATTTACCAAAGCGAAACTATACAATCAATACATTTATTTACAAACACATACCACACGATTTGTCGCGAATACCCATACAGTATTCCATGAACGGACTATTATGACATAACATATTAAACAACAATAGCAAAACTTTCTCAATACAAATAAAAACTGATGACCTACCGTTAGCAGACTTCCAACAGCAGTTTTCAATGCGATTTTCGAACGCGGATCAAGAATCCCTGGAAAATGCCGACTTGGTTCTTCAAATAAGAGAATGATGATTTGACCTCCTGCTTGGCCATTTGTCTTCGAATAAAAAGTACTATCGTTTGGTAAATTTGGGGTATTGCCACTGGTAGGTGGGATCTAGACGGCGCTCTCAGCTCATAGAACAAAAAAGCAAACGGTAGCTGGCGATTGCCAGATCGCAGATTGCACGTGTTCTATTGGTGGATTTCTTGTTTTGGGTTTTCTTCTTATTTCACAGAATCCGCGCTTCTTTTTATTTAAATGTGAGAACAGCTTTTTATTTTTTTTATTTTCTGGGTGAGACCCCTGAACGACCTCCGCTAGTGTTTTTTTTTTCATTTAAAGTGAAGTGAATTGAGACGAATGTATTTTTTTAATTCGGAAATTAGTTTTCCAGGTTTTTCGAATGCCGTTAATAGATAACATGGTGGAGTTCGTTTTTGATCTTTATGAATCTCGGTTCTTCGATTCTAGCTAAAATTATTTTTTTGTAGTTTATGGAAATGTTACCGTTCTGGAATGGGCAAAACATTTTGTTGATATGAAGCCAATTGAAGTGAACAACTGTATCACACTTCCATCGCTACCGCAATATTTCGCATATTTTTCATGATAAAATAAGCCGACATATATTGCTTTTGGCTGAGTTTTTTTTTGTATTTTCTTTTGAAGCCCATTGTAAACGCGATCTGCTATTAAAATAGGGAGCCATTTGCAATACAAAGTCGATGTGGTTAAAAAGCTAAACCAAAAAACTAATTGTTTGGCAATATAAAAATTAATTCTATAAGAAGAAAATATAATAATAGCAGGCACGTAGGTATGGGTTACTGTAAAAATCATAAAAATACTTTAAAAATCTAGAAAAATTTCAATTTTTAGTATAATACTTCTTGTTGAGTTGCATGAGGGAAAACCTGGTATTTTCTGGAGGTCCTATCCCGGAAAATAATTTTCAAAAGGCTTCAAAAACATGTTTTGAGGTTATTTTTATATCAAGCTAAGAGTAGCATGACGTCATCGTATTTCATTATATAGCATTTGAATTTCGGCGACTAAGGGGAAAGATTTTAAAACGGGATCCATATATATTTTAAACAAGGAATTTCAAAATTTAATTTGTTCTCTAAATTTATTTCATAATTAGGGAGTGATATTTACTAATTTTTAAAATAGATATATAGACTGATATTGGTAACGATTTCATGAAAAATAAATTACAAATGTAGCTGTCTCGATACTTATATGCCAACGTATTCATGTTTACTTGAATAAAAATTAATAAGTTTAAAAAAATAGGGGGGGTATTTTTTTTTTGGGGGGGGGGGGGGAAAGGTTACTCAGTCACTGTACCAACCCCATGAAAAATCTATACCTACGTGCCTGAATAATATTATTCATTTTACATTTCTACAATGCTATGGCATTAAAAAATACCACTAAATAAGTTTTAAAAAAGTGTTTAGTGTAGAGTATGGCTGATTCTTTATTGGCTTCAACGCGCCAGTAGAGGAAACAAGTTTTGAAACTACCAGAATTGACAGTTAGAGTTTAGTGATTTGTTCTGTGTATGTGCGAAATCATCTACAAAATAAGAGTTTTCCTCACTTGCACTAGGGAATCTGCAGATTCACGTTTTCCGAAACGTGACACTGCGAAAATCTCTATCACTAACTTGATTCAACGTAACCACCGATAGATAAGATATAAACTTTTTTAGTCAATTACGAGACATGGACGCTTGGAGGCGGTTTTAATTTGAAGGGAAGGATAATTAGAAATTTATTATATGTGTTAGTATAAATTTAGATGTATCATTTAAAAAATGCAAGTTCGCAAGGCTGAAGTTCGAAACGTGATTGTATTAGATGAGATATTCCAATACTGTTGGTTAAACGGTTCGAGATTGTCTACTTCGAAGAAATTGGAATTGGGAAATTTCAACACTGTTGAGTTGGGAATTTCGAATCGTTAAGTTGGGAATTTCGAATCGTTGAGTTGGGAAATTTCTTGTTTCAACCCACCCAAAATATTTTTTGTATGACGGCACTGAGACCCAGGAACACTGCCTCGAAATTCCGAGCAGTCGTTTTTGGCATCCAAGCAGTTGTATTTAGAATCACGCAACATAAGAACTGTTGAAAAACCTTGATAACGTTCGAGCAGCGATATTATTTGCACTTTCACGAGCGTCTATCATTGTATCTGCAGATACACTAGAAAATCTGCTGATTCACTAGTCCAATGCAGGTCCGAAATCAAACAATTTTTCGCATATACACGTATAGGCCAGTGTAACTGCAGACTAACTAATGAATCTGCAGATACACTGATTTTTGCACTTTGACGATAACATATATAAAGTCTTCGCTCGAAGGGAATTGACAACCTGACAGATATTCATGTGTTCGAATATCGCATGTTTAATACACATACTATAAAAATTTTAAAAGAAATATCTATTTTCAAATTTAAAGCATAGAGAGAACTTTTGAAAGTCTTCTCTTCTATTTTTTTATTTTTTATTTGTAACTATAGGAACACTGTTAAAAATAGCCACTCAAAAATTAGTGAAATGTACTTGTTTTTGAGTACATTCGATGTTCATCATAGTTTCGATTACATAAGTTTCATTTTTGAAAAAGACATGTACTGAAAAATGAGTAGAATGAGGAAAAATAAATAAAATGAGCAGATGCTAGCCTACATAAGCTGCCTTCATAAACCACTTTCAATAAATATCAACAGTCACAACCAAGAATTAACCGGGAATTGAATCCAGAACCTCATGCACCGCTGTTCAGTGCCTTATCCGTTGTACTACCAGAGCGAGGAGAAAAAGTTATAAACAGAAGCAATGTTAAAAAGGTGTGCCAAAAAAATAGGAAGTAAGATAACTGAATTGTAATAACTCAGTTTCCATTTAAGCAATATACATCTAGTAATGTGGAAAACCATCTTCTGAACAAATATTTTAAGTTTGTCAGGTCGCTATGTTAAGATGGCTTGAACAAAAGCTGATATTAACAATATTAAATCTCACTGCTCATTTTTGCGAAAGTACGATGACTTAAATTTGAGTACGTCATCGTTCATTTACAATGCAATTGTACTAAAAGAAAAACGAGTACGTTCATGTACTAATTTTTAAGCACCTTTATTTTACATTCTATAAAAAATCAATGTATTTTATAGTATAACAATACATGATAATGATTTGATAATGTTAATGATTTGTTAGGCGAATAACACGATTGATACAAATTCGTATGAAAGGATTTAAGCCCCAAAATCTTAATATAAAGCAAAGCCCGTTTGGCGTTTTGATATTGCATATATTGATGACAGCTTGCATATATTGATGAGGATTCACCGAGTCACACGTTGCAGCTTGCATATATTTCTTCTATTGGCGAGTTTTTTGTTTCTTCACTAATCTGTTTCAAATATTCCCACTGCGTTAGACCGGACATAATGTTTATCTTCTTTCATTTGGTGAGGTTTGAGTTGACGACCCAATACATTTTCTATTATCTGCTGAAAAGACATTTTACTGGTCATTATCCAACACAGCCACATAATTTTTTTTATTTTTTAACTGGCATTCATACAAAAACGTATAATAATCTTTTTTTTAAAAAGGAAAACCGACTTTAAAGAAAATGCGCTAAAAAGTAAAAAATAATTTTTAATTTTACGAACGAGTAGAAAAAATTGAATTATCTAATAAAAATTTTATACTTATTAAAACTTTTTGAGATCGGCGCCAAAATTTAGGTGCGATTTTTGTAAATTGGTACAACCTTCAAAAGTTGTAATAAGTATAAAATTAATATTAAAAAACTTTTTGAAATCGGTGCCAAAATTCAGGTATGATTTTTATAAATTGGCACCAGCTTCAAAATTTGTAATAAGAATAAAATTAATATTAAATAATTCAATTTTTTTCAACTCGTTCGTAAAATTAAAAATTATATTTGACTTTTTAGCGCATTTTCCTTAAAGTCGGTTGTCTTTTTTTTTGTAAAAAAAAAAGTTATTTTATTTTGCCTTTTATAGTTTTTAATTCAGCAGGGTGGTTTGCCACCTGCTATTATTCACCAAGAAATTCAAGAAACAACTAGTGCTCACATTTTGTCTGCACACATATTGTGTCATATCACATATTGTAAACAATCCTTATACATGGCAATAAATGCTGGGGGAATGAATTGCCATTGTTGTAGAATCTTTATTCAACTATGATATTATTTTGAATTAGGATAAATTGTTTAAAAAAGCTCCGGTTAATCGATATTTCGGGATATATAACATCCGGATAACCGAATATTAATTTTTTTTTGCAGATTTTGTCTAAGTGGATTTTTTTCTATTCAACAAAAAAATAATTTTTGAAATAGGACTATATATTTTTTTAAACGGTCTGGTTAATTGAGAATTCCAGATACTTAAATGCCGGATAGATTTTTTTTTTCAAAATTCCTACATTCCCTATCCAACAACAAAAATATCTAAATACCTGAAATAGAACGGAAATCTTGCGCGAACATACATAAAAAAAATCAGTAAAATTGATAACCTCTCTTCTTGGCGCTCGATTTGGCGGTTTTAATTTAAAGTATTTTTGGTTGGCGCGCTTTTCAGTCGCTTAAAAATTAGTCTTTAGCATAATTTAGAATGCCAACAAAATCTTGAAAAGTTTGCTTAATACATATCGTTCTGTTATTGATAAAAGCTCAAATATGATGAAAGCTGTAATTGATGAGTTTGGTTTAGAGAAACTACTCAGCTTGAATTTCAAATTGGTTTTAAAACAACACGACCGCGTTGTTCTGTAAGAAACAAAAAGTCTGTGAACACTTACAAAATTTTGATCATAAATCATGATAGGAGGGGGAATTGTATAAATTTGTTTATCGCCCAGAAGAAAGGTTGCCAAGGGCCACAATCTGACCTTTCCAATAGGTGGTTCAAGAATTTTTCGTATCACAATAAAGCATGCACTGAAAAAATTGGTATTCAAAAATAAGTAAAATGTACTCATTTTTTAATACATTTGATGCTTATTATGGTTCCGTATACAGAAGTTTCAATTTTGGAAAAGGCACGTACTCAAAAATAAGCGCAATTATTAACAAGGTAGATGCTACATAGGCTACCTTCCTGAACCACTTTCAATACATATCAATAATTACAACCAATACTTACTGGGAATCGAATCAGATCCTAAGGCACCGCAGTCCAGTTCCTTAACATTACCAGGGCACTGTGAAGAATTTATAAACAGAAGACTTGTTTAAAAGGTGTGCCAAAAAATAGAAAGTAAGAGATTTTAGTTGTAATAACTCAGTTTCTATTTAAGAAATCGACATCGGCTGAGATTACCAATATTAAATCACACTGTTCATTTTTGCGAAAGTACGATTTCTTAAATTTGAGAATGTTATCGCTCATTTACAATGTAATTCTACTTTTAAAAAAAAGTATGTGACATGAAGAAGTTATAAACAGAAGAAACATTAAAAGTGTGTCAAAAGAATGGGAAGTAAGATAATTGAGTTGTAAAAATTAGTTTTCATTTAAGCAATCGACATCAAATAATGTAGATAACCATCTTCTGAACACCTATATTAAGTTTGTCATGTCGCTTTGTTAAGATGACTTTGAACAGAAGCTGAAATTAGCAATATTAAATCCCACTTCTCAGTTTTGCGGAAGTGCGGTTGCTTAAATATGAGTACATCGTCGCTCATTTACAATGCAATTGTAATGTTGTACGATGCAACAAAAACGAGTAGGTTCTGGTACTCATTTTAAGTACCTTTATTTACAGTGTGATTTTTGAGAATTTGTTCTAATAAATATTTTAAAGGCCATTCGACAAATTCGGCGAAATTAAAAAGGATTTAAGTAATCTGTGTCTATTAAGAAACCACAAGGTTTCAGGCGTATAAGGTTAGCCTCAACAGTGTATTGATGCAAATTTATTGAGTCAAATTTTTACAAAATTTGCGTTTGGAATTGAATTAAAGTGAAATTCACTGCCGATGGTCACAGGGAATATTCCACGCAAATGTGGTTTACATCAATAAAATTACATTTTGACTTAAAATAGAATGGCGGAAAAAATTATTTCCTTCTAAAACGTCATTAAAATAACTAAACTAATTTGTTCCTCATGTGATTTTAGAAAAAATATTCTTTCAACTAACGAATGGTGTTCGAAAAAGTGTTCTTGTTGACAATTTATTTTACAAAAACGGAAGTAAAAAAAGAGTACCTCAGGTAAAAGAACTCAAATTGATTACTTTTTAACCAACTTGAGCGCACCAAACAATACCAGATACCAAGGAAGAAGTTATCCATTCGACTTGATTTTATTTATGTACTCTATTAAATATAGATATTCAAAAATAAGTAAAATGTACTTATATTTGAATACATTCGATGGCTCTGAATAGATAAGTTTCAATTTTGAAAAAAAAAATGTACTTAAAAATGAGTACAATGGGTAAAAATGAATGAAAAAGAGCAGTTGCTTACCTGCATAGGTTGCCTTAATAAATCACTTTCAATAAATATCGATTATTACAACCAAGACTTATCGAGAATCGAACCCAGATTTTCAGGCACCGCTGTCCAGAGTCTTATCGGTTAAGCTTCCAGGGCGAAGTGAAGAAGTTATAAAAATAATTAATGTTAAAAGGTGTGCCAAAAGAATGGGAAGTAAAATATTTGAATTGTAATAACTCAGTTTCCATTTAAGCAATCGACATCCAATAATGTGGAAAACCATCTTCTGAATAAATATTTTAAGTTTGTCAGGTCACTTTGTTAAGATGGCTTGACCAGAAGCTGAGATTAGAAATATTAAATCACACTACCCATTTTTGCGAAAGTACGGTTACTTAAATTTGAGTACCTCATCGCACATTTACGATGCAATAGTACTAAAAAAGCAAATACGTTTATGTACTCAGTTTTAAGCACCTTTTTTACAATGAACGTTCTCGTTTGAATTCTGTTCTAATTCAGATATTTGGACAATTATTTTTGTTGTTAAACAGGAGATGTCACACTTGAGAAGATAATCGGTTATCCGGAATTTTCAATTAACCGGACCGTTTGGAAAACAGACCTATTTCGAAAATTCTTTGTTAGTAAGATAGAGAAAAATCCTCTTCGGTAAAAAATAGAGAAAAAAATATGGTTATCCGGATTTTATTTAACCGGAAATATCGATTAACCGGGCTTTTTTTTAACATGTTTTTCGATTTCAAAATATTTACGTTAATGGATAGAGATTGTTCAACGATGACGTTTAACTGACATTTATTAAATCTGATTATCTCAAAATATACTATGTGGGGGGAAGGAAGAAAAAGTGAGCAACAACTTGAGTTTCCTAGTGAATATTAGTAAGGGTTCGAGGCCCACGGTTATTCAATTTTTTAATTAAGCGGGAAGCGAAAGAAAAAAAAGTGCTAAAAAGTAAAAAATAACTTTTAATTTTAAAAACAAATGTAAAAAAATTAATGTTTTTTAATATTAATTTTATACCCTTTACAACTTTTTGAAGTTGGTGCCTATTTTCAAAAACCATTCTTAAATTTTGGTGCAGATTTTGAAAAGTGGTAATAAATATAAAAATTAATATTCAGTTTTTAATTTTTTTACACATTTTTTTAGGCGCTTTTTTTTTGCAAGTTGATTTTTTTTAAGATTCTTTTATTTAATTTTTAATTTCTACCTATCTTACACTCTATTCAATTCTATATTCCTCAATGTGAATGCTGTATGGAATAGAGAATTAATAAAACTCATGAAAAGTAGATTAAAAAACGATAAAAGTCGTTTTTTAATCCTTCGAACACCTTGGAAAATTCAAAATGGAGTAGTTTTCAAGACAAACTGGAACCGTCTGTTTTACAAGCAGAGAAAAAACTATTTACTGACACACAACCGCTGAATTTTGTTTAAAAGAAGTTTTGTTATGAAGTTGAATAAATTTGATAAAATAATAAATATTCATATTTTCATAATTCAATTCATCAATACAATTGTGTAAGTGTAATTTTCGTATTACTAACATCAATTTGTGAAATTTCTCGATTGCATATTTCAAAAATATGATTACCCATTTTTAATGTACGTCTGCTCGTCATATCAGAGCCCTGAATTACAATAGGATAAAAAAAAATGCCAAGTATGGTAGCAACAAGTAAGCACTCAATGGCATTAAAAGCAAATAATTACAATGAGTAATTAAGCAGTTACATTAATGTCAAATAATTGAAAGAAATAATTACTAAGATATATTAACATAAAATAACCGAAACAAAAAATTAATAAAATACATTAACATAAAAAAATTTGAACAAATAGTTACCCAAAGACATTAACAACAAATAATTTAAACAATTGATCACTCAGAAACATTAAAAACAAATTCACTCAAAGACGTTAACGACAAATAATTTAAACAAATAATTACTCATAGACTCTTTAAAAAAATAATTGAAACAAATAATTACTAATAGACATTAACATACAAAATTAAACACATAATTACTATGACACATTAACATCAAATAATTGAAACAAATAATTACTAATAGACACTAACATCAAATAATTGAAACAAATAATTACTAAAAGACATTAACATAAAAAATCAAAACACATAATTACTATGACACATTAACATCAAATACTTGAAACAAATAATTACTAATAGACACTAACATCAAATAATTGAAACAAATGGTTACCCAAAAACATTAACAACAAATAATTGAAATTAAAAATCACTCAAGGAGACCTTAAAAAATATAAATGAAACAAATAATTACTAAGAGACATTAACATCAAATAATTGAAACAAATAATTACTAAAAGACATTAACAACAAATAATTGAAACAAAAAAATACTAATAGACACTAACATTAAATAATTGAATCAAATAATTACTAAAAGACATTAACAACAAATAATTGAAACAAATAATTACTAATAGACACTAACATCAAATAATTGAATCAAATAATTACTAAAAGACATTAACAACAAATAATTGAAACAAATAATTACTAATAGACACTAACATCAAATAATTGAAACAAAAAATTACTAAGAGACATTAACATAAAAAATTAAAACACATAATTACTATGGCACATTAACATCAAATAATTGAAACAAATAATTACTAATAGACACTAACATCAAATAATTGAATCAAATAATTACTAAAAGACATTAACATTAAATAATTGAAACAAATAATTACTAATAGACACTAACATCAAATAATTGAAACAAATAATTACTAAAAGACATTAACATAAAAAATCAAAACACATAATTACTATGACACATTAACATCAAATAATTGAAACAAATAATTACTAATAGACACTAACATAAAACGATTGAAACAAATGGTTACCCAAAAATATTAACAACAAATAATTGAAACTAAAAATCACTCAAGGAGACCTTAAAAAATATAATTGAAACAAATAATTACTAAGAGACATTAACATCAAATAATTGAAAATAATAATTACTAAAAGACATTAACAACAAATAATTGAAACTAAAAATCACTCAAGGAGACGTTAAAAATATAATTGAAACAATTAATTACTAAGAAACATTAACATCAAATAATTGAAACAAAAAATTACTAAGAGACATTAACAAAAAAAATTAAAACACATAATTACTATGGCACACTAACATCAAATAATTGAATCAAATAATTACTAAAAGACATTAACAACAAATAATTGAAACTAAAAATCACTCAAGGAGACCTTAAAAATATAATTGAAACAATTAATTACTAAAAGACATTAACATCAAATAATTGAAACAAAAAATTACTAAGAGACATTAACATAAAAAATTAAAACACATAATTACTATGACACACTAACATTAAATAATTGAAACAAATAATTACTAAGAGACATTAACATAAAAAATTAAAACAAATAATTACTATGATACATTAACATCAAATAATTTAATCAAATAATTGCTAAGAGACATTAACATCATATAATTGAAACAAATAGTTAATAAAAGACGTTAACATAAAAAAATT
Organism: Troglohyphantes excavatus; assembly: GCA_963932185.1. Classification (NCBI taxonomy): domain Eukaryota; kingdom Metazoa; phylum Arthropoda; class Arachnida; order Araneae; family Linyphiidae; genus Troglohyphantes; species Troglohyphantes excavatus. The sequence continues at coordinate 15,724,666 of OZ010671.1, forward strand.
AAAACAAATAATTACTATGATACATTAACATAAATTATTTTAATCAAATAATTACTAAGATACATTAACATCATATAATTGAAACAAATAGTTAATAACAGACATTAACATAAAATAATTGAAACAAATAGTTAATAACAGACACTAACATCAAATAATTGAAGTAAAAAATGACTAAGAAACATTAACATCAAAAAATTGAAGTAAATAATTACTAAGAAACATTAACATCCAATAATTTTAACAAATTGACTGAGTGAGTCTTTAAACCATGTCAGCGGTATGTTTTGAACAATTTCAATAATAGAAATCCTATTCCTTCCTTGCAACCCGCCTCATTTGATCGGCAATCATTAAAAGTTCCAATATGAGATGGGGAAGAAGTACAAATCACATGGACCAAGTTTCTTAGAATCTCGCAATCACGTGCTCTTATTCCGCCATTATTAAACGTGACTTTTAAATTTAAAAATTGCTCTTCTTCATAATTGGAAATGTGATACACATATCACGGGTTGTTGTTCAAGATTAAAATTAAATGTAGGGTGATTATAAAATAAAAACCCCTGTTTCGAGGCATGTAGTGCTAAAAATAATAAACGGAATTACACCAAATTTCATTTCGTATAAAAAAAATAGTACTGAATAGAGATTACAATTAATTTAGTACTTAAATTTAAAAGAAATAAACAATTATTCATCAGAATGAATGTCTCCAAATCCAGATAGACTTTGTTCGATGTGCTTTTCTTGTATATAACAAATTGTATCCGATGCACGAACTGCGAGCATGGATTCTTCGGTTTGGTTTGGTTAATTAACGTCGCACTAGAGCTGCACAGCGGGCTATTGGCGACGGTTTGGAGTCTATCTCAAAGGAAAGACCCGGGAACACATACACATTCACACACACATTCATACATGCACCTCGTTATTTTAGAACCATGGTCAGATGACGAGAAAACACCTGAACTGGCACCCAACGCCTTCAATTGACGTCGGGACTTTGCATGGGTCCTTCTTAGTAGAGAAAACATAATATTATAATCTCGCCAACATCAAAGTGAGGCCAACATGTATGGCCTCAGGCACGTGGTTAATTACGTCATTCCATTAATAAATTTTCATTGTTACACATTTCCCAATTCATCAGCCAATCGCGAGTATTTTTTAATTCATAATTTTAAAAAGAAGTCACATGTTTGAGGCCATTCGGTCTGAGATGTTGGTTTCACGATTATGACGTCATATTCGCTCTACTACAGTCCATTCATATTCATGCTCGAAGTGCACGAATAGAATCCTGACGAATAAAGGATTATTAAATTATTTTGTGTGTCTATAGCAATTTTTTTTATATATATTAATTAAAAAATTATCCGTTTTTCGCACGGGGATAAATAAAATAACGACAAACTACAGAAAGTATATACATTTCCTCTCTTCCCAAGTAAAATCGCATATACCAGTTTAGAATTCCTATTTTTAAAAAAAAATATTAATTAAAATGTCTTTATTTTTAATGAATTAAAAGTTAAAAAAGCTAAAATATCTCTATACTACTTGGTTATTAATACACAGATAAAAAATCCAATAATTTCTATATTGTCCATCACAACGTATGAAGTTTTAAAATTTAAACATTCCTGCACAAGAATACTTTTAGAAATTAATAGGAATTTCTTTTTGGTACGGGTATACATAGTTGCATGAAACCCCATAATTAAAAACGACACTTGTAAAATCCGTAATTTCAAGTGGAATCAGCCGATGGGTACAAATAATATAACATCGTGTAGACGAAAGTCAGAAGTTTCTAACGTGCCGATTTTTAACCCATTCCCCCTCTTACGTTTGTAACATGTGGGGAAGAGTGTAGCAGTATACGCTTCAGCCACCATAACTCAACGTGGAATCAGCCTATATGGATAAATGACATACCATCGTGTAAAGGAAGGTATGTCGTTTCAACTATGTAGGCCCTTTATCCTCTCCCCCTTTCAACTTTGTACCGAGTAGGGCCCAATACAGCACGATCCGTACCTACCCAATTTTTTTTGACACGAATGTCGGAATGTATTCGGGTAAAGACTATAATTATATTTAATTTTTCAGTGCTTACTTTAATCCATGAATTTAATTACTATTGTCATCATTATTGAACGATAATGTGCATCATAAAATGTATTTTATAGGAATAAGTATTTACATAGAACTAGGATTTTTTTATATAAAGAAAAAAATTATTAAATTAAATAATAAAAAAAGTCTTTTAAAAAAAAAGTAAAACAGACTTAAAGAAAAAGTGCTAAATAGTAACAAATAATTTATAATTTTACGAATGAGTTGAAAAAAAGTAAAAAATAATTTATAATTTTACGAATGAGTTGAAAAAAAAATAACAAATAATTTATAATTTTACGAATGAGTTGAAAAAATTGAATTATTATCAATTTTATACATATTAAAACTTTTTGAAATCGGCGCCAAAATTTAGGTATGATTTTTGTAAATTGGAACCAACTTCAAAAAGTTACAATAAGTATAAAATTGATATTAAACAATTCAATTTTTCAACTCATTCGTAAAATGTTTTTAAAAAATATCTTTTAGTGCATTTTCCTTAAGTCGGTTATAATTTAATTTTTTTTTTTATTAATTTTCCTTTTTTAGTGTGTAATTTAGCAGGGGGCATCGCCTCCTTTTATTATTTAACAAGAAATTCAAGTAACAACTTGTGCTTACATTTCGCCTCAATAATGTGCATCGTAAAACAATCCATACCGCTAATACATTCTGGTAAAAGAAATGTTCTTGTTGTACAACTTCTTTTAAACAATGATAACATTTTGAAATCGGATAAATTGGTTAAAAAAAACTCCGGTTAATAGACATTTTCGGATATTAAAAACGTCGGATACCGTTTATTTGTTTGCAGATTTTGCCTAAGTGGATTTTTCTCTAATCAACAAAAATAAAGAATTTTCGAAATCGGACATTATTTTTTTTCAAACGGTCCGGTTAATTGAGCATTCCGGATAGTTAAATGCCGGATAACCGGATAATTTTTTTCAAATGGGTCACAAGTGAAACACCCCCTATCCAACAAAACAAATTGGCCAAATACCTGAATTAGAACCGAAATCTTGCGCGAATATACATAAAAAAAAACTTAACAGTCGAATTGATAACCTCTCTCCTTAGCGCGACTTGGTGGCTTTTATTTAAAGTTTCTGACGATTGTTTTTTGGAGTTTTGGTTGGCGCGTTGTTCAGTCGGTTAAAAAAGCGCTATGATCATCATTTTGATATTATTAAAAAAAATTCATCAAGGAGAGTTTCATTATATTGCAATTTAAAGCATTAACGTCAACATTGATTTTTTATTTAACTACTGAATCAATTTCGATATTGAAATGTTCTTAATCCGCATAGAAGTGAAAAAAAGCAACAAAAAAAACCATAAATTTTTAAAGATGACCAAATTAGGAAATTTGATCTTGAACTTCAATGATTTAAATTTCAAAACAATCAGAATTTCTCATTATTGCAATTTCGATTTGACATTTCCAAATGACTGTTTGAATGTATCATTTAGGCTACATATTTGCAATCTCTTCGACCAGCAACTTGTGTATTTAATTAGAAGTTTGCATTTTTGACCTTTAGAATACAGGACATAAAAATGTGAATTGCAGCCAGAATAAAACGTTTTTTTTTTCAAATAAAATGAATCAAATTCTTAATAAAAATGAGAATAAAATTAGCAGCTTGTCAGTGTTTTAAAATACTACACAACTTTCTTTTACTACGTCAAAATGCCCATGTGTTTGAGAATTCCAATGAATACTATTATTACAGAAGACATTTTAAGTTTAAGTATTTTTTTTTATTTTCGGATCAATGTATTAAAAATTCGGTATTTACTCATTTTGTTAAACCATTTTTCCTAAAATTTTGATTTTGTGATACTATTGTTATTGCATTCGCATCGAAAAATACATGTCATATAAATATTTAGTAAGTTAACACAGGAAATCAAAGTCAAAATGCAATTGATCTAAAAACTTAACTGTTATAACTTGGCGATAGTTTAGCAAACGGTGCAGCATATTATAATCCCACCATGTACTTTCTATAATTCTACATTAAATTCTGAAAGATCGCCATTTAATGTTTTAAAAGGAAATATTCATTGGCACATTAAATAAAATATTTTCTCAATTATCAGTTGGTATCTGTAGAATTTTATTCTATAATATTATTAAAAGTCATATAGAGTTGAAAATTCACAGTGAAACCAAGCTTCGTACATTAAAAAAAAAATACTTGTATAAAATATTTTTCAAATAAATAAAATGGTCGTTCATACACAAATTACTCGCATTTTGGAACAATTGCTCTAAACTTTCGATCTAAGATAATTAAATATAATTATAATTAACCTGTATACAAACCTGTATCCTATACCATTTACCTAAGATAAAATTCTGGTTGTTTTAATTTTGGAATGAATCCGTATTGTAGCAAAAAGTCCAATGTGCAGACGTTTTTCAATAATTATTAAATCAAACAAAACCTATGACGTTATTTTTATAGTGTCAATACCGAAAAGAAAATACTTTTAAATCGCAAACGATATTGTCACCCAAGGATAGTGAAGACCATATATATATATATATATATATATATATATATATATATATATATATATATATATATATATATATATATATATATATAAGGTGTGCTCGTGTTTTGCTTTTTGAAAAGGGCAAGGAAAGAATTCTTTTGACGTCATTTTTGCTCCGCCTTACTTTGATCATTCTCATTGGCTGTATGTTTCAAGCATTGCCACTTAGGTTCGATCCCCGTGGGTAACGACTGGTGATTTAATTTTTAATTAGCAAAATAATGTAAATATCTGTAAATAATTGTGTTCAGCTAGCTTCACTGCTAATCCGTCCTTGTTTAGTTATGTCCCCGTATTTTACTTGATTGAAATTGTAACTCATTTAATATGTCCAATACAAATGCATTGACCTGATGGTTCCTAACCTCATTTTACTTTTTCAAAATTCATGGACATGCTCTCGTGGCAGCTAATATTATTTTATTACGGTTAATTTATTAAGCAACTTTTTTGCACTTTTTACATACTAAATACAATCCTTAAAATATAATTTAAACTCTTAAAATTTAGCGAATTCTAAATAAAATTAACGATTATCACTTTTAAATAGTTCACAAAAAAAAAAATAGATGGCAGCACGTCAAGAACCATTGGTTCAAATGGTTTCTGAATATTTTAATAACGAAACGACTTTGGAAATCGATTCAAATTGTTTTTTGAAGCAAATTTTAACTGTTTTCTTTTAAATAAATTCATGATTAGTTAAAAACAAGAATTCTTGTTAAATTAAGTACTCCTTGACAATAGCGACAATTACTCTTAAAACGACTGTCGAGAGCATTAGACACGCCCACAGACAGTTGAAGGCGGAGGAAAGCGTCACTATGACGTCAAAAGAATCCTTTTCCCCGCCCTCCATCAGCAAGAGCGAGTACCAGCACACCTTTTATATATAGTCTCCACTATCCTTGATTGTCATAAGTTAATAGCATACATTAAAATAGATATAATATACAAATGAAACATCGTACAAACTTAAAAATTATAACAAAAAATGTCTAATTTTTCAAGTAAAGTTATCTGTAAATTTCATAAAGCTACGTTGTGTAGTTATGGAGTATTCCGTGTAAAGATCGGCATTCTAATTGGTTCATAATTTTTTTTATATTATATTTTTGATTTACTCCGTTGATTTTAACTGGTTTCACTGTTGCCATTTCGTGAAACTTTGCTGACGTACGCTAAAAAATGTCATAACATTCGAATGGAACATCGCAGAGACTTGAAAATAGTCACGTTAAAAATCTTATTTTTTGAACTAACTATTCTGCGAATTTCAAAGCTCTGCGTTGTGTAGTTACGGAGCTTATTTTGTACTGACAAACAAACAAACAAACCAACATCCGGAAAGATTTTGGAGATTTCAGCTTTATGTAATTATAAGATATATGTTTTTTGCTGTTTCAGCGCCAAAATTCCCCCTATCGGTGATTTTCGGAACTAGAATGTTGTTATTTTTACGGGAAATCCTCACCTTACGTCTTCAATGTCCTTAATATTAAAGTTGGTGCAATTTCGTTCATTAGGTTTAATTACAGATGCTCCTAAGCAGGGGAACTTTTGGCTACCATACATTATATTTCATTAAAAGGTTAAGAAAAGGTGACTCAAGGCTTCGAGCACCGGATGGAAAAATGGTTCTTGTGCTTTCATTGAGAAAAACCTACAAAAACAATTGCTGCTTCTTGCCTGGCAGCATATTTTTGAGCTTATTCCAGAGGCAATATTCTCCACTTAGATGGGACCATAACCTAGGACAGATATTTTGCTTTTTATACGTTTTGAGAAAAACGGAAATCCATAACCGAGTAAAAAAAAAGAGTTCCAGATGATAAAAGTTCCAGAATAATATAAGATAAGCAGTAAAGACATCGATCGGGACGAAATTCTGAAATTTGTAAAACAAATGCTTCGAAATAAGAAACAACCTCGAGATGACTACCGAACTACTTGAATTAAAATTATATTACGACAGAAAACATCTTTAAATCGCTCAAAGTGGAATGGTTGATAATAGAGGTGTTATATTATTGGCATGTGTACGGCTTGAACATCGTACTCTGGTTATTCTTTAGATACTTGAGAGACACGAAAAGCTCAAGTTCCTGCCGATCCCCCGAACGGCTACAAAAAGTTTATATTTTAAAACCTCATAACTCCAAAGACAATTGGCCAATAATAACCTATCATCGTATAATGAAAGGTAAGCGGCGTCTACCAGGTCGGTCATTAACTCACTTCCATCTCTGACCTCCGGAATTCAGGTTTAATTTCGGGCGCACGCTGGTATGTTTAAAAAATATAATTTCAGCTCTAATCGACCATTCGAAGTTAAATTGAATGAGATTGAATGATGAATTATATTGTTCTAATTAGTTTGCAGTTTAAATCATTTGTGTGAAAATTATGTGGCAGGGAAAGTGACGATTTATCGAAGATTTCTATGTAAAGCAAAAATATCACTATACAATTTTCTTTCTTTAAAAAATAAAATTAAAAGCTCAGTTCAAGACGCACAAACTGATACCAAGGAGCCTTAACATATGACAAGTGTGAGGAGATCTAGAGTTTACCGAATACTTAAGAAGGAGCAGGCCCAGCAGGTACGCGTGCAAAGTATTCACAAACCAACAGTGGGGATACTGTGCCTACCGGATTTTTTTAAACACAATCAGTTAAAACTGTATCCACCCTCCCGATAAGTGAGTATTGTGGGATGATTTCACTGAACTTCTGGAACGCTCATAATCATTGTCCTCTATGAGTGCAGTTAAAGTCATACTCTACCCAAACTAATTTTTGAAAGCGATTTTTTGCTCTTTTTTCTTCTCGAACCGTTTTCTTCTCAACTTTTCAAGATATATTAAATATGTTTAGATATTTTATTTTCTACATATAGAATAAATTTGTATATAGCTAAAAATACAGTTTTTCTTTTTGCTGCTTATCTACATATTATTGGTTAAAATTCATTGTAAAGAATTCACATTCAACGTGGGTTTCAAAGGAAAATTAATATATATATATATATATACTTCCATTTTAGATTGTCTAGATGAATGAGCTCAGTACTTTACATTCTCGGTTACCTGCTGGCCTTTGGAAAAAATATCGGAAATTCATTGCCAACCCAATAACTTTAACAAAATAGTGAAGCTCTTGCAAATGGTAAACAAAGGTCAATGACAACCATGGCCTGAAGAGTACCATGGGGTGATACCAGAATATGAAACGACAAAACGGGTTTGTCTTCAGATAGCCACTTCCGACGAGTTTTTTAATTATTTTTCTTGTTTATCACACACAACGCCTCATTGCACCCTCGTACTCTTACGTCACGGCTATTGGACCGAAACAATTGGCCTCAGCTGCCCCAGCATTTTCCCACGCTTTTTTTTATTGTATTAAATTTTGATTTTCAATTAAATCTCCGCGTTATGGTTTTCACAAGAAGAAATTCATTGACACGCGTGCTTCGAGAAGAATGATTGTTCCCGAGTCGAAGGTTCGTTTCCCCTTTTGGAGGTCGATGATTTGTTTTTAGCACCTTTCGGTGGTTATTTGCAGTTCGTTAAAGGGTCTTCGAATCGCTGTCTTTTGTAAAATAAACGGTTTCTGATAGTCAGTCAACCTATTCGTAATTGGAAAACTTAAAATGGATATTTTTATCTGTCTGGAACACGAACAAATAGGGGAGAGAAGAACGGTATGGAACAGTTTTCACACAATCATCATATATATTATTTTAGTAGTAAAGATCCATTTTGAGTATTTTTTAATTCATAATTTTGAAAAGAAGTCACGTGTCTGAAGCCATTCGGTCTGAGATGTTGGTTTCACGATTATGACGTCATATTCGCTCTGCTGCAGTCCATTCATGCTCGAAGCACACATCGGATCTTGACATGTAAGGTGTCAAACAAAAGGGAATTTTCCGGAGCAGTGACGAATCGTACTTTTGTCTCATGAATATTTAACGTTTTTTGTAAAAAATACTTTTGAAATTATTAGTCTCCACAAGGATAGTGAAGACCATATATATATATATATATAAGGTGTGCACGTACTCGAGCTGCCTGACGGTAGGCGGAGAGAGCAACTATTTGACGTCATAGTGACGCCTTACTTCGCCTACTGTGGGCGTGTCTAATGCTCTCGTTTGAACCAATGGCAAGGCTGAACTAGATCCATTAAAAGTAGTTAACTGAGAGTTACAAGACTTCCGCAAAATATCAACAAAGAACCAAAACTTTATGAAAACTCTTATAAAACAGGTAAAAGTGCTTCAAATGAAGCAAAAAGATAGGGTGTGACTGAGAACAAGTTAATAAACAGTAAAAACCAGGTTTGGTCCCCGAGAAATTAAATTTAAATAAAAGTCACATTCCAAAATTTCCCTATGTTAATCCTATGGGAGCACTAATCGTAATGCGCCCAATGTTAAATGAACCTAGTAACAAATTTGCGGAATAAACACTAAAAGAGTGCTAAAAGCATTAAAAATTTATATGTAACAATATAAACCTAGGTTCCGGTCAATTATTATTAATATTTATAAAGAAAAAACCTCAAAAACAGTGGTTTAAAGGTGGCTGTAAACGCAACACCGGATGTAAACAAAGCACCAAAAGGTAACAAAATCACTGAAAAAGCTCACTAAAAATGCTCCGAATGAAGCAAAAATTTAGCCGAGTGCTAAAAACCTAATTCTGAATAATAAAAAAGAGGTTTCAAAGCCAACAATTAAGTTTAATTTTTAAATCAAAAATGAGATTACCGTTATGGCCAAAATGGCTATCGAAAAAAAAAATTACTGAAATACGCAATCTTACATCGAAACACACAGCCAATGAGAATGATCAAAAACTGATAGTAAGGCGGAGCTAACATGACGTCAATAGTAAGGCGGTGCTAAAATGACGTCATTTAGTTGCCGTTCCTTGCCCACTTTCAAAAAGCGAAAAACGGGCGCACCTTCTATATATAGTCTTCACTATCCTTGTAGTCTCCAGGCAGTTTTTAAAGGAGCCGTTGACAGTACTGCCATTTATAAGTAGACTTTAAACCGTTAAAAAAAAATTTATATTTTGGCTATCAAAAATTTCTTAATCTTTGTGTGGGGGAGCGGTGTGTTGTCGTGGGAGGGAGTTATGGGATAATTATCGCACGGGCATGCTAGTATATATTTTTTAGATAGTAAGGATCCCTTTTACGGGTCTCACATACAACAAATCTTAACATGTGAGATATAAAAAAAGGGAATTTACCTAAGCAGTGACGAATCGTAGTGTTGTCTCACGAATACTAACGGTTTTTTAAATGCGTTTAAAATTAATTAGTTTCAAAGTATTTTTTGTAAACGAGCCGTTGGTAGTGCTGACACCTATGGGTAGAACTCTCTGAACAGCGTGAAATCTATGAGTTTGTGGGGGGGGGGGAGGATATTCATGCGATAATTATCGGACGGGAATGCTGGTCAATTATATCTAAATAAATAATTAATAAAAATTAAATAACAATTAATAATTTAATAATTATTAATAATTAAATAATAATTAAAAATTAAATAATAATTAAAAATTAAATAATAATTAAATAATAATTAAATAATAAATAAATAATAATTAAATAATAATTAAATAATAATTAAAAATTAAATAATAATTAAATAATTATTAAATAATAATTAAATAATAATTAATATTTAAATAATAATTAAAAATTAAATAATAATTAAATAATAATTAAATAATAATTATTAATTGAATAATAATTAATAATTGAATAATAATTAATAATTGAATAATAATTAATAATTGAATAATAATTAATATTTAATAATTGAATAATAATTAATATTTAATAATTGAATAATAATTAATAATTAACAATTGAATAATAATTAATAATTAATAATTGAATAATAATTAATAATTGAATAATAATTAATAATTGAATAATAATTAATATTTAATAATTGAATAATAATTGAATAATAATTAATATTTAATAATTGAATAATAATTAATAATTAACAATTGAATAATAATTAATAATTAATAATTGAATAATAATTAATAATTGAATAATAATTAATAATTGAATAATAATTAATAATTGAATAATAATTAATAATTGAATAATAATTAATAATTAAATAATAATTAATAATTGAATAATAATTAAATAATAATTAATAATAATTAATAAATAATAATAAATATAATAAACGTTAATAATAATTAATAAATAATAATAAATATAATATTAATTAATAAATAATAATAAATATAATATTAATTAATAAATAATAATAAATATAATATTAATTAATAAATAATAATAAATATAATATTAATTAATAAATAATAATAAATATAATATTAATTAATAAATAATAATAAATATAATATTAATTAATAGATAATAATAATTGAATAATAATTAATAATTGAATAATAATTAATAATTAATAATAATTAATAAATAATAATAAATATAATAAACGTTAATAATAATTAAATAATAATTAATAAATAATAATAAATATAATAATAATTAATAAATAATAATAAATATAATATTAATTAATAAATAATAATAAATATAATATTAATTAATAAATAATCATAAATATAATATTAATTAATAAATAATAATAAATATAATATTAATTAATAAATAATCATAAATATAATATTAATTAATAAATAATAATAAATATAATATTAATTAATAATAATAATTATAATATTAATTAATAATAATAAATATAATATTAATTAATAATAATAAATATAGTATTAATTAATAATAATAAATATAATATTAATTAATAATAATAAATATAGTATTAATTAATAATAATAAATATAATATTAATTAATAATAATAAATATAATATTAATTAATAATAATAAGAATAAATAATTTTAACTTACCAGCCAGTGTATTTAGTCATATTATATTGTTATATGTTTTAAGATATTAAACAAATAGAAAAGAAGTCCAAATATTAGTATTGTATTTTATTATCGCCAATTAAAAATTGCGAAAATTTTGCCCCACTCTTAATTGGTGCGAGAGCTATGATTTCAGTTTTATAAATCGTAAAAGAAGCGTGGGGCATAGAGGCCGCTTTAAATAAAAATATTTTTTTTAATAAGTTTAAATTAAAAAAGCAAATGAAAGTTTGACATAAATTAGTTTCATTAATAAGGTTTACGCAAAAAATTATTACCGACAAAAAAAGAAATTTCCGGCAACCCTACCAAATGGCCGGTTTGCCCAATGGGTCGGGTAAAGTGGACACCCCTATGCCAATATAAAAAAGTACTATTTCACAGCATTTTAAAGAATATGAATGCATTCTTTTAACACGAAAACAATATTATCATGCAATATGAAGGTTGTGAAGCATATTAGTGCATTCGAAACTTATTTTCTGGCCATTGTTAGCGTTTAAAAAATGTTTAACAAAATTTTGTGGCCTATTGTCTTTTTATCAAATTATTTACACACATCACAGATGAAATTATCGTATTTTTCTGCGCATCCGGCATACGCCTCGTGTTCACGACGTAGACAACTCTGACCCACCCTTCATTTCCTTTGGAAATAGTGGGCGTGGCCACTTCGCCCTCTTTGACGCCATTACGTACACGCAATTTTACAGGCTAAACAATGAACTCTAGCACTTATATCAACACATACATTTGAAGCTTTAATCACATATTTTAAAAAGATCACTGATAATCTCATGTATTATGGTTTGGTTAATTAACGTCGCACTAGTGCTGAACAGTGGGCTATTGGCGACGGTTCGGGGCTAAAATAATAGGAAGTCATCTAAAAATATCCAACAAATTATAGTGGCGTGTATGCGGAACTGGTGCATGATAAATCTGACAGTGGTTCAATATCCTGACATCCATTGAGGTTGCGTCGGGTGCCAGATCAGGTGTTGTCATCTGACCATGGTTCAAAAATACAGAGCGTTGTTTTCGGGTTTTTCCTTCGAGATAGAGAGGCCTCCGTGGCCGAGCGTTAAAGGCGTCAGCTGGGAATCCGAAGATTCCTGGTTCGATCCTAGGCGATGGATTTAACAAATAAAAGCCAAAAGTATTGATCTTGTGATCGGAGGGTTGCCAGCTTCGCTACAAAATACTAGAAAAGTCGTCCAGAACATCCGCAAAAATTAACGGCGTGTATACGGGACTGGTGCACAATAAATCTGATCGGAATCCAAAGACCCTACGTCTATTGAAGGCGTTGGGTGTCAGTTCAGGTGTTTCCTCGTCATCTGACCATGGTTTTAAAATAACGAGGTGCATGTATGAATGTGTGTGTGAATGCGTATGTCTTCCCGGGTGTTTTCCTCCGAGATAGAACCCAAACCGTCGCCAATAGCCCAATGTGCACCTCTAGTTCGACGTTAATTAACAAAAACCAAACCAAACCTTCGAGATTGGCTTCGAACCGACGTTAATGGCTCATTTTTTCAACTTTAGTACGACATTAGTTAACCAAACCAACCCAACCTGATTTTTAAAGGCAAATGTCTCTCAATAAGACTCTGCTGATGCTTTATTTCCATTGCTGAATTTTTTCCATTTGCTGAATTTGCCGGGGATTTCAACTAGTTATAAATAAAAGGTGTAGTTGATGCTTTCCTTTTAAATTCTGACAAATGAAAAGGGGAAAAAAAAAGACTAGCTAAATCCCTTTTATCTGTGTCGTCGTCGATCACACGTGTCTTCTAAGTAAAGGATTTTCTTATTATTCTATGTTTAGTTCATATGAAAGAGATGCTTCTAAACTTCTATTGGGAGTTTTGTGGAGATATGCTTTTAAAAAAAAACTTTTCTCACAGATAAATGTGAACAAATTAATCCGTTCGCCCACGAGATTTGATATTGTTCTCACGGCATTCTTTTTTAAAAAAAATTCTTATGGCTTACTTGACATGCAATTCTTAGAAAGTGCATTAGAGTTGTGTTCCGAGAACGTAAGCTTTAAAGAGCAGAAAAAAAATACAGAGCTTCTCGGAAAAATTATTTGCGGGCAATGAATCTTATTGAAACTTTTATTTATAAGAATATTCACGTATATTTTATATAATTGTCGCCTATGGTTTGTATCATTCCTTCATCTTTCGCCATTTATTTTTTTTAAATTGAAAATATACCCCAAACGTCAATATACTGCGTGATATAGATAAACGTATAGCCAGATTAGCAATTTGACAGTTACCTGTGGTACTTTTGAATTACGTTACCTACACCTATAATCCTTTATTCCAATTTAAATTTTCTTGAACTTTAATTAACTCATGTTTTTTTACTTTATTTCTTGATCCATTCTATTACTTTTCTTTGCCACATAAAAGATCGTATAAATTACCATTCGTATAAGCATATTATTCAACTGTATATGTATCCCACGCAGATGTCTAAATTATCTTTTACCAAGCACCAGTTTCATATCCTTATATGGTCATGAGATCTGTAAGAACTATTCACATGTTTGCCACTAACCACGCAAGGGCGAAACCAGGATTCATATCCTTATATGGTCATGAGATCTGTGGGAATTAATAACATGTTTGCCACCAACCACGCAGGGGCGAAATCAGGATTCATATCCTTATATGGTCATGAGATATGTGGGAACTATTCACATGTTTGCCACCAACCACGCAGGGGCGAAACCAGGATTCATATCCTTATATGGTCATGAGATCTGTGGGAACTATTCACATGTTTGCCACCAATCACGCAGGGGCGAAACCAGGATTCATATCCTTATATGGTCATGAGATCTGTAGGAACTATTCACATGTTTGCCACCAACCACGCAAGGGCGAAACCAGGATTCATATCCTTATATGGTCATGAGATCTGTGGGAACTAATAACATGTTTGCCACCAACCACGCAGGGGGGAAATCAGGATTCATATCCTTATATGGTCATGAGATCTGTAGGAACTATTCACATGTTTGCCACCAACCACGCAAGGGCGAAACCAGGATTCATATCCTTATATGGTCATGAGATCTGTGGGAACTAATAACATGTTTGCCACCAACCACGCAGGGGCGAAATCAGGATTCATATTCTTATATGGTCATAAGATCTGTGGGAACTATTCACATGTTTGTCACCAATCACGCAGGGGCGAAACCAGGATTCATATCCTTATATGGTCATGAGATCTGTGGGAACTAATAACATGTTTGCCACCAACCACGCAGGGGCGAAATCAGGATTCATATCCTTATATGGTCATGAGATCTGTGGGAACTATTCACATGTTTGCCACCAACCACGCAGGGGCGAAACCAGGATTCATATCCTTATATGGTTATGAGATCTGTGGGAACTATTCACATGTTTGCCACCAATCACGCAAGGGCGAAACCAGGATTCATATCCTTATATGGTCATGAGATCTGTGGGAACTATTCACATGTTTGCCACCAATCACGCAAGGGCGAAACCAGGATTCATATCCTTATATGATCATGAGATCTGTGGGAACTAATAACATGTTTGCCACCAACCACGCAGGGGCGAAATCAGGATTCATATCCTTATATGGTCATGAGATCTGTGGGAACTATTCACATGTTTGCCACCAATCACGCAGGGGCGAAACCAGGATTCATATCCTTATATGGTCATGAGATCTGTAGGAACTATTCACATGTTTGCCACCAACCACGCAAGGGCGAAATCAGGATTCATATCCTTATATGGTCATGAGATCTGTGGGAACTAATAACATGTTTGCCACCAACCACGCAGGGGCGAAATCAGGATTCATATTCTTATATGGTCATGAGATCTGTGGGAACTATTCACATGTTTGCCACAAATCACGCAAGGGCGAAACCAGGATTCATATCCTTATATGGTCATGAGATCTGTGGGAACTAATAACATGTTTGCCACCAACCACGCAGGGGCGAAATCAGGATTCATATCCTTATATGGTCATGAGATATGTGGGAACTATTCACATGTTTGCCACCAACCACGCAGGGGCGAAATCAGGATTCATATACTTATATGGTCATGAGCTCTGTCGGAACTATTCACATGTTAGCCAGCAAGCACGCAAGGGCGAAACCAGGATTCATATCCCTATATGGTCATGAGATATGTGGGAACTATTCACATGTTTGCCACCAACCACGCAGGGGCGAAATCAGGATTCATATCCTTATATGGTCATGAGCTCTGTCCGAACTATTCACATGTTAGCCAGCAAGCACGCAAGGGCGAAACCAGGATTCATATCCTTATATGGTCATGAGATATGTGGGAACTATTCACATGTTTGCCACCAACCACGCAGGGGCGAAAACAGGATTCATATCCTTATATGGTCATGAGCTCTGTCGGAACTATTCACATGTTAGCCAGCAAGCACGCAAGGGCGAAACCAGGATTCATATCCCTATATGGTCATGAGATATGTGGGAACTATTCACATGTTTGCCACCAACCACGCAGGGGCGAAAACAGGATTCATATCCTTATATGGTCATGAGCTCTGTCGGAACTATTCACATGTTAGCCAGCAAGCACGCAAGGGCGAAACCAGGATTCATATCCCTATATGGTCATGAGATATGTGGGAACTATTCACATGTTTGCCACCAACCACGCAGGGGCGAAATCAGGATTCATATCCTTATATGGTCATGAGCTCTGTCGGAACTATTCACATGTTAGCCAGCAAGCACGCAAGGGCGAAACCAGGATTCATATCCCTATATGGTCATAAGATATGTGGGAACTATTAACAAGTTTGCCACCAACCACGCAGGGGCGAAATCAGGATTCATATCCTTATATGGTCATGAGCTCTGTCGGAACTATTCACATGTTAGCCAGCAAGCACGCAAGGGCGAAATCAGGATTCATATCCTTATATGGTCATGAGCTCTGTCGGAACTATTCATATGTTAGCCAGCAAGCACGCAAGGGCGAAACCAGGATTCATATCCCTATATGGTCATGAGATATGTGGGAACTATTAACATGTTTGCCACCAACCACGCAGGGGCGGAACCAGGATTTGATCTCGGGAAAGGCAATCAGTGAAGAATAGTTTAACTGTTATTCATAATTTTATTAATAATAACCTTCATTATTTTTTATAATTAACTATCAAAATTACCCGTTCTTCGCTTGGGGATAAATAAAATAACGACAAATGAGAGGACATATGTACATTTCCTCTCCTCCAGGGTTATCGCATATACCAGTTTAGAATTCCTCCTTTAAAAGTAATAATTTTTTTTTATAAATTAAATTTAAAATATCTTGATTTTTAAAAAATTAGTAGTTAAAAAAAATAAAAATTTCTCTATACTATTTGGTTGCTAATACACCGATAAAAATCCAATAATTTCTAGATTATCTCTCATAAGGTATGGAGTTTTAAAGATTAAACATTCCTGCACAAAAATATTTTTAGGAATTAATATGAATTTCCTTTCTGTACGGATATACATATCGTTACATGAAATCCCATAATAAAAAACGATATTTGTAAAATCATTAACTCCAAGTGGAATCAGACTATGAGTATAAATAATATACTATCGTGTAGACGAAAGTTTAATATACTATCGTGTAGACAAACGTTTCGAAAGTGCAGATTTTTAACCCATTCCCCTTCTTACATTTGTACCACGTGGGGAGCAGTGTACCACTATACGCTTCCAACTACCATAACTCAACATGGAATCACCCGATATGAATAAATGGCACACCAACGTGTAAAGAAAAGTAGGCCGTTTCAACCATGTAGGTCATTTATCCTTTGAACTTTGTACCGATTAGGCTTTAATACAGCGCGCGCGGTCTGCACCTAAAAGATTTTTTTAACATGAATGTCACAATTTAATCGGGACATGACTTTAATATTTTGGTTTTCAGTGCTTACTTTAATTGATGAAATTTTAATTATTGTTGTCATCATTTTTGAAGGATAATGTGTATTATAATAGTTTTTCATATAAGAATAAGTTTTTACGTAGAACTATGAATTATTTTTATATAATAAAAAAATATTAAATTAAATTATAAACAAAGCGCTTTTATTCTAATTTTTATATTATTTAAAAAAAAACATCATGAAGAGTTTCATGAAATTGTAATTTTAAAGAATTAAATTCAAGCGTGATTTTTAATGAAATTTCTAAATCAATCTCGATATTGAAATATTCTGAAGCCGTATGGAAGTGAAAAAGGCAGCAAAATCAGAAAAGAGAAGTCTTTAAATGTGCTCAAATTATGATATTTGATATTGAACTTCAATGATTTAACTTTCAAAACAATCAGAATTTTCTGTTTCCCGGTATTGCAATTTTAATTTGACTATTTCTAAATGCCTGTTCCAATGTATCATTTTGGCTTCTTCTTTGCAATCTCTTCGACCAGCAACTTGTGTATCTAATTCGAAAATTGCATTTTTGACCTTTGGAATACAGAACATAAAATTGTACATAGCAGCCAGAACGTTTTTTGCAAATAAACTGCCTTAAATTCTTAATAAAGGAAACCTAACTTCCCGGCATAAATACATAACCAAAAATAGTATGTTTTTAAATAGTACACAACTTTCTATTGCTACGTCCAAATGCCCATGTGTTAATGAATTCCAATGAATACCATTATTACAGAAAAATAGTTACTTATTTTAGATTTGAGTATTTTTTTTTATTTCAGGATCAATGTAATAAAAATTCGGTATTTATACATTTTATTAAACAATGTTTTCTAAAATTTTAATTTTGTGATACTATTGTTATTGCATTAGCATAAAAAAATACCTGTAATATAAATATTTAGTAAGTTTCCACAGCAAATTAAAGTCAAAACGCACTTTATCCAAAAAATAAACTTTTATAAATTCGCGGCATAATTTTCATTGTAACAAACGGTTAAATATTAAAATCTCACCATGTACGTTGAATAATTCTAAATTTCATCCTTAATGTTTTAAAAGGAAATATTCATTGGCACATTAAATAAAATATTTTCTCAATTGTCGGTTGATATCTGTGGAATTTTATTCCTTTAATGACATTAAAGAGTAATACAGAGTTGAAAATTCACAACGAAACTAAGCTTCGTAGATTAAAAAAATACTTTCATAAAATGTTTTCAAAATAAATAAAATGGACGTTCATACACAAATTACTCGCATTATGAAAGTATTGTTCTAAAAGTTCGGTCTAAGATAATCAAATATAGTTACAATTAACCTGCATACAAACAAAACAAAATACACAAAACAATTATAAACCATTTCCATAAGGTAAAATTCTAGCTATTTTAATTTTTGTAACAATCGGTATTGTAGCAAAAAGCCCAATGTGCGGATATTTTCAGTAAATATTAAATCAAACAAAACTTATGACGTTATTTTTATAGTGTCAATAACGAAAAGAAAATTCCTTAAAATCACGAATGATATTGTCATCCATGTTAAGTGCATGACAAATATTAAAACAATTATAACAAACGAATGGGACATCGCACAAACTTAAAAATTATCTAAAAAAATGTCTAATTTTTCAAGTCAAGTGCTCTGTAAATTTCATAAAGCTACGTTTTGTAGTTATGAAGTATTCAGTGTAAAAATCGGCATTCTAATTGATTCATAATTCTTTTATATTATATTTTCGCTTTTCTCTGTTGATTTGAAATGGATTTACTGTTGCCACTTCGTGAAATTTGCTGCTGTACGCTATAAAATGTCATAACATTCGAATGGAACATCGTAGAGACTTGAAAATAGTCACGTAAAATTCTTATTTTTTTCACTAATTATTCTGCGAATCTCAAAGCTCGACGTTTTGTAGTTACGGAGCTTATTTTGTACTGACAAACAAACAAACCAATAAACATCCGGACATATTTTGGGATTTTCAAGCTTTATATATAAGATTCATATTTATTGTTAATTAGGCAAACATATGAAATTACTCAAATAATCATAGTTAAGTACTACAAAGGGAATTATGTTATACCCATTCATTAATATCATAATTTTATTATTCTTGTTCCCACTGTTCTTGGAACTACTATTGTAATAAGGCACATTCTTTGAATTTAACATATGCGCAAGATATATCTCGGTAATTTTTGTTTTTACATTTAATTGCTTATTTTTTCGAAAATTATCATATGTATTATTTTTGTTTGGCTGTATCGAATGGGTGTTCGGTGGGGGGTTCATACCATGCGATAATTATCGCAAATGCATACTAATATATATTATTTTTGTAATAAATATCCCTTTTATGCCCCTTGGACGCAACTGATCTTAACACATGAGATATCAAAATAAAAAGAATGTCATGGACCAGTGACTAATCGTACTTACATTTTATAATTATCAATGTTTTTTTATAAATGCGTTTAAAATAATTTATTTTAAAATGTTCTTTTTTTAAACGAGCCGTTCATAATGCTGTCGTCTATTT
This sequence comes from Troglohyphantes excavatus, assembly GCA_963932185.1. Taxonomy (NCBI): domain Eukaryota; kingdom Metazoa; phylum Arthropoda; class Arachnida; order Araneae; family Linyphiidae; genus Troglohyphantes; species Troglohyphantes excavatus. The sequence continues at coordinate 15,744,865 of OZ010671.1, forward strand.
TCAGATAGTGAAACTCTTTGAATTATTGGCCAGAAAAGATTCGCTAATATCTATCGCCGGAATGGGTGTGTGTGTGGGGTGGTCATGTGATAATTATCGCACGATCATGCTAGTATTTAGTAATTGCATATAAGACATAAGGATATGTATGAAATACAAGCTACTAACAATATATTAGTATATACTATACAAATGTAAAAAGGATATTAGAGCTCAAAGTAGCCAGGGAAAGATACATTGAAAATAAAATTGAGATTTTAATGTGTTTTCAGATACTAAATGCTTTTCAGTGTTTTTTTCAAATCGTGAGAAATATCTGTCTTTTAAATAACTTTCAAATTCGATTTAAATATCAATTCAGTATAATTTAAAAATGAGTGTTAGAAAGAGAGATATGCACTTGTATTTATAAGAAAAATCATACAAGTATTCTATGAATGTAATTAGTTATCTACTCTACAGTTACACTAAATAAATATCCATTTAAATCCGTTATATCCGTCAGTCAATAGTGGATTATTTTATTACTTTATTTTAAGTTATAATAAACAAACAAGTACTGTGCAAAGCCTGTTTTTGAACAACGTTCGATGCTTTGAAAATAAATTAAATTATATATTGTAATGTTCTGATCACGTAAAATGATCGGAAATGCTGATCTGCTGCACCTTCATGTATTGGTTTCGATGTTTTCTTCTCTGCAAGTAGTGCTCTAAAAATAATAACAAACAAAAAAATATGTCAGTGCATACGAAATATATCAAATACAAAATCTTAAACCTTTTATTTTTCATCAATGTATCTAAGAGTGTCTGTTTGTATGTATGTTTGTTTTTTAAAAAATCTAGTTTCATTCTGATTTTGATGAAATTTTTCACAAGTTACCTTAGAAGCAATAGGAAGATGAATGTCTACATGAAATTTCAAACACCCCCTTTTCCCACCCCTTAACTCGCTTAACTCATTTGACTTCTTAGTAAACCTTATTATAATAACGCAATACCGTAACAATGCAATATTTCAACATTGTAACAATGTAACATATCTTACATAGTTATATAAGATATGTTACATTACATATGTTATATTACATAGAAATATCGCCAATATACAACCAAAATGTTGCCGATTGAAAATTAATGACGCCAAATAAAAAAAAAATTCAAATTACTAAAAACTATTGCCAAATCACTAAAAATTCGCCAAATGAATAAGCATATCGCCAACTGAACTAAAATATGGTCATATATATAAAAATATCATCCAGTTTTTTCCCGGGCAATGGGAGCACTTAAGGATAAGGGATAAATATATCTAGGATTATATCACTTATCATTTAATGGATAAATATATTTTGTCACATACATGACTTTAGGCATGTTGTCGTAAGCGTTTCTGAAATAAAATTACGGAAGGTTTTGTTCTTGCTCGTATCTTGAAATTAATGATCCTATTTCGATGAGACTTAGATAGATCTTAGTTTCTGCTCAGATGAAGGTTTTAAATTCGAGTTTTGTTCGATATTTTAGGTTATAACTACGAATATATTTCCCCTGTTTATTTATCCCTATAGTCAAATTTGGTCCACATTCATATCATCATGTGTAATTTTCAATGGAATATGATACGATGATTTAAATAATAGTTCAGAAGAAGGTTTTCCATTTGGTTTGATGGCGATACGTTAAAAATTAAAATAATTACTACAACTTTCTCTTCTTATTCTTTGGTATACCTTTTTCATGTTTTTTGGCATGTTTATTTATTTTAATGTTTTGTTTAAGTGATATATAGTGATTTAAGTGATAGCTAAATGCAAGGAGAAAATAAAACTCGAACGTAAATATGCAAAACTATTCCTGGTAGTTTAGTTGTTTTAATATGCCAAAAATCAAGATTTTCAGTACTCTGAAAGGTAGCAGTCATTGAAATCTGATTCGTGCAACACAATGCAGGATTCCATTTAGATATATCTATTTTTTTAATTATAAAAATAAATCCACTGAGAAATATTTCTCGAATTAAAAGGAAGTAAAAAGCAACGAAAAAGGTTACGCTTTTAGTCTTTATAGTTTATCCGTCAAAAAGTAATCATTTTAGTAATTTGAAAGATTCTTTTTTGATTTTAAGAATTTCAGAGAAGAGAGATTTTCAATAATACAGGAATCAAAATCACGAATTGTTGGTGAATGTCATTTTTTGGCTTTTCTCATTTAGCTGGATCAGCATGATGACTTATTATGTGACGAAACAGCCGATCAATGACTATGTGACGAAACAGGCGATCAATGACTATGTGACGAAACAGGCGATCAATGACTATGTGACGAAACAGGCGATCAATGACTATGTGACGAAACAGGCGATCAATGACTATGTGACGAAACAGGCGATCAATGACTATGTGACGAAACAGGCGATCAATGACTATGTGACGAAACAGGCGATCAATGACTATGTGACGAAACAGGCGATCAATGACTATGTGACGAAACAGGCGATCAATGACTATGTGACGAAACAGGCGATCAATGACTATGTGACGAAACAGGCGATCAATGACTATGTGACGAAACAGGCGATCAATGACTATGTGACGAAACAGGCGATCAATGACTATGTGACGAAACAGGCGATCAATGACTATGTGACGAAACAGGCGATCGATGACTATGTGACGAAACAGGCGATCAATGACTATGTGACGAAACAGGCGATCGATGACTATGTGACGAAACAGGCGATCAATGACTATGTGACGAAACAGGCGATCAATGACTATGTGACGAAACAGGCGATCAATGACTATGTGACGAAACAGGCGATCAATGACTATGTGACGAAACAGGCGATCAATGACTATGTGACGAAACAGGCGATCAATGACTATGTGACGAAACAGGCGATCAATGACTATGTGACGAAACAGGCGATCAATGACTATGTGACGAAACAGGCGATCAATGACTATGTGACGAAACAGGCGATCGATGACTATGTGACGAAACAGGCGATCGATGACTATGTGACGAAACAGGCGATCAATGACTATGTGACGAAACAGGCGATCGATGACTATGTGACGAAACAGGCGATCAATGACTATGTGACGAAACAGGCGATCAATGACTATGTGACGAAACAGGCGATCAATGACTATGTGACGAAACAGGCGATCAATGACTATGTGACGAAACAGGCGATCAATGACTATGTGACGAAACAGGCGATCAATGACTATGTGACGAAACAGGCGATCAATGACTATGTGACGAAACAGGCGATCAATGACTATGTGACGAAACAGGCGATCAATGACTATCGCCAAGAATTTGTATCTCCCCCCCCCATTTCTGTATGTTCTTAATGTGCCCTACTATTAAATTGAAGTACATGAACTTTAGATAATTAGAAAATCCCGATAGAAGTATTGACACACAAATACACCGTCAAAATTTCGTTTTTTAATGGAAGAATGTCGAACAATTTATGAATCACAATATCATATTCTCTCACCCGGACATTGAACATTCCGTTTGTAGTCGCATCGCTTGTGGTCGTAGTCAAACACCAGTCCCACCGGACACTCATACTGGTAGGTCCGGCCTTTTCTGCACAGATAGAAGCTGCTGCATTCTGTAGGGTGCCGGAACACACCGTCCTCTTCCGGACATCGCAGCACGGACAATGTGCCCGACGGAGCTGAAAAAGCACCAAAGATTCAGTATTGAATAAACAAGACATATTTATAAGGCTAAGAATATCTTAAAAACAAGAACATAAAACAGCAGTATACACTGGTCATGACGAAGCATGCAAAGTTCGATTGAGACGTGTCTGCAGTGAGATGAGTATTATTTTTTTTAAGTATTTCAATGGTAACAATATGATAATGGTAGGATAACGCAGAGCCTATGTCCCCAGGGACTGGAGCGTGTCTTCAGTGAAATACGCACAGAATTCAATTTAAAGCACTCAAAAGCTAATTTGGTGACATTGGTAGGAAAGGACATGCATTGGCGGATCTAGCTGTTGGGCATCAGGGGCAATTGTCGCCTGCGAGATTTTCTACCTAAGATGGACATTTTTGGTTTGAAAAATAAGTTTTTTTTAAATCAAATAATTCAATATTCAATTTCAATTAGAACAAACATTTGAAGAACGTTTAGAAATACTTCTCCTAATATAAAGCCACGGGTAGATTTTAAGGACAATACTTGAGCTATCACCCATTTTACAAACTTCCACACTAACGTTAGAACAAATACCTTAGAAAAATTATAGGTGTCAAAAATTTTCATGCACAGAAATACCTAATAAGAATTTTTTTTCTTTATCTAACTCTTCTGTATTTTGTTTGGTTCTTCTGAATAGCCTTCTATACTCGAGGACAACCCAAGTTGAGCCTAAAGCAATTGAATATTTATACATATCATAGCTTCCGCTTCAGGTTCAACTTAGGTTGTCCCCGAGTATAGTATAAATATCTTCAATAAAGATAACGATATGTAATGGAAAAGGGACTTAAAAATCATTACTTTTGTACTATTTGTACCATAATTATGTCCCTAAAATATGAGTAATGTAATACATCTGTACTAATTAATGATAAAATAATTAATAATAAAATGTAATGGTGGTTATTATTAGTAACGATGATGTGTAAAACTTGCAGAAAAAAGTTTAGTACCTGATCTTCCAATATTATCACAAAATTTTACCCGTAATTTCCCACCCCGAGAATACATCCTGGGCTTCGTAAGAGAAAAGTTGTCCTGGCTGTGAGTTGATTCCAAAAAGAGTTAGTGGTCTTCTAGGCTGAATATGTGGTACGTGGCCCCAACTACAAAGGGGGGGGGGGGGTATGGAATACCCTAATTCAATAAGGGGGGGGGATTGGAATGTACTTGGAAAATATATATTCCTGAGCAGCAAATTAAATCAATTTTAAGTGTAAAAATTAAACTGGGATACACTTCTGTTTTTTGTAAATTGCCAATGCCATGGTTACAAAATTGCCTACAATTGAAGGGGGAACAACTGAACCTCACTTTCATCGCTGCCGCAATATTTCGTATATGTTTCATGTTAAAACAAGGCCGACGTGCATTGCTTTTGGCTGAATTTTTTTTTCTATTTTCTTCTGAAACCCCTTTTAAATGCAATCTGCTATTAAAATAGATAGTAATTTGCAAATCCAAGTCGAAGTGGTTAAAAAGCAAGAGCAAAAACTATTTGTGTAACTATTGATATAAAAATTAATTCTATAAGAAGAAAATATGATATTTATATACATTTAATATTTATACAATGCCATGGTATTAAAAAACGCCAATAAACCACTTTTTGGGGTAGAGCCGCTGAAGCCGTTGCTTCCGCATTGGCTTCAACGCGCCCATAGAGGAAACGAGTTTTGAGCCATCCAGAAGTTACAGATAGATTTCAGTGGCCCTGCAGCGTTGGTTATCAGAGTTCAAATCCTAAGATACGATTCGAAAAAATATTTCGGTTCGAAGTTCACATTAGGCAGGAATTCAAGCTTGTTAGCACATTGTTACCAGAAAGTATAAAACCAACCGAGCAAGACTTTTCTTTGTTTCCCTTAAAACTATTTTTAAATCGAACTCGTTCAAGTACTACTGGGTTCCTTGCGAAAAAAAAGGTCGGAAGTACTGGTGCCGATATAAGGAAGTGAAACATAGGGGTGCGTTCGAGTGCACACAAGAAAATGAGGCGTACGATTGCGTGCAGAGAACTGAAGCGAGCGAGTGCACCTGAGTACACTGAGGCTTCTATAGCGGTATCCGGTGAGCTCAAAAATCACTGGAGTGAATACTACGCGTGTGCGACCGAATTACACCCTTTTGCGTCTTACAAAAAAAAAAGTCCTTTCGTAATGGGTGGAGTAATGGGGTGGCGGGGCGGTATCCCAGTGGGTAAAGCCGTTCAGATGGTAATCAGAGGATTGCAAGTTCAAACCCGTGCGATGGTTTGGTTTGGTTAATTAACGTCGCACTACAGCTGCAGAGTCGGCTGTTGGCGACGGTTTGGGGACTATCTCGAAGGAAAGACCCGGTAACGATGCCTCGTTATTTTAGAACCATGGTCAGATGACGAGGAAACACTTGAGCTAGCACCCAACGCCTTCAATAGACGTAGGGACTTTGGACTCCAATCAGATATATCGTGCACCAGTAGTTTTTGTGGATGTTCTGGACGACATTCCTAATATTTTGTAGTGAAGCTGGCAACTCTTCGATCACAAGATCGTTTTTACATTTCTTAGTCAAGTCCGTCGCGCAAGATCGAACCAGGAACCCTTTGATTCCCAGCTGACGCCTTTATCCACTCGGTCACGGAGGCCCTCCATGCGATGTATTTGACAAAGTAAAGTGAAAAAAAGTAGTGATCTTGTGATCGGTTGGTTGCAGCTGTAGTGCGACGTTAGTTAACCAAACCAAGAAATGTATATTGAAAGGAATATTTCAACAGATCAACGAAAGTTTATACTTACGTGTACACCCGACCACTTTGGGCAGGTCGCACTTGAGGTTCTTGAGATCAAAGACCAGGCCCTGCGGACACTCCTGCGGATACGCCCTTCCGTCCACGCAGAAGTAAAAAGTGCTGCAGTTGGCCTTGTTGGAGAAGATGCCGTCCAACTGCGGACAGTGGCGGCTCTTCTTCTGTTTCTCCGCCACTGAAAGACGAGTGAGAATGTGGGGGAAAAGACATGGGATGAAGATATGTTGCGATGGCATGCACATTTGAGAATCAAACATTAAAAACGTGTTTTGTCCAATATATCTTAAAATGTATAACCCTAAATTCGCTTAATACACAGTAAAAAATAAGTTGGTTGAAAACGAACGTGCTCATTTTTCTTTGAGTACAATTTCATCGTAAATGAGCGATGACGTACTCAAATTTAAGTAATCGTATTTTCGCAAATATTAGCAGTGGGATTTTATATTGCTAATATCAGCTTCTGTTCAAGTTGTAGTGTTTGCAATATTCCCAGGCTAGGAACGCATAGTTTAATTTTGAGCTGCGCAGGAGTATCTGCGCTGAGCAGTAAGTGAGACAGACGGGCAGGGATCCTCGAGGAGGAAGGTTGTGTGATGCGCACGTCTTGAGCATTGGGGTAGCTATTTTCCTATTTTTCTTTTTAATTATTAGTTTGTAAGTTGTGTTTTGGTTAGATGTGATTGTCTGTCTTGTGTGTAATAAATGTATGTAGTTTAAAATTGCGTATCTGATGATTATCTACCCATTCAATGAAACTCATTATCAAACAACGAACCGAAAAGGATAGTCGCCCGACATTGGCGCAGTCGACAGGATTGATATTTGAGTAGTGCGTGGGTAGACGGTAGAAGTAAGTGCGCATTGGGTTCGAGGTTCGAGGTCATTATTCAATTCGAGTGGAGATCACGTGAAGAAAAGGCGGGAGAGTTTGTTTTGGTTTTGGAATGCGAAAGTAAAGCGCTATGGGGGTAAGAGTTTCGGTTTGAGATTTAGTGTGTATAAAAGAAAAAGTGTTGCATTGCGAATGTTTTGCTTTTGGGTGTATCTTTTATGGAAGTAATGTGGTGTTTTAGCGTTTGTTCTTTGTTGCAGTTGGTAAATTTAAGTGTGTGGTTTATTTAGGATTGTGGGAAGATAAATGTGCGAAAGTATATTATTGATATATTTTGAAGTTACTGTTGGGGGAAAATTTCATAATGAGTTCTAGGAAAGCTAAACAAAGGCAGGATGAAATTGAATTAGAGGCGGAGCGTAAGCGTACTCACGACTTAGAGTTGCATAAGCTAGAAATAGAGAAATTGAAACTTGAACTTGATTTGGAGAGATTAATACAGTTAAATAGACAGTCGGACGTATCTATTAATCAAAATAATGAGTCAAATAATGGTAACCAATCAATTGAGAGCGTAGTTAAATGCATAAAAACGTTAACCATCCCAGTTCCTTGTAATGCGGAGGGTTGGCATGTATTTTTCCAATCTTTGGAAAGGGCATTTAACACAAAACAGGTGCATGCAGATTTAAAATCAGAAGTTTTAATAAACTTACTGGGGGATAAAGTGGCAAATTTACTGGCGTTTATTGACGAGGAAACATTTAAAAGTTATGAAAAGGTTAAGGAAATTGTTCTTAGAGAATTTGAACCAACTCCAAAAATCTGTCTTGAAAATTTTAAAAATTCAAAACGTAACTCGGATGAAACGCATATTCAATTTGCATCGAGATTAATTTCAAATTTCGAATACTATTGCAAACTCAGAAAAGTAGATAGTTTGGAATCCCTTAAGAAACTAATAGTGTCAGATCACTTGTATAAAACGTTAGACAGTGAAACAGCTTGTCATATCGGGATTAAACAGGGTGAAGGATGGTTGGAACCTATATCAATGGCTTAAGAGTGTGATATTTATTATGACTCAAAAAATAAATCTTTCTCGAAACCTCAAGGCAATGGGTTAAAACCGCAGGTCCAGGAAAACTCACCACGTTTGGGCAGAGACGAAGTTGCGCAAAAATATATAGCGCCTCATTTGAGAAGGGATAACACGAATAGGAATAAACCCAATGGGGAGTGCTATGTGTGCGGGCTTCGTAATCATTTGGCCAAGGATTGTTTTAAAAGATTTTCTGGTAGGAAGGATGTTAGAAATAATAGGGGTAAAACATTTAACTCAAGAAACGATGCGAATAGCGATGCCATTGTGGCGAAGGTGGAAACGAATTGTTTTGAGTCAGGTAATAGGGCTAAAACTCTACATCCGTTAACTCAGGAAAAAATATTCATTGAGGGATGTGAATTAGACGCATTGATTGATTCGGGTGCTGAAATTTTGGTCCTCAACCCGAATGCTTTAAGATCAAAACAAATTCCAGGTCATGGGATTGTAAAACTGACTTCAGCATTTGGGGAACAAGTTGACTCGAAACTTGCAATAATAAAACTTGGTTTGAGGGACTCGGGAAGTTCTTTAAATCGTACAATTGATGTTGAGGCTGCACTGACGGATAGGTTGAATAGCGCAGACTGTTTACTTCCACCAAATGTTTATGAGAAGTTGAAGGAGGAATGTTTGAGTCTAAGGTGCGTTGAGGGAGTTGGTGAAGAATATGTTGCAAATGAAAGGGAAGGCGTGGTCATAGATTTATCGTTGGATAGGGACAATTCTTTGTGTCTGCAAAATTTATTTGCTGAGCGGGAGATTGATTGTGATGCTGTTAACTGTAATGGGATAGGCATTGATCAGGTTTCAGAAGTCTACAGGTTAAAGGAAGAACAGGGCAATTGCAAAACTTTTGGAAAGGTTCGCGAAGATGTAAGATTAGGGAAGGGAAATGTTTTGAAAATTGATGGTTTGTTGTATCATAAAGACAAAGTTCTAGGTCAGTCGGTATCTCAGTTGGTATTGCCGTTAAATCGTAGGACAAAGGTGTTAGAGTTAGCACACGAGTCTGTTTTTGGGGCACATATGGGTATTAGGAAAACGAAGGAAAGAATTAGGTTAAGTTTTTATTGGCCTGGCTTAGCTCAAGACGTTACAAATTTTTGTCGCACCTGTTCAAAATGTCAATTAAGAAGTCCAGAAAAGATTTCGGATAGAGCTCCAATTACACCAGTTTTGCGACCAGAACTGCCATTCGAAGTTGTGAACATTGATGTGATCGGCCCTATAGAACGTGCTTCTGGAAGAGGACACAAATATGTCCTAACTCTGATGGATCAGCACTCGAGATGGCCGGAAGCCATTCCAATGAGAAGTCTAACAGCAAGATCAGCATGCGGTGCACTACTACACATATTCCTGAGGACGGGAATTCCTAATGTGGTCGCAAGTGACCAAGGTACCAACTTTACCGCTGCATTGACGCAGTAGTTTTTGACGCGCATCGGATCCTCACCAAGATTCTCATGTCCTGGGTATGCAGCGAGTAACGGACTAGTTGAAAGGTGGAACAAAACTCTTAAAGACATGTTTCATCACGTGATTAGAGAAGATCACAGTAACTGGGATCGCCAGATTCCATATCTTCTTTTTGCTTATCGCGAAGTGCCGAATGCAACGACAGGTGAATCTCCATTCAAATTATTGTATGGAAGGGAACCAAGAGGTCCGCTTGCCATACTGAAATCCACGTGGGCAGGAGAGGTTCCTCTACTAACTGGAACTTCAAAAACTGTCATCGAGTATCTTCAAGATATGAAACATCAAATGGAGATGGCAGCTGAAAAGGCAAAAGTTGTGACAGCAGAAAGACAAAAGTCGTATGCGGATTACTTTAATAAACGCTCATCAACTAGGAAGTTCGATGTGGGTGAACAGGTTTATCTGCTGAGTCCAGATTCCTCTAACAAGGTGTATGCCAGGTGGACTGGACCCGCAGAAATTGTAAAGTTTTGTCCACCGAATTCCTACATGGTAAAATTAGATGATAATAGCGTCAAGCATGTACATGTGAACAAAATTAGAAAATACCATCCACGTCTAAATGCAGTGGGGGTGATTTTTGAAGATGAGGAAGAATTCGGGGAAATACAAGAGACACCAAAAGAAATGACACGAGGTGTACGGGAAGTTCTAGATGAACTTGATCTTGATCACTTGAACGATAAGAAGAAGGGACAGTTATTGCGTATGGTGGAACAATATGGTGAATTATTTACAGGGAACGTAAAGATCGCAAAGGTCGGTGAACACAGGATTAGATTGAAACCAGATGTGGAAAGAAAGAAGCCATATGTCTACAAAATCCCCGAAACTTTGAAATACAAGGTAGACGAACAAATCCAAGAACTTCTTGATTTGGATTTGATAGAGGAGAGCAGTGCTGAAATCGCGTATCCTGTAGTATGTGTTGCGAAGAAATGTGGAGGGATACGCCTGTGTGTGGATTACAGATCGCTAAATGAGGCTTGCTCGACAGATGATTTTCCAATGGAAGACGCAAAGGATCTTCTACATACAATTGGAAGAGCCAAAGTGATCACTACACTTGACTTGCTGAAAGGATACTGGGCGATTCCTATGGAATATGAAAGCAGAAATCTGACATCATTCAAGACCCACCGTCAACAGTATCGGTTCAAAGTCATGAGTTTCGGATTAAAGAATGCTTCAGCAACGTTTCAACGAGAAATGAACAGAGTCCTGGCCTCTTACAGAGAGTTTGCACGTGCGTACATTGACGACATTGCCATTTTCTCTGAAAGCTGGGAGGAACACTTGGAACATCTGAGCATAGTCTTCAATAAACTGAAGGAGCTGAACTTCACAGTCAACATCGAAAAGTGTTCTTTTGTGAAAGCACAAATAAAATATCTGGGACATGTCATCGGATCCGGAAGACATCAACCTGATCGTGAGAAGATAGATGTCGTGACATCTCTGAGACGACCAGAAACCAAAAAAGAGTTACGTAGTGCACTTGGTCTTTGTAACTATTATCGTGACTATATTCCGAAATATGCTGAATTGGCATACCCATTAACTCAACTTACTAAAAAGTGTGTTGCTGAGAAGATACCGTGGTTAGAAGAGCACGATCTGGCTTTTGCGGAGTTGAAAGGAGCTCTTGCAAATGCGCAGTCTCTATACACACCTCAATTGGGATTTCCGTTTGTGATTCACTCAGACGCTTCTCAAATAGGAGTAGGTGCATGTCTCTCGCAAAAACACGAGGATAAAATTTATCCCATTGCATTCGTCAGTCAGAAGCTAAGTAAGGCTCAACAGGCATGGTCACCCATAGAGAGGGAAGCCTACGCGATTGTGTGGAGTCTCAAGAAATTTGAATCTTGGATCTTCGGTGCGGAAATCGAGTTCTTCACAGACCATAATCCCTTGCCATATCTAACGAAATGTGCTCCGCAATCTTCGCGATTGCAACGCTGGGCTTTTGCCATTCAAAGATACAATATAACTTTGAGACACTGCCCTGGTGCCAAAATGCCACATGCTGATGCACTTTCTCGTCTAGTATGATTTTTAAGTATTATTAAGTGAATTACATGTAGTGTTCCGGAATTGTAGCAAGCGTCTTTACATCTGTAGTAGCACTGCATTTACTTATCATTTTCTTTCATATTATATATTGTGAATTTTCATTTGTCATATTTGAAATAATTTTGATATATGCTTTTTAAATATTTTTCTACAAATAACTTACCATATATTGGATATTGTAATAATATATTTTATATATATATTTGTGTAGGGTAGGAAATGTGATAGTTGTAAAATTGTGCTAAAGTTTTCTTTGAAGAAATGTAAAGTATTTCTTAGCAAGGTGATTTAAATTTAGAGGTTTAGGTTGATGATGTGATAGGTATGGTCATGCGTTAGGGAATATTTCAACAAATAAATTCATATAAGTGTCATGTGTATTGTTGAGACCCCTAACACTTATCTTACGTGGGGGGTGTAGTGTTTGCAATATTCCCAGGCTAGGAACGCATAGTTTAATTTTGAGCTGAGCAGTAAGTGAGACAGACGGGCAGGGATCCTCGAGGAGGAAGGTTGTGTGATGCGCACGTCTTGAGCATTGGGGTAGCTATTTTCCTATTTTTCTTTTTAATTATTAGTTTGTAAGTTGTGTTTTGGTTAGATGTGATTGTCTGTCTTGTGTGTAATAAATGTATGTAGTTTAAAATTGCGTACCTCATGATTATCTACCCATTCAATGAAACTCATTATCAAACAACGAACCGAAAAGGATAGTCGCCCGACACAAGTCATCTTCCAAAGCGGCCTGATAAACTTAAAATAGTTGTTCAGAAGATGTTTTTTCACATTATTTGATGTCTTTTTCTTAAATCAAAACTGATTTATTACAACTCAATTATTTTATTTCCCATTCTGATGGCACACCTTTTAACATTTCTTCTGTCGGTAACTACTTGTCCCTGGTAGCTTAAGAGATAGCGCGTTGAACAGCGGTGCCTACAGATCTGGGAGTCTTCCCGGTAAGTCTTGGTTGTAATTGTTAATACGTATTGCAAGTAATTTATGTAGGCTAGCATTAGCTTTTTTGCCAATTATACTTATTTTCATGTAGATGTCTTTTTCAAAATTGAAACCTATGTATTCGGAGCCATGATAAGCATCGAATGTATTCAAAATGAGTATATATATATATATATATATATATATATATATATATATATATATATATATATATATATATATATATATATATATATATATATATATATATATATATATATATATATATATATATATATATAAACGTCGGGCACTTCAGCTAGTTTCGTATACATTTGAGAAAGCGCTTAGATATTAGCAGTATTGGAATTTCAAATTACGGTATTACTATATCCAATTTTGTTCTTTTTAAATGTATATTTTAATTAATAATAATGTTTTTATACATTTTCAGTTAAAGTTTTGATTTTTAAATTATTGCTCTTAAATCAAATTTTATCATTTTTTAACATACGCTCTAAACAACCGAAGAAAAACAGCAGTTGTGAAGTTTTAGTTTTAATGTAAGAAGGATTAAATTCTAATAAAATACTAATTAAAAAAATCTTAATTATTTTTATAAAGTGGGGCTTTTTGAATGCCTAAATGTAAAGCTAAATAAATATGTCCTGTATGAGATTATGACCCGAATGTACAGTTTGAGAACTATATTCTCTCATTCCTATACAACATGGTTTAATTTTATTAATGTGAAAACATATTTAAAAGTCCCTGAGCTTTTTAGGGAAATGCCGAAATTGTAAAGTTGTTTTCTGTGCAAAATAGATTACTTTATATTTCCCATGCATGTATATTACATAATTTTTTAATTGTTTTTACTTTAATAGATATAGCTTCCAAGAAACTTTTCAGATTAAAAAAAAATATTTTAACTTCGAATATTTTTATGAACTGAAATTTTATGTGTATTGCAAGAAAAACAGGAAATTCATGGACGACTTAAGTCGTTCCAAGAGTAAAATAATAAGTATAAAAAATTAAGCTTCTGTACATATAACACACTTAAAATGAACAAATACAGCAAATAATATACTTAAGATCATTCATGCAACTGATTCCATTACATACCTTTCGGCTTTACCTTAGGTTTTGGTTTTTCTTTGGTCCCTATAAAATATAACGTTTCAAAAATATAAATACACACTTAAATAGCATGAAGAAAAAATATGTTGTAAAAAAATTTTATTTTAATATTATTGAAAGTATTAACTTAGTTGAGAATTTGTAATCGTTTGGACTAAAAATTCGAATGTATAAGCATAATAAAACTGCTATTTTTGCTCAACTACTTCGCTGATATTGTAAAACAATTCGTTTAGCTTTAGTCTCAACAATTAAATTAATTAAAGTACTGGCATACCCGTTGGATAATTATCACATGCACCCCCCCCCCCCCCCCACACACACACATACACACCACCCAAATGAATGAAATGTTAAAATGAATTATTTTAAACGTATTAAAAAAAAAACATTGATATTTAATTCGACACTGGTCCACGAATTTCTCTTTTTTTATACCTCATGTGTTAAGATCCATTGCGTCTAAGGGGCGTAGGGATCTTTACTATACTCGGGGACAACCTAAGTTGAGCCTAAATCTATTGAATATTTATACATATTGTAGCATCCGCTTCAGGTTCAACTTAGGTTGTCCCCGAGTATACATAAATATTATATATGGTGGTGGGGGGGATTGTTTATTATGTCTAGTTACATACATCCAAATAATGAACGTTTCCCAACATATTTATTTCTACAATATATGTAACCCCTTTAGAAATAATATAAATTTCCTATATAAAAATTAATTAAATACTTGAATCTATCTCGTTCAAGATATAGGACACTTTTTTGGTGTTTCACGTACCCTCGCACCTGGCCTCTTTGGGGAAGTTGCACCTGACCCTCCTGCTGTCGTAGTGCAGGCCGCCCGGGCACTCCTGCAGGTGGTGCACGCCCTCGCTGCACAGGTAGAAGGTGCTGCAGTTCGACATGTTCGGGAACGCCCCGTTTGCTTTGGGACACTGCGAGGTGGGCTCGTACTCTCCTGCGTAGAGGAATATTGCCATGAACTATCTTACGTTAGACTATCTTATTATATTATTAAAAAAATTATTATATAAAAAATATTTGGGGGAGGTTGAAACATGAAATTTCTCGACTTAACGATTCGAAATTTCCAACTCAACAATGCTGCAAATCCCCAGTTCCAACTCATTCACATTTTTCATGGGTTTTTAATATATTTTTTAGGTAATATTAAACATCAGCTCTCTCACAAGCATTGATTTGTTGCACCCATATACCAATGCAACGTGCGTTCTGAGGTCTAATTTAAATGTAATCTGACATGTTGGGCAATTTATAATCTTCCCTCGCTTTCATTTGTTAATAACATTAATTTTCTTCAGGCATAAATTTTCCCAACTCGGGGCGTTTAAAAGTTTAGAAGTTGAAATTTCCAACTTTCAGTTTTTCCAGATAATTGGGAAGGGGGGGGGGGGGGGGTCGGTTTTAGTATTTAAATTTTTACTGAGAGCACCTATTTTTTTTCAATGACAGAGAGAGGGAGCTATCGCACGATGGTTCCTCTTATACATTTTTCATAAAAATATAAAAGAAAATCTTAGAAAAATTAAAATTTTAAAATTCCTAATAATAATATTTGCAGAGTGGATCGTTTTAATGTCTCGTGGGAACCCGTATTTGTATTAATTTCTGATATGTCAACTGTGCCGGTAGAAAAAAGGTCTATATCGATGTAGGTGAACTAGACTTCCGTTTAGAAACATTCTTACGGAATGAAATTTAGCAGAGTTATCCTTTGTACCTCAAGAAAGGAAAGTAAGCTATTTGTTTTCTTATAACTGACTGAAGTACTCGGTTTGAGAACCTTCTTTTAAAAAACAAATTGTGAACAAGAAAACTTTTTTATAGACAATTGGACGCAATTAACTTGTAAGCATTTGAAGATAATTTTTTTTCGAAACCGATTGATGAATAAATGAAAATAGTTTAGTTCTTCTAATTATGTTTTGGAAAGAAATAAATTCTTTGGCAATTCTAATTTTTAAGTCAAAAGATAATTTTGTTGATCATTGAGTTGTGGGGAATACCTCTGAATTTATCTGCAATTTATCACCTCCGCAACTTTTTCATATCGTTTTATAATTTGTAAAATAATGTAAAATAAACCTAATTTTATAAAGAACTTTAGCCCTGAACTTCCAAAACAAGATAGATCACTTTTGACACATTTTTTAGGAGAAAAAAAACCTAATTAATTGCATTATTCGTGGAAGAATTTCATCTTCTTTTTTTACAAATTTGTATTAGATTAATAAAGGTCTTAACCAAATTTTAGCTCTGTATAACTATTACTTTGAAAGATATATTTTCGTCTTTTGGATTCACCTGGTTTTGCAACCAAGCTATGGGATCTATACGGTTTTGCAATTAAGCTCTGGGTTCTGCACACAAAGAAATGGGATATGTCTGGTATTATAACCAAGCTATGGGATATGTCTGCTATTATAACCAAGCTATGGGATCTGTCTAACCTTCAACCAAGCTATGGGATCTGTCTGGTTTTGCAACCAAGATATGGGATCTGTCTGGTTTTGGAACTAAACAATTAGGTCTGACTGGTTTTAATCGAAGCTATTGGATCTGTCTGGTTTTGCAACCAAGCTATGGGATCTGTCTGGTTTTGCAACTAAACAATTAGATCTGTATAGTTTTGAACCAAGCTATGGGATCTGTCTGGTTTTGAAACAAAGATATGGGATCTGTCTGGTTTTGCAACTAAACAATTAGGTCTGACTGGGTTTGAACCCAGCTATTGGATCTGTCTGGTATTACAACCAAGCTATGGGATCTGTCTGATTTTTCAACCAAGCTATGGGATCTATCTGGTTTACACCTGATTACTGCGCTGCGATTGGTGCGCAGTAGCCTACATGTACCCAAATACTTTTTTAAAAAAACAATATTTACAAAACTAAAAAGAAAAAAATTCATTTATCAAACGAATTTTCATAAATTGTTAATATGCGATTCAAATTAAAACTTGTTTAATATATGGATATTTTTTTAATTACTTAGATATGAATTTAGTTATTACATTCTAATTTAACCAAAATACATTTGTAGAAATTAAAATATTAATTTTAAAGTTTATATAAGTATTATTTGTAATATAAGGTAAGAAATTATCCAGATATCAATAGATTTCATCAAAAGTAAGTTTAACAAAAATCCTAAATTTAACTAGATTTCTATAAATACTTAATCCCACTTAATCAATTCATTTATAATTATAAGGAAAAAGTTTTTTCTCTGAATAGGCGGGTAATTTCAATTCTAAAAGTTTTTCCTCGGTCCTCAAATATAATCATTACCTATTCATGCTGTTTGATTCCGAAATAAACTTTAATTGGAGGAATAAAATGTTGATAAGCAAAATAAAGTTTATTAATTACTATCCTAATGCAGAATAAGATCAATTTTTATTTTAAGAAGGCAGAATTTTCTTTATTTATAAATTGAAATGTCTTGCGTGTGGGTAGGAAGTGTTTGAATTCGTCTAATTTTAAATGACAGACAAATAGATTAAATCTTCATATGTTTATTTAAGTATTTTACACAAAAAAAATCATTCACAGCAATAGTTAAACATCTATACACAGTTTTTAGTAAAATATTACAGACATTTGTAGAAAACAATTATATATATTATTGATATTTAAAACAAAACAAAATATTTCTAGATTATACCTAATAAATAAATTCCTTATAATATTAATGAAATCTATTTTTATGAAAGCATCTAAAGAATCTTAATAGAAATTATTGAAACAATTGAGGTTCTTATCATTAAAAAAATTGAATAATCATATAAATTGAGTAATTAACACCGTAACAAATACAAATTTGAGAGTTTTTTTAAATAAAAATTATAAATTTAAACCCACTGTTTAGTTAAACATATTTTAAATAAGACAATGTTTACTATTAATAGATTTTAGCAAATTATTACAAAAACTTGACATTAATTTCCTAAAATACATTACTATTTATTTAAACCTTGAAATCACGTTTACAACATGCAGAGTAACGCATTTTAGAAACCTGCCTTCTTAAAAATTAAAAATTAAACTTATATTTAATCTTTGTATAAGGTCGGTATTACAATATTAAAGTTCTTTGACAAAGATCTTTTATCAAAAATTTGCTCGAATATATTTTATCAAATATCTTTTACGACAATAAATAGACCATATCACACTGTATAAAAGTTTTATAAATATTTTAAATAAGTTTTTACAAATGTGAGTTTATTTGTGTGGTTACCGGTAGTTTTCTTTGAATTTCTCTATGATTCCCGAGATTCTCACTACAAAAACATAAATAAATAGTCTAATACTAATAAAGTAACTATGGATATGTAATATTTCACCTGCATATAATCTGATACGGAGGTAAAAATGAAATTTGTCAGGTTTCTAATAGCTAAGGCCACGGCGCAGAATGCTTCAACACCCATCTTTTTGAAATGTTAGATATGAAACAAAATTTGGTAAAAGATTATTTGACGAAGTTCGTCTTTTATCAAAGTTGTCCGTTACACTATCATATTTCTTTGGAAAACTTATTTTATAAAAGATCTTTGTCAAAGGACTTTGATAGTGTAGTACCGGCCTAACACATAGTCTTACTAAGGAATTCTTAATTATATAAAAGTTAACACGATTTTACTAAACTCAATTAATTTAATTTAAATAGTTAGTAAATAATTTTAATAATTAGTAAAATAAGTGCAACGTAGGATTTCAGAAATTTTAATGCAGTATTTCAAGTATATTTTTATATTAATATTTAAAATTATTAATTTGAATTTAATAATTAAATAACTATTTGTAACTTAAATATTTTTTTTTGCGGCATATTTTTCATATTTTGTATTTAGTTATTTTAAATATCTTATTAAATCTTTACCATGAAGGCAGTGAATAAATATTTACAGTGAAATAATTTTAATAATAAATACGCTAATAATTTTTTTTAAAAAATTACGTAATTTTTTAAAAACGAAATTTAAATATATTAATAAAAATATAAAAGTTTATTTAACATAATAAAATGTGTATCCGATAACCGTACGAGTTCAAGCATATATATTTTCAATATATGTTTAAAATATTAAAAAATGCGATTTTTTTTTTAAATTTACAATTTACTTCAGGGGTGCGAAACAACTAGTACTTCTGGGATCAGTAGACCTCGCAACCCCTCCCTATCCTAAAAAAATGATTAAAATATCGATCAATTTTAATGTACGACTTCAAGTGACATTCATGATAAATTTGGAGAAAATCGAACAACGCGTTTGATGGAAATGTGTAAAAAGCAAATTTACAGACAAATAGACGAAATGCTGGAAGTTTGAGTTAAAACATCGAAAGCGCTCGGTCAAATAATATTATTACATGAAACATTTAATTTTTATTAGAAATTTGTTAATTTAAAATTTTACTCCCTAGTTTTAAACTGTACTGTTAAAAATAAGTAAAATGGACTTATTTTTTATTACATTCGATTCTTATCATAGCCCGAATATATAATAGCTTCATATTTGAAAAAGACATGTATTCAATAATGAGTAAAATGTATAAAAAGAGCAGTTGTTGGCATGCATAGGCTGCCTCATAAACCATTTTCAATACATTTCAACAATTACAACCAGGAGTTATCGGGAATCGTCGTTATAAACAGATGTAATTCAAAAAGGAGTGGCAAAAGAATGGGAAGTAAGATAATTGAGTTGTAATAACTCAATTTCGATTTAAGCAATCGACCTCAAATAATGTGCAAAATCATCTTCTGAGCAATTATTTTACAATCACACTGCTAATATTTGCGAAAATACGATTTCTTAAATTTGAGTACGTCATCGCTCATTTACGATACAATTGTACTCTAAGAAAAACGAGTACGTCCATGTACTCATTTTTAAGAAAATTTGTTTTTACAGTGTGCCAGTGTAAGCCAAGAGACCTTATTTTTAAATACCTATTTTTAACAGTATATTAGAAACTTTTATGAAAATGTTTCGTATAAATTTTGGATTTTTTTTTCGTAAATCCACATAACATTTTAATTGTTAAGACATAGTATAGTACAAAACATTAAAGAGGATATTTATAAAAAAAATCAATTTTTTTATTAAGTTAATTCTAAATTGTTGAAAATGAGTATCAAAATAAGAAAATGCCACTTTAATAAGTTTCATGAATTCAGCGGTTAAGGTCTTTACAAAAAAATAAATTAAAATACTTCAAAATAATTTTTTTTTAATTTAAGATGATCAATGACGCATCTAAACCAATAGACTTAATCCATTACTATTTTCTTTTAAAACACAAAAAGCAAAGATCAATGCGTGCTCACAAATTCTCTGAAAAGATATTTAAACTAGTAATTTTTAACGTTTTTGACAACTTCACTTGTAAGAAATATTTTAAAAAGCAAACTACTATGGACGGTTAAAACTTATTTCCTATTAACATACGTAGAATTTCATTTTCATTCCGGAAATTTGAATCTCTCTTTTTCTCAGACACAAAAAAAGAAATACTAGTAAAACTACTCTACCAAACTTTTATATTCCAGCTGCGTTTTCATTTAAATAAATGAACTACAATCTTAAAGACGTAATGACGAATTTTGTAGTCAAAAGGTGCGAATATTTTTTTTTAGAATATATGAAAGAAACACGGTGTTTTTATTGGTTTGAATATTTTGTTAAATATTTGAAAATACTTAAATTCAATTAAAAAAACTTTTATTAATGTTTTAAATATTTAATATATTTTTTTTAAAAAATTATTTTGCTATAATCGTTTTATTTACTACTAGCTTTTACCTGTTCGTTTCACAAACGTTAAAATAATTTTACCCGATTGGTTAATTTTCCCCGTTTAGTCCTTCTCGTTTATTTTCTCGAAGACAAAACAATGGGTCTATTTATTGTTCTGATATCTCCGAATGTTTGCTTTCCCGTTTAAGCATAATTGTCAGAAAGTTATTTCGCCAAATCAATTTTTGATCGCCAACTTTCACTTATTTACTTATATTAATTAATTTTAAAGTATTTCATTGTTGTCCAGATCTTACGGTTTTATGACAATGTAATTTTATAATTATATAAATACTATTTTTTTTAAATTTAGCGATTAAAAAAAATTAACTTCTACAACAGTTCTATAAACGGTTATAAATGGAAAATTAAACGGAATTTTAAAATTCCAAATCTCAGTTGCACAATTAGAGTTTGATTAGTATCTACATTGTTAAAAATAAGTACTTAAAAATAAGTAAAATTTGCTCATTTTTGATTATTTTCGATGCTTATCATAGCGATGTCATAATGACTACATGTTTCATTTTTAAAAAAAGACATGTACCCAAAAATGTGCAGTTGCTTGCCTGCATAGGCTGCATTCATAAATCAGTTCCAATAAATATCGACAATTACAACCAGAACATACCGGGAATCGCACCCGTTCCGTCTACCTGATGTCGTCCGCACCGAAGTCCAGGGTCTTATCCGTTGTATTACCACAGCGGCGTGAAGAAGTTATAAACAAAGGCAATCTTAAAAATGCGTGGTAAACGAATGGGAATCAAGATAATTGAGTTGTAATAACTCAGTTTCCATTTAAGCAATCGACATTAAATTATGTGAAAAACTATCTTCTGAACAACTATTTTAAGTGTGCTAGGTCGCTTTGTTAAGATGGCTTGAACAGAAGCTGATATTAGCAATAATAAACCACTCTGCTTATTTTTGGGAAAGTACGATTACTTACAGTTTAGTACGTCATCGTTCATTTACGATGCAATAGTACTAAAAGAAAAACGAGTACGTCCATGTATTCATTTTTTAACATATTTTTTTTTACAATGAAAAAATAAATTTTCTAACATGTTCGAGCAGTGTAAGGCAGTGTTTTGAATGCCACATGCAGACACTTTTATCTATTATTAAAGAAAACCTTTAACTATTGAAAATTGAGACTTTTAACTGGTTACTTTAGACAAAAGGAACTATTTATATTCATACGACAATGCAATAATAATGTCTCTATTGACAACGCAAGGTATGGGTCACGCAAACTAATGCACGCATGGTCATATGTTTACTTCATTTATAAGTTAGAGGTTTGGGTTGTCATCGAAGTGTCAACGAGCAGTTTCTAATATAGGTTTTTTTAAGTACACTAAGATCATATGCAGGCTATTAAAAACTACTCAATACATGCAGGTTTCATAAAGGTTATATCTGAAAGTTCAGAAACGAAGTTATTTGTTCTAAAAAACTGCCGTTTTTATGTTGGTTTAAACAAAAATCCTATACAGGAGTTTTGTGGGGTACTAGCTATCCTGGATATATACTAGAACCTATACTGCCATCATAAGTTAAAAGGCCTAACTCCAAATTTTTTTTTATTTATTCTGATTTGTTCTTAAAAATACACCTTTCTCTGACATTAGAAATCCATGCATCAAATATAATGGTGAGTTATAATGAAATTTATATTGGCCTTAACTCTTAGTTCAAGGCGGATGTTGATAAAAGAAGTCCTTATATGACGAGTAAATATATATATATATATATATATATATATATATATATATATATATATATATATATATATATATATATATATATATATTGCTTTTATGTAATGTAATTTAATAACTATTAAAGACAATATCATTCACCGATAGGAAACTTTTAAATTGTGGATTTTGCTGATAAATTTTTTTAAAGCGATCCGTACCCAGATAATTGGCGATCCGTTTCCTTTGATCCGGATAACTGGAGTTTGAATAATTGAAGTTCCACTGTACGTGCAAACTACAATTGTTAAACATTAGAAGCCTTTTTCATAGTATCAAAACTTTGATACAGGTAATAAAATTTGGTTTTTCTTGTTTCTTATAAAGTTTTGCTATTTGGAGTTAGGGCATTCTTTCATATGACGACAGTATATATCTAGTTAGCTTAATTTTTATAAACAATTTTCAACGACGTTCCCTTGCATATCCTCCCTAACTGGGCATAACAGTATAAACCCAGTTAGCTGAATTTTTCATTAACAATTTTCAACAACGTTCCCGTATATATCCCCCCTAACTGGGCATAACAGTATAAACCCAGTTAGCTGAATTTTTCATTAACAATTTTCAACAACGTTCCCTTACATATCCCCCCTAACTGGGCATAACAGTATAAACCCAGTTAGCTGAATTTTCATAAACAATTTTCAACAACGTTCCCTTGCATATCCCCCCTTTCTACGCCCTCCTCTCCCCGCAATCCACATTTCTCCCGTACGCGCACTCGCTCCTGCCGGAGTCGAACAGCAGACCCGCCGGACACTCTTTCAGAAGCACCTCCCCGTCGTAGCACTGGTAGAAGAGTCGGCAAGAGTCTGCGTGCGCGAACAGCCCTCGCGATTTGGGGCAGACGGACCGGACGCTGGCGGCTGACAGCTCTCTCTGCCCCCGCTGCATCTCGGCCATCGAGTAGCTGCTGCTGTCTTTGGGTTTACCTTTTGTCTTGTTGCCTTTCTTGCCGCCGCCCGCTGGAAATAGAGAATGAATAAAAAGTTCAGTTGGGATGTCATTGCAAGAAGCAACATGCACTGGCTTAAAGAGTTGTATCTGATTTAATTACAAACTTCTTAGGTTCTTCCACAAGAATAATTTTTAAATCTTATTCTTCAGATGATTTTTACCTATATACTGTTTACTAGCTGAAATACCCGTTCTACGCACAAGAAGGAAATAAGTTACAAAATATTTACAAATACAATAATTATAGGAGAAATAAATAATATTCTTAATTTGTCACCCATCAGTGGAAACGAAATAAAGTATTAAAAGTTCCAATTTGTAACGAAATTTTATTAGCAAGATCTCACAAGAACTGGAAAGATTGATATTATGGAGAAGTTGGCTGTGCAATTGATTGATATCCATACTTTAACCTTTAGTAACATCCCAGAAATTTAAAGATGAATAGTTCTTATAATCGTGTAATAATAACTATTATAAGAAAGGCGAATTTTTTTATTTATTTGGCGACATTTCTTATTTATTTGACGACATTTTGGCGATATTTAATCATCAGCCAATCAGAATGTTTCTCATAGTTTACATACTATTAAAAACTTTCATTGTTTCAATATTGCATTGTTACATGTTCTCCATGTTAGTCCTAAGGAAAGGTTTTTAAAAAATCGGTATATTGCCAGTTTGAGTTCGAATTTTTAAAAATCCTTTCGTAGTGCATCTTTACGGCCCAAGATGAATACGTGCTCCAAATTTCAGCACTCTAGGTCTTTTAGATCTGTAGATACCCAAACTAACGTCGCTACGAACATCGAAAAATGGGTTTTACACCCCCTTAAATACGTTAGATCGGAACAAAAAGAGCTTACTTTTCCTATTTAAGGCATAAGGAACAACTTTGCCAAACTTTTTCTCCATAGGTATAAGGGAAGTTGGAGAATTAGTGATGAGTGAATGAGTGGGGTTTTTCGCATTTATATATATAGATTATATAAAAAACTAGTGTGTGTATAATAAGCAATATAAGGTGTTTACAAAGCAGTAACTAAGTTAGTCTTAAAAGGTATATGCATTGTTCTACCACGATCAGAAAGCCCAACGTCAGAATTCTGTTGTCTGGAGGAAGGCATAGAAAAGAACGATTTTACTGAAGTCTGGGGGATGAAATGTAAAAGAGATGGGTTCCAGTTTGCTGATAGTAAGAAATCTAAATTCGTATTCGAATTTTTGTCCTTTTGAGGCTTTGCTACACCCTCAGAATAGAGCAAAATCACTTGTATCTATGGTAACTGTCAAACTGGCGCTGAGGACGGTCATAAAGTTACTTAGTCCATCGTTATACGAGCGCCAAATGAAATTCCAGACATAGGTATTTGACTGAGGAGAAAGAACTACAATAACCTAGATCTTACTGTTACAGCAACAAATTACTAAAAATTCAAATGGCAACACCCACTTTTTATGAATTGCTAAGTGATAGAGAGCAGCGAAAAACAATGAATGGAAATGGAACGATATCTGTAGCACAAAAAACGCCGACGCAAGACACAAGGGAAAATATAGCATTTTTACCATTGAAGATAGATAAAAAAAGTACGTCATTTCACTCAGAACAGAATCCCCGCTTACCATCAAAGGTGTCTTTTTCTTTGTCTTTTTTGTATTTCAGGTACAGTTTCAACATCATTCATAATTTTCATTGTCAATTTAAAAAAAATTTTAAAAAAAAGTATGTTTCTATTAGAATTTTTCTTAATTTTGTCGCTGTAATTATAACCATGTGAGCTCGATATTTGTTGTTATCTTCGGTCTCCAACGCATACTTTGAAATACCAAAAATAATGTAGGGAGAAAGATAGACTCTAGTGCATGTGCAGTAGCGCACAAAAGAAGCCCTCACCGCAATGCATCTTGGGATACTGACAACAGTTTCGTTATGCGCATAACTTGAAAACCGGTCGGAGCTCACAAAAGAACTCCTCATCCAATATATCTTGGGTCATAGATTGCTGCTACTGATCTCTAACTATAACTTCTGGATTGGGTAATACATTTTGTTGACTTGAAGCCAATTTAAGGGGTAACAACTATATATCACTTTCATCGCTACTGCAATATTTCATGTATTTTTCATATTAAAATAAGCCGACAATATTGCTTTTGGCTGAATTTTTTTCTATTTTCTTTTTAAACCCATTTTAAATGCAATCTGCTATTAAAATAGAAAGCCATTTGCAAGTCAAAGTCGAAGTGGTTAAAAAGCAAAAGCAAAAACTATTTGTTTGGCAATATGAAAATTAATTCTATAAGAAGAAAATATAATCTTTAAATACAATTAATATTTCTACAATGCTATGGTTTTAAAAAACACTACTAAATCATTAAAAAATATTTGGGGTAGAGTATGGCTGCTTCCACATTAGCGTCAATGCGCCCATACACGAAACAAGTTTTAAGACTTCCAGAAGTTATAGTTCATTGATTTCTGGGCAGAACCGTTCGGCCATACTTCATATTCTGGCACTTTTAAGGCTTCCCATTTCTCCTCCTTGTGAAATACCTATAGCGCAAATTTCAAACACATTCATTGATCTTGCGGCCGCTAGGGGAACTGCGTATTGGCAAATTTACTTTATGACCCACCTTGTACAAACTACCTTTCATAAAAGTAATATAATCGCTTTTTGTTATTTAAGTTATTTATAGTTATCTCTCTAACATTATCATTTCAAAATAAAGTGAATCATTAATTGATTAGAAAATATTTATCTCAATCAGTCCTCTTTGATTTTAATTTCTGATACCTTCGAGTATATATGTATAAAGTACATAGAAAAATACACGCAACACATTTATGTGCTGAGTCATCGTTGTGATGTTCGAATGGATACATTAAAAAAAATTAGTGAATTGTATGATAAGTATACTCTGGAAGAGAGATAGGTTAGGGGATATTTAATTCAACTGTTCACATTTATGAAACAAGGGGATGTGTAGGGTTTAGATTTTAATATGAGTGACAGAACGAGAGGTCATGGGTTTAAATTAAATAAATCCCATTTTAATCGGGAAAAGATAAAAGACAAAAAGAAGACAAATGGAACAACTTGCCAATGAATATTTTAATTGTACAGGAATAACGGATTTCAGGAAGATGTTGAATATTCATTGGGGGATAGTTAGGAGATCCTAGCTGAATCAATCTTGTTGG
Source organism: Troglohyphantes excavatus (assembly GCA_963932185.1). NCBI lineage: Eukaryota > Metazoa > Arthropoda > Arachnida > Araneae > Linyphiidae > Troglohyphantes > Troglohyphantes excavatus. Next base: position 15,771,745 of record OZ010671.1, read on the forward strand.
GCCTAAGCCAGTAGTTGGTCGTCAATTTTTGTATAAGTTAAGTACGTTTCTATAATAGGGTGATAGACAAATGAAACAATTTGTCAGTTAATATTGTTAATTGTACAGGAATAACGGATTTCAATAATATGTTGTATATTCATTGGGGGACAGTTAGGAGATCCTAGCTGGACCACCCTTGTTGGGCCTTGAGCCAGTTGTCGGTCGTCAATATTTGTATTTGTATAAGTTAAGTATGTTTCTATAATAGGGTGATAGACAAATGAAACAACTTGCCGGGGAATATTGTTAATTGTACAGGAATAAAGGATTTCAATAAGATGTTGTATATTCATTGGGGGACAGTTAGGAGATCCTAGCTGGACCACCCTTGTTGGGCCTTGAGCCAGTTGTCGGTCGTCAATATTTGTATTTGTATAAGTTAAGTATGTTTCTATAATAGGGTGATAGACAAATGAAACAACTTGCCGGGGAATATTGTTAATTGTACAGGAATAAAGGATTTCAATAAGATGTTGTATATTCATTGGGGGACAGTTAGGAGATCCTAGCTGGACCACCCTTGTCGGGCCTTGAGCCAGTTGTCGGTCGTCAATATTTGTATTTGTATAAGTTAAGTATGTTTCTATAATAGGGTGATAGACAAATGAAACAACTTGCCGGGGAATATTGTTAATTGTACAGGAATAAAGGATTTCAATAAGATGTTGTATATTCATTGGGGGACAGTTAGGAGATCCTAGCTGGACCACCCTTGTCGGGCCTTGAGCCAGTTGTCGGTCGTCAATATTTGTATTTGTATAAGTTAAGTATGTTTCTATAATAGGGTGATAGGCAAATGGAACAACTTGCCGGGGAATATTATTAATTGTACAGGAATAACGGATTTCAATAAGATGTTGTATATTCATTGGGGGACAGTTAGGAGATCCTAGCTGGACCACCCTTGTTGGGCCACCCTTGTTGGGCCTTGAGCCAGTTGTCTGTCGTTAATATTTGTATTTGTATAAGTTAAGTATGTTTCTATAATAGGGTGATAGGCAAATGGAGCAACTTGCCGGGGAATATTGTTAATTGTACAGGAATAACGGATTTCAATAAGATGTTGTATATTCATTGGGGGACAGTTAGGGGATCCTAGCTGGACCACCCTTGTTGGGCCTTGAGCCAGTTGTCGGTCGTCAATATTTGTATTTGTATAAGTTAAGTATGTTTCTATAATAGGGTGATAGACAAATGAAACAACTTGCCGGGGAATATTGTTAATTGTACAGGAATAACGGATTTCAATAAGATGTTGTATATTCATTGGGGGACAGTTAGGAGATCCTAGCTGGACCACCCTTGTCGGGCCTTGAGCCAGTTGTCGGTCGTCAATATTTGTATTTGTATAAGTTAAGTATGTTTCTATAATAGGGTGATAGGCAAATGGAACAACTTGCCGGGGAATATTGTTAATTGTACAGGTGTAAAGGATTTTAAGAAGAAGTTAGATATGCCTTGGGGGATAGTTAAGAGATCCTAGCTGGACCACCCTTGTTGGACATTGAGCTTGTTGTTGGTCGTCAATATTTGTATAAGTTAAGTACGTACGTAAGCTGCACAGGACTTGTCCTTTGTAGTTGCACACTTGGAGGTTGGCGTCGAAGTAGAGGCCCTTCTTGCATCGCTGCACTTTCGGCTTGTTGTTGGTGCACAGGATGAACTCGTCGCACCTATGCTGGCTCGGGAACAGACCGTTGGGACCCCGGCACTCATCTGCGAAGAACGTAGAAACTTATTATTAGTAAGGTTATTTAATAGTTAAGTCATTAAAATAGGTGGCTGAGCAGTTAAATGCGTCAGCTGGGGATCCGAAGATTCCTGGTTCGATCCTATACGATGGACTTGACAAAGAAAAGTAAAAAATGTAGTGATCTTGTGATCGGAGGGTTGCCAGCTTCGCTACAAAATACTAGAAAAGTCGTCCAGAACATCTGCAAAAATGAACGGTGTGGATACGGGACGGGAGCACGATACATCTGATCGAGGTCCAAAGTCCCGATGTCTATTGAAGGCTTTGGGTGCCAGTTCAGGTGTTTCCTCGTCATCTGACCATGGTTCTAAAATAACGAGGTGCATGTATGAATGTGTGTTTGAATGTGTATGTGTTCCCGGGTTTCTTTTTCCTTCGAGCCGTCGCCAATAGCCCACTGTGCAGCTCTAGTGCGACGTTTTTTAACCAAACCATTAAAATAGGTGTTAATCCATTTAAGTCAGTGGTTCCCAACCCGTGGTCCACGAGACTGTCCAAAGTGGTCCGTGGAACTTTTGGACCAACCCCAAAAAATGTTGCATTAAAAAAAACAGATGGTGTCTGCATTATTTCCTTTTATAACCAAATCTAAATTGATAACTGAAATGTATTTTCTGTAAAAGAAACAAAATAGGTATCCCCCATTCTAATTCTTTCACATGTTTTTGATTGAATTATCAATGGATTCGAAAATTAGTTTAATATATTTTGCTGAAGAGAGTAATCGCGTTTCTATTGCCTGTCACCATTGTCAGTGCAATGATATGTTTTATGGATGAAAAAATCTGGGATTGGAAAAGGGGGAAATGCAGTGGGAATCCTTCAATTTCCAGCTTGGAAGGAGTGCTCCAGATGGGAAGTCCAAATATCATATTTTAAGTGCACATGCACAGAGATGCATATTTTCAATAATTTGAAGTTTAAGGTCGAAATCTTATTTTTTAATTAATATATTTATTTCCGAAATAAATACGCCAATATCTATTTTATTTACTGTACCTAAATGACATTGAATAAGAACATAAGTGGGTTTTAGTAATATTGAAAAGTAGTCGTCCACGACTTGTCGAATATTGGACTTGGTCTGCGACTTGTTGAATTTTAGACTAATATTCGGCAGCCATTTAAAAGGTGGAAACCACCTATTTAAATTCTACGAGATTTAAAATTCACTAACCGCATGGCACCGCTTTAATGGGATCTAGAAAAATTTCTAAATTTTAAAATTATGTATTGATATGTAGAAATTTCAATACGCAATGTAACGCAGTCAATTTTCAACTTCCCTAAATGGTGTGGTTGAAAAATAATCAATTATATCCCGTTCTGTAAGGTATCAGATTTAAATTTACAGCATTGCAAGATGGAACGCATAATCCCAAACATTGATTTGCGGTGTAGAAAGAGCTGATGCATTTTAAATTTGTTATCGTTTTTTTTTTTTTTTTTAATTTAACGTAAACTAAAAAAACTTTTTTTTTATTTAATGTTTAAAATAAATACAATGTTCACTCTAGGCGTTTTTTGAAGGGCGGTCCGCCCTGCCTGCCCTTTTTTCATCTTGATAGCGCCCTTATGCCCCTTTTTCAGAAATGCCGCCCTCTATTGAAAAAATTCCGCCCCTCTTGCCCTTTTCAGTCAAGCACAAGTCCTTGATTCCCTAATTGTCTTTAAAAAAGACATCGATTAAACTTTTTTTTGTGTAAATTGGGATTAAGTGAATTATAACAGTAGAAAAACAAACTCCTTTTTAACTACGCGTGTTGTGCAATCGCGATGATTCCGATATTTCGAGCACGGGGCATTCTACGAATCCTATTGGTTGCATGTGCCCACATATGAAATGCTAAGTTTTTTTCCTGTGTTTTTTTTAAAAAGAAGATGGTTTGAGGCGTATTTGCAAGATTATGCATTTTTTTAAACCAAATTTTGGATTTAAGTAGCCTTTTCATCAGTTTTGTAATGAGTCTGAATAGGACTACTTACAGATATAAAATTCGTTTTAAATATAAAATTCGTGATAGGCCTTGAACCGTCAACACTAGCCCAATATGCAGCTCTAGCGCAATGTCAACCAACAAATCGGAACTTTTATTTGGTCACGGGTCCGATATGTCAATGTTGGCCACGCCCACACCAAACTTTGTTTTGAAAGTGCCTTTTCAAAAACGGAGTTCCCTTTTACTACCAACAGCGCCCTGCCCCTTTTTATTTCTAGAATGAACACTGATAAATATAATATCGGAATTCATTTGATAAATATCTTACATAATACTGTAGTACCTTCTTTTCCCGATAGGTAGCAGCACCACATTTTAAGCGGAGGGGTAAAAACTTCAGCAATTGTGCACTCAACTGCTTATTGTGATTTGAGTATTCATTTTCAAAAGAATTAAAAATGTATTACTACGTTTTGGTCACTATTATATATTCTTCTAAATTTTCTTATGAATTTCAAACGTACTGATTAGACTTTATGTAAATGTAATTTTATATAAATTTATAATATAATATTTAAAATAAATTCATCAAAAAGATCCGAAAATAGTTTTATTGCTTTACAAAATAGTTCATATTATTTTTAATCGAACGACACCAAAATTATATTTCTAAAACTAGGCACGGCGTTGCTTGTGGTCAGTTTGTGAAGTAAGAGCTGTACGACATTTTTAGTTAGCGTAGCGTTGTAAATTGGCACCAGTTTCACGGGATATGGGGGCGGAGGCGCATACTGCAGTCAAGAGCGATATAAATATCAGAAAAGATAGGGAAGCGTTAACAATAGGTCTGGTTGACGCGTCTCACTGTCCTGTACACGGTGGCATGTCATTTATCTTTTCGAAGGGGATATTAGGCAGGGCGTTATCTAGATCTAGGATGCCTACAACGTCAGTTACTGTGAGGGTTTTAAAGGCGTTTCGCGTCAAGGGTTGTGTGATGGTGAAACTAAGGGGATGTATTTACGTACTGGAGCACTTCACTTGTCCGGGGAAGTTGCACATCTTGGACTTGGGGTCGAAGAGCAGGCCCGGGGCGCATGCCATGGCGATGGCGTTCCCGTCCACGCAGTTGTAGAAGGTGGAGCAGTCGGTGGGATTGGGAAACATCCCGTTGTACTCCGGGCAGTAGTTCGGCTGGCCGTCGTCATCGTCGTCGTGATCGTGGTCATGGTGGTCTGTAACATAGGGTCTATCTATTTTATGTGGTCTATCTATGTTCTATGGTTTATAATATAAGTATAGTATATATTTTATGTGGTATACCTATTTTATGTTGTATACCTATTTTATGTGGTATATCTATTTTATGTGGTATACCTATTTTATGTGGTATACCTATTTTATGTGGTATACCCATTTTATGTGGTATACCTATTTTATGTGGAATACCTATTTTATTTGGTCTGTAATATGTGTGGTCTATATATGTTATATGGTTTATAATATGTGTGACATCTATTTTATGTGGTCTATAATATATATATGGCACGTCTATTTTATGTGGTTTATAATATAAGTATGGAATATATTTGATGTGGAATATCTATTTTATGTAGTCTATGATATATATGTTTTTTCTATTTTATGTGGCTTATAATATATATGGTCTATTTATTTTATATGGTTTATAATATGTATGGTATATTTATGTTATATGGTTTATAATGTAAGTAGGGTATATATTTTATGTGAAAGATATATTTTATGTGGTTCATAATATGTATGGTATATCTATTTAAAATGGTTTATAATATAGTGTGGCATATATTTTATGTGGTCTATTATATATACGGTGTTTCTATTTTATGTGGTTTATAATATATATGGTTTATCTATTTTATACGGTTTAGAATATAAGTATGGTATCTATTTTATATGGTTTAGAATATAAGTATGGTATATATTTTATGTGGTCTATAATATGTTTGGTCTATCTATTTTAAATGGTTTATAATAAAAGTGTGGCATCTATTTTATGATGTCTATAATATGTATGGTTTATCTATTTTATGTGGTTTATAATATAAGTATTGTATATTTCTTATGTTGTATATCTATTTCATGTGGTGTATAATATGTATGGTCTATATATTTTATGTGGTGTATAAAATGTATAATCTATCTACATTATGTGATCTCTAATATGTATATTCTATAATATATTTGGAAATAAACAATAATATAATGGAAATAGTAAACAATACAGTGAGTGTCCCAAATATTATGACCCCCTGAACTGGTCTGTGGCTTTCGTATCCCATACGCTGAAGTGTACTGCGAATAGTGATGCGTCAGAGATACTTTGGTTGGATCCTTGATTAAAATCTGAAGTAATTTGCTGCTCAGTTGCCCTTCAGTTGTTCCTTACAAAATTGGAACTCTTCTTTCCACTCGAGCATTCAGTAACAGTTGGAGACCACAAGAGTAACGTTAGGGCCCAGTTTTTTTGGCAAATCTTTAAATACTTATTCACCACAGCTGTTCTTAAACATTTCGCAAATTCAGAAATTTTTCTGATGCTCACTCCATGACTCCTAGAACCCAGAATTATCCCACGTTTAAAATACGTTAAATTAAGTTTTTTACCATTACCTGCTCAAACAAAACGATTCTACTAACGCTGTAAACAAGCACCTTTCCTGCTTAATACTTCTCTCGCTTTCTGGTAGAAACAGTGTGATGCCTTAACTCATTTACTTAAAAATGTCAGATGGTCATATTATTTTGGTCACTCACTGTATAATGGAAATAGAAAAATAGTAGAATGAACAACAGAAATAGAAATGATGATTTATAAAATACAGAGAGGTCATGAATTCTTGGGAGTTAATGATTGTTCGGCTTTTCAAATACATATAATAAATCATTCTTTTTGATATACTTTAACTACTTAGTTTGTTGAAACTTAAGCTAAGCAACTTGTTTGAAATATAAGTGAAGTAGTTGGGCAAAAATAATGTTTCAATATCCCAATACAGATGAATGTGATACCGTCAAACAATGATCATCACCCAGCAATTTGTGTCCACCATGCACAAATTGTATTATAAATAATTAACTCTTTACCTTTATCAGCTGCAGCTGCAAAAATGGCACCTGCAAAATATATGAAATTGTTATATTATAGGAAGTGAAGTTGCAGAATGATTCAAAATCTTTACACTGTTAAAAATAGGTTTTCAGTAAAATATACTCATTTCTGATTACACTCCATGCTTATCATAGCTCCAAATACATAAGTTTCATTTTTGAAAAAGACATGTACTCAAAAATATGTAAAAATGAATAAAAAGAGCAGTTGCTTGCCTATATAGGCTGCCTTCATAAATCACTTTCAATAAATATAAATTAAGACTTACCGGGAATCGAATACAGTTTCTCGGCCACCGCAGCCCAATGCCTTATCCGTTAAACTACCAGGGAGACTTGAAGAATTAATAAAACAGAAGTAATATTAAAGAGGTGTGCCAAAAAAATGGGAAGTAAAATAATTTAATTGTAATAACTCAGTTTTCAGTTAAGCAATTTACATCAAATAATGTGGAAAACCATCTTCCAAACAAATATTTTGAGTTTGTCAGATCGCTTAGTTAATATGGCTTGAACAGAAGCTGAGGTTAGCAATATTAACTGACACTGCTCATTTTTGCGAAAGTACAAGTACTTAAATTTGAGTACGTCATCGCTCATTTACGATGCAATAGTACTTAAAAAAACATGTACGTTCATGTACTCATATTTAAGCATTTTTTTTACAGTATAGAGATCAACTGTACTGGAATACTGCGTGAAAAAAAAGAGTATTAGATAGGAGTTTTTGAAACTAAAAAGTTACACACAATTAGCAAAAAAGTTTAAATAACTTTATAATTTATTATTCTATAAAATTTTCCCCACACAATTTCGTATCATTAAATGCACAATATAAAATAGGGAAATTGCATTGTAAATTGCATTTACTACACTTTAACGTTCTTCATTTTAAACAAAAAATACCTAAAATAAGTACCTGAACCTACTTGTTTTTCTTTGAGTATAATTGCACATTCTCAAATTTAAGTAACGGTACTTCCTCAAAAATGATAAGTGTGATTATTGTGGCTAATTCTGGCTTCTGTTTAAGCCATCTAAACAAAGCGACCTGATAAACTTCAAAACTAGTTGTTCAGAAGATGGTTTTCCACATTATTTGATGTATATTGCTTAAATGGAAACTGAGTCACTACAACTCAGTTATCTTACTTCCCATTTCTTTGGCACACTTTCTTTTAACACTTTTTCTGTTTATAACTTCTACAAGTCTCCCTGGTAGTTTAACGGATAAGACTCTAGACTGTTGTACATGAGTATCTGGATTCGATTCCAGGTAAATCTTGGTTGCAATTGCCGATAATTATTGAAAAGGATTTATGAAGGCAGCCTATGTAGGCTAGCATATGCTCGTTTTACTTATTGTACTAATTTTTCAGTAAATATCTTTTTAAAAAATGAAACTTATATATTCAGAGCTATGATAACCATAGAAGATACTTAAAAATGAGTACATTTGACTTATTTTTGAGTACCTTTTTTTAACAGTGTAATAATTAAAATAATTAGTCTACTGATCTGTAACATCATAACGTCTGACGAATGCACAACATTTGTTAGTTATATTTTCTCAACTTCCTGCAAGCCTATAGCTGACATGATAGAATGGTCAAAAATATCTGGAACATGAGAAATCAATTGTTTTTTTCAGCAAGGAAAGTAGAAGTTATTTTTCCCGTTAGAACTTCGTATCGGGAGTTACGCGGAAGGTGTTATAAAAACATATTTTTTTTCGCCAAGAAGTTATAAACATGGCGATCGCAGTAACTGGACGACAGCGTTTTCATTCTTGACCGACCGTGCATGAAAAGAATACACAACTCCTCTTTTGTGATAGGAATATTTCGCTTAATGGTGGCAATTGACTTTTCGGTCTTTTTTCCGCAAATAAAAACTTAAATTGTAGTTAGGGATTTAAAAGATATCCATTTCGGTATTCTATGCACTGTGAAAAAAGTAACTTAAAATTGAGTACTTGAACCTACTCGTTTTTCTTTGAGTACTATTGCATCGTAAATGAGCGATGACGTACTCAAATTAAAGCAACCGTATTTTCTAAACATTCAGCAGGGTTGCAGTTAATATTGATGATTTCAGCTTCTGTTTAAATCGCCTTAACAAAGAGGCCTGGCACACTTAAAATAGTTGTTCAGAAGATGTGGCAAAAGAAGTTTCTACATTATTTGATGGGAAAACTTCTTTTGGACGATGGTTTTCCACATTATTTGATGTCGATTGCTTAAAAGGAAACCGAGTTATTACAACTCAATTACCTTGCTTCGCATTCTTTTGGCACACCTTTTTTAACACTTCTTCTGTTTATAACTTCTTCAAGTCGCCCTGGTAGTTTATAACGGATAAAACAATGGATTGGTAGCCAACAGATTTGGATTCGATTCCCGGTAAGTCTTGGTTGTAATTGTCGATATTTATTGAAAGGGATTTATGAAGGAAGCTTATGTAGGAAAGAAACTGCTCTCTGTATTCAGTTTTTACTCATTGTACTCATTTTTGAGTACATGTCTTTTTCAAAAATGAAACACGTTTTCGGAGCCATGATAAGCAACGAATGTACTTAAAAATCAGTAAATTTTACTTTGTAGGACCTATTTTTAACAATGTAGAGATTTATCAGATGTCCATTTCGGTGTTGTATGGTTCAAAATACAGTTGTATGGTTCATCAAATTTCAATTTCCAAAGTCTATGAGATTCAAGTTTGCACAGTAATTCATAACTAGATTTTTCTTTCATTTCTACCAGATTTTACATACAAACAGTTGTGATTAAGCATCTCTACAATACCAACCATCACATCTCTATAACACCTTAATCTAAAATACCTTCATCTTCAAACTACCTTCATCTTCTTACTACCTTCACCTTCAAACTACTTCATCTTCGTACTACCTTCATCTTCAAACTACCTTCACCTTCATATTGCCTTCATTTTACCTGATATTATTACTAAATAAAAGAATCATCTAATGTCATCACTATTTTAAATACTTAATATTTAAGTTAAAAGTTTTTAAAAAATTCTCAATAGTTAGAAATTTCTAAATTTCCTGTTTGAATCTTATATATATGTTAGGCTTGTATTATTTTCATTTAAACAATCAATTAAACTAAATAGTTTTTTAAAAAGTAATATTTGGGTACTTAGAACTTCTATATGACAATACCAAATATTTTTATTTGATGATTATTATAAGTGTATAGTAAAAGTACGTAATTATTAATAAACTAATGACAAGTAAACAAAGTTCTATTGTAAATCGGATTTACCTGATAATACTGATAAAAATAATACAACATGTTTCATAGTCATCCTTGATCTTTTCTGAGTTTCAATTCCGCACCTGAAACATTAATAGAACGGGATTCAACGCAAATGCATGGGTTTTATAATGTGTATGTAGTAGTGTCTAGTTTTAATAGTTAAGTAAACAATTTAGCCATTAGGCCAGCAAAAATGTAGCATAAAGTCTTTTTTAAAACCGTTATAAAATTTTCACGATATCTGCATATCTTCTAAATACTTTAATAAATCTACATGTTTTTGATGTTTTTTTTAAATTTGCCTGCATAAAACCTTTAAAAAAACCTGCATTTCCCCTTCAAGGAAATTTTGTTCTGTAACTATTACTACTAATAGCATAAATGAGAAAAAATTAATTATTTTTATTGTACTCTTCAATGCCAATCATCAGAACGCAGCCCTTTGGCATGTATAATAATAAATGAAAGAGTGTCTGTCCGTCTATCTGTGGCACGCAAAACCCCTACTTCCTGTAAACAAAAATGTCTGAAATTTTCCACATAAGTACTATTCGACCTTTAATTATGCATCTGAGAGCAAGAATTTTAAAATTTTAGTTATTTTTTAATCAATATTTAAAGTTTCAATCCAAAAGAAATCGTAGCGTCATAGTGAGGGTATACATGGCGCTATCTATGTTTTATTTCTGTAGTTTTTTCTGTTTTGCTAATATTTTTTGCGTAATTCATTCACATTTATTTCAAATAAATTTTCTTTATTTTTATTGTCTTTCCTTACCATATTTTGTTTTTTGCTAGAATTTTTTTTTCTCTTAATTTAATTTCTGTCAAAATGAATTAAGTGTTTTATATTAACTATATAAAAAACTATAACACTGATCAAATGTGCCCTTATTTTTTCTCAAAAAATGTATTAGCAAGACTTTTTTTTTTAATTAAATTGTACGTTTGTTTTGTTTTGGTTTGGTTAAAATAACGTCGCACTAGAGCTGCACAGTGGGCTATTGGCGACGGTTCGGAGCCTATCTCAAAGGAAAAACCCGGGAGCAATGCCTCGTAATTTTGAACCACGGTCAGATGACGAGGACAACACCTGAGCTTGCACCCAACGCCTTCAATAGACGTCGTGACTTTGGACCCTAACCAGATTTATCGTGCACCAGTCCCGTATACACGCTGATAATTTTTGTGGATGTTCTGGGCGACATTCTTAGTATTTTGTAGCGAAGCTGGCAACCCTTCGATCACAAGATCACTACTTTTTTACTTTTCCTTGTGAAGTCCGTCGTACAGGATCGAACTAGGGATCCTCTGATTCTCAGCTGACGCCTTTATCCATCCACTGGCCCCAAATTAAATAGTAGAAATACTTTTATGTGTACATTTTGTTTCTTTTATTTTTTTTCATTGATTTTTTATATGAAGTCTAAGGTAAAACAATTATATTTTCCCCTAATTATATTAGGGGAATGGTCGCGGGTTCAAAACCCGACGAGGACAAGTATATTTTTTAATCTATATACCTTAACAGGTTCCCAACAACGCGGGGCCACACAGCTAGTTCAAAATAAAATTTTGATTAGCTTATGGTAAAACAACAAAATCAATACCTTCCATATACTAAAACCAATACCATTCAGAACATTCACTTAAGGATAAGGCAATAAACAATATTAAAATGGAATTAACTACAATCCATAAATTAATTATCTCAAAAGCATTTTCAAAAGAATATCAAATAAAAAATGTGTTGTAAGGCAATAACACACATACTATTAGAACTTCCCTTCTTATCCATAACTTAAATAAGAGAAAAACAATAAGATTTGGTGGCGATAGTTTTGGAGAATAAAAAAAATACCAAGTCTGAGTTTCCTTAAACTTTATCTATAAACTAAATAAAATATAAAATACTTCAGGGATTCTCTTCTTAATATTACATTCAACTTGAAAAGCAAATTTTGAACAATGGCTTTGCATTGATAGTTCGCTGTAAATTTTAAATCGCCTTAAAATTTTAAATTCAAAAGTCTTTTATGAACTATTGATACAGATTTGGAACTTTAAACCTGCACTGTAAAAAAAAGGTTCTTAAAAAAGAGTACATGAACGTACTCGTTTTTATTTGAGTACAATTGCATCATAAATAAGTGATGAAGTATTCAAATTTAAATAATCGTACTTTCTCAAATATAAGCAGTGTGATTTAATATTAATAATCTCAGCTTCTGTTCAAGCCGTCTAACAAAGGACCCTGACAAACTGAAAATAGTTGTTCAGAAGATGGTTTTTCACATTATGTGATGTCGATTGCTTAAATGGAAACCGAGTTATTACAACTCAATTATCTTGCTTCCCAGACTTTTGGCACACCTTTTAAGTATTTCTTCTGTTTATAACACATCGCCCTGGTAATGCACTGGATAAGGCACTGCACTGCGTGGCTTAGGATATGAGTTCGCTTCCCGTCAAGTCTTGGTAGTAATTGTTGATATTTATTTAAAGTGATTTATGAAGGCAGCCTACGTAGGCAAACTGCTCTATTATTCATTTTTACTCATTGTACTCATTTTTGAGTACATGTCTTTTTCAAAAATGAAATATGCATTCGGAACTATGATAAGCATTGAATACACTAAAAATGAGTACATTTACTTATTTTTGAGTACCTATTTTTAACAGTGCGTCCATAACTTAAATAGGAGAAGAACAATAAGTTTGGCGGCGATAGTTTTGGAGAATCAAAAATTTACCAGGTCTGACTGTCCTTAAACTTTATCTATAGCCCAAATAAAATATAAAATATTTTATTTAGGTTATAAATAAAGAATATTTTAGTGATTCTTTTTTTAAAATTACAATTAATTTGAAAATCAAATATTGTAGAATGACATTAGTATTGATATTCCGCTGTAAAAGTCCTTTAAATATTAAATTCAAATGGTTTTAATGTACTATTGTGACGGATTTAGAACTTTCAACACGTATAAACTCGAGGAGAGGAGAATTAGAGGATACCTTATTCAGCTATTAAAATGTCCATCAAATTGGAGGATGTTAAAGTTTGTTAGTTTTTGATGAACACAAATGAATAATTTTTGTGATTATAAAAAACAGAGCAACTACAATACTATTAATTCAATTACAATAACACTTTTCAAACACGTTTTTTATTTTCAGTTCAACGTTGCACCATATCTTGGTGCTCTGCAACAATTTACACCATATTATGGTGAAATCTGGGTTGAACCAAAAACCCTTTATCGCAAAAACCAATAATTTGGTTCAACCTTTGTTACTGCTACCGAAATTTTCGCTGTCGCTACAGCAACAAGCCAAGTTATCCCTTTAAAAAAAAGACAACGACGAACAAGAGCCTCCTTGGCCCAGTGGATAAAGGCGTTCAGTTATGAATCAAAGGTTTCCTAGTTCGAGCCCGATCGGTGACATTTACAAAGAAAAGTAAAATGTTGTGATCTTGCGATCGGAAGGTTCCCATCTTCGCTACAAAAATACTACTACTAGGATACTAAGAAAACTAGAACTTTGAGTTTTATGCAACGTTATGAGTTTTGGTGCAACGTTTCACCATTAAATGGTACAACGTCACACCGTAAAATGGTGAAACTAAGCATCAAATGTTGATTGTAACTAAATGGGCACCAAATTTTGGTGCAAGGTCGTAATAATTTTTAATAGTGTAGTTGGTAATCATTATTTGTATTTGTGTAAATTTCTGAAACTATTCCTTTATTTTTTTTTTTTAAATATATTGAAATTGAATAATATTCTTAACATACATCAAAGTTTAAAATTGACTAAATTAGAAGAAAAAAATCTACCATAGCAATAGAATAAGGGTATAAGAGTCAGATAAAAGGAACAGAGTAGATGTAGTATACATTGATTTCCAGAAGGCATTTGATAAAGTTCTCCACGACGCATTGCTGTTCAAGTTAGAAAGGTTAGGGATTGGGGGTGAAATTTTAGAATGGATAAGGAACTGCTTAATTGGTAGGAGTCAGCGGGTGCAAATTAAAGGTAATTACTCTCAGTGGGCAGAAGTTAAAAGTGAAGTGCCACAGGGTTCTCTGTTAGGTCCACTTTTATTTATTATTTTTATTGATGATATTAGTTGGGAGATTGGGAGCAAGGTCAGCATCTTTGCAGATGATTTAAAAATTATGGGGACTGTCAATTCTGGGGAACAAATAGAGCAATTACAAGGTGATTTAACTAAAATATCAGAATGGGCTGTTAAATGGGGTATGTCTTCTAATATCAGTAAATGTCAAGTGTTGCACATGGGTATCAAAAATAGTAATGCTGCATATGTTTTACAGGGTGCAGAAATCAAAAATAGTGAGATTGTAAGTGATCTGGGTGTGTTGGTAAATGAGGATTTTAAAATGAGTCATCAATGTACAGTGGCTAGCAAAAAAGCTAATAGAATGTTGGGGTACATCAGAAAAAGTGTTTCATCAAAATCTAAGGATATTATCTTGCCATTGTACAGAGGTTTAGTAAAGCCACATCTTGAGTATGCTGTACAGTTCTGGTCACCATATCTTAAAAAAGACATTGAATTGTTAGAGAAAATTCAGCACAGGGCTACTAAAATGGTTTAAGGGTTTTCAGGCATGAATTATGAAGATAGATTAAGAAATTTGCATATGCATACTCTGGAAGAGAGAAGGGTTAGGGGAGATTTGATTCAACTATTCAAATTTATCAAACAAGGAGTTGTGGAGGGTTTAGATTAAAATATGAGTGAAAGAACGAGAGGTCATGGGTTTAAGTTAAACAAATCCCATTTTAATCGGGAAGGGAGAAAACACTATTTCTATAATAGGGTAATAGACAAATGGAACAACTTGCCAGTGAATATTGTTAATTGTAAAGAAGTAACGGATTTTAAGAAGAAGTTAGATATGCATTGGGGGGTAAATAAGAGGTACTAGATGGACCAACCTTGTTGGGCCTTGAGCCTGTTGTTGGTCTTCAATATTTGTATTTGTATTAAGAAATCGTACATTTTAAAAAACAAAAATTTGTAAAAAAAATCATAAATTAATGTACACCATACTCCTTTTCATGTTAAACAAAGTGGTGCCGGTATCCAGCACATTGAATTTATGTTGAAATCTATAACCTATAACACACACGAAATAATTATAAATATTAATTTTATAACTCATTTACCATATCGTCTCCCTAGAGCAACATTAGGATATGAGCAAAAACAGAGTTGCCTATAAAATTGATTTTAAAATTTGCTGTTTTTTCAATGCTGAATATCTAAGGCTGTAGTTCAGGGATTTCAAAGAAGACATAAAAATATCCAGGTGTTCTACTAAATAAAGGCACATTTGGTAATATTAGCAAGACCGAAAATTCATTTTCGTTTTTTTTTTTAGATGTCTTGCTGTTGTTCTGAGGCGACGATATAATGTTTGGTATCAAACAAAAGGATATTAGGAATTAAGAAAATTTCATGTGTAATTTTTGTTCCTACTAAGTACATTTTAACGCTTTGTATTTAATTGAAATGTATTATTTTATGTTGTAGATGAAATTGATGAAAAATAATAAAGTTCGCCAACGACAATTTGAATTCTTAAACAAAACGTATGAGGATTTTAATTCACAAAAACTATAAAGTAGAAAATATAATTGTATAATAAAAGAACAAAACTAACAACAACAACAAAATTAGATTTTAAAATATGATATACTTGAAAGGAAATTTCTATTCTATCTATTTTTTAGATACATCAGTCGGAGTTCGATTAATCGATTAAAGATGAATTTTATTTGGAAACTGGTTTACCGACATATGTGTCTAACTAAAAATGGAATAACAATCTCCAATTATACCGAAAATATTTAGTAATCTTATTTTGTTCTTTTTATAGTAATTTTAATGCGTATAATACAATATAATAAGACTGGAATGTTTCTTTTTACAAATGGTACAAAGGAAAGCCTATTTTAAGGAATTTTCATTACTAATAAGACAAATAATTTTCTATGTTTTCGAATAAGATAGCTGAACCTGGAGGTTAACAAAAAAAATATTTTTAAGTGACAAAAATAATTATTTTGTCAATTCAAAGTCAATTAATATATATAAATAAAAAAAAATATTTTCCCTCACCATCTCGATGTTATTTTTTCCTAATACAAAAAGTATACAAAATACTATATAAAATCCTATATGGAAATTAATATATAATATAAATGATAATTTAATATAAATATTCATATGATAATATAAATAATAATATAATATAAATTAATAAATGATACCAATTTGTAAGCGAAAGTTTAAATTGAGTTGACAAAATATGGAATATTTAAACACAATTATATTTTAATTTAATACTTTAATAAACCTTCATGTAATAGTTAAACAATCTTATAAATGGAATTCATTAAGTTATATAATTTTTTATTAATTATATAATAATTCGTAAAATGTACTCACATATTACCGAGTAAACAAAGTTACAGGTTTCAACAAAGGTATCAACAAAATTACAAACGAATTTAACTTTTTCTTCTTTATATAGAACATGTAAAAAAGTTTACTTTCCAGTATGATGACGTAGTTATAAAAACTCGGAAGCTCAACCAATAGCATTGAGTTTCGGTTGGACGGCAATAATTAATCTTATAAAAAAATAATGCGACAAACATTCTAAAGGAAAACTTAAACATATTTTTTCTCTCTCTTTGCTTATTGAGACTGTTATATGAAAACTAAATGTTCGATTAACGTAGGATATAATTTGGAAATTGTGAATGCTTCATAATTCTTTTATTTTTTTTTTCGACTTTCGTTTTGTAGTGAAAGCATTGATTATTTTCCTCTCCAAAATAAAAAAAAAAGTTTTCTAAACAATTTTCGGAAGTTTTGAAAAGCATCGCGGTTACAGTTAGTTAACTTCGCGTTTATTTATCAAAATTGTATATTTTTTTAAAAACAAAGCTGTTTTTTCTGCTGTATTTGTTTAGTGATTATTATGACGATTGGTGTTTCCGTGTATAAAACTTTTATTGAATTGTAACAGCAGCAGTTCTAAAAACTTTTTAAAAAATTACTGAACACTGAATAATCAAAAGCTAATTATGAAGATGACGACGGAAAACCTTACATCATCGATTAGATGCGTGATTCATTTTCTTGCTATATCTTAAGAATTGTAAATAAACATACATTCACTGAGCTAAAATAATAATAAACAAGGGACCTAGGACTAAGCGTGCGCGACCACTTTACATCTTTTTGAGCGAAGGTGGAAATAATTGTCCTTCCGCATAGATTTGCGTAGATTTAAAAACACATTTTCTAGCTTTCAAAAATACATTTAATGTTCTGAAATACTTACTAACAAGAAAAAGAAAACTAAAGGAACCGAAAAAACCAGTAAATATTTCTGTGCCATCACTGGAGACTCCCGCAAAGCGAAGGTAGAATGTTTTCTCAACCTTTCTTTCGCATAGTATGCATCCGCGCGGCACGGTAAAGTACTTCGAGCATGGATCCTTCGTAGTAGAGGAGTCATGACGTCACTATCGCTAACATCAAAGTGAAGCCAACATGTATGGCCTCAGACACGTGGTTAATTACGTCATTCAATTCATAAATTTTCACTGTTACACATTTCACAATTCATTAGCCAATCGCGAATATTTTTTAATTCATAATTTTGAAAAGAAGTCACGTGTTTGAGGCCATTCGGTCTGAGATGTGGGCTTCACGATTATGACGTATATTCTCTTTACTACAGACCATTCATGCTCGAAGGTGTAAAGTACGTTATGTCGCTCTATTGGAGTATTCGCTCAAGTGTTTATTATTATTTTAGCTCAGTGCATATATTAGAATGTCTACAATTTCCACTGTTTTTATATATGGTATTGTTTGTTAAAGTATAACTAATTATGATATTGATACTTATCGAAATTGAATAAAGTGTTGCTTGTTAGTATAAAGTTTAGAAATTTTTCAAGTGAGACATAACATGATATAAAAGTTTTGTGATAAGTATAACGGCACAAAACATTGTAATTGTCCCAGTAAAAAAAAAAGCAAAAACTTCATCAAAGTTGGGAAAATGGAAGTTTCACGCAAAAAAAGGTAGTTAAGGAAGTTTTTTTTGTTCTAAATTCCTTTATAAAATCTGAAAAAAAAACCATCAATTTCACAACTTTGATGAAACTTTTGTGTTGATATGTGAAACGAAACTTCCTTAGCGAGGCTAGTAAATCTGGAGCAAACCTTGACACGGAAATCAAACATGAAACGGAAATATGAATTGCGCATGCGTACTAATTAACTACAAGTTTCAATCGATGTCGATACGTCAGCTGATGTGTGTTGCATGGTTTATTTTTAAAGTAATACTTTAATGAAGACCGAAAGAAGTTTGACTTTAACCTTTCTCTTATGTTTTTGTTGTTTTCATGGGTAGATGAATCAAAAACCGGACAACCCTAAGTTTTACCCCAAAATAATACTTCAATCTAAGTCTATATTTCATGTCCCGCCAAAAAACTTTAGAAAAGTAAAAAACGCGACCCCTTCCTCTTAAAAACCCCTCGAATTGTGGCTAAAAAAGTTGTGATATCAAATACCAAGCCAACTGCACTAGGGGGCTCAACCCTGCACACGCTCTCACTAGTCTTCTCCCGGAAAAGTCGAACGTGAATGGATAAATTTGATTTTGCACCACCAACCAATGAAAACAGACATATTTTATCACTGGTGTTCCTTTTTAAAATTCCTGCAACAGTCCGAAACAGACTTTCCAGTCTTTTGTCAAGTCCACTTCGATTCGAACTCACAATCCTCTGACTGTGATGGTCTGGTGCCCCTCCCCCCCCCCCCCCCCTTCACATTTATACCGCAAGAGGCCTAAAAGAATTCACTAACAAAAACTTTTAAATACTATTTCAAATGAGATTTATTATTATATTAATAACTCCTTATTAATTTGCTTATTTATTTTGAACCCCTAACCTGATATATGACTTTTCCCTATAAACTTTCCGACTAAAAAATTGAAAATGTGATTCAAACGTCTGGCAAGCTTACGCTGTTAAAAATAGGTACTTAAAAATAATAAGTAAAATGTACTAATTTTTTAATACATTCAATACTTATTATGACTCCTAATACATAAGTTTCAATTTAAAAAAAAGGCATGTACTTGAAAATGAGTACAAAAGGAGTAAAAACGAATAAAAAGTGCAGATGCTATAGCCTACAAAGCCTTCATATAAATCACTTTCAATAAAAATCAACAATTACAACCAGACTTACAGGAATCGAACCCAGATATGAAGGCACCGTTGTTCAGAGTCTTATCCGTTAAGCTACCAGGGCAACGTGAAAAAGTCATAAACAGAAGTAATGTTAAAAAGATGTGCCAAAGGAATGGGAAGTAAAATAATTGAGTTGTAATAACTCAGTTTCCATTTAAGTAATCGATATCAAATAATGTGAAAAACAATTTTCTGAACTACTAATTTAAGTTCGTCAGATCGCTTTGTTTAGATGGCTTGAACAGAAGCTGAGATTAGCGATATTAAATCACACTGCTCATTTTTGCGAAAGTATGATTACTTATATTTGAGTACGTCATCGATGCAATTGTACTAAAAAAAAAAAAAATACGTTAATGTATTCATTTTTAAGCACCTTTTTTTTTAGTGTAAATCTAGAATTAATCATAAATGAGATATTCGAAATAAAATTTTCCAAAGCGGCATATTATTGTATTTGACGTTTTAATTTTACCTCTTTTTTTTGTTCTTGTTAATTTTTTTTCTATTATCAAAGTTTGACGCCCTCTTTAGTTCAGTGTCTCAAGCGACCGCTAGTCCTTCTTCCCCCCTGCCACGCATGCGCAGTATAGAACATCCATCTCCTATCTTAGCAGTAACGTAATATTCAAACGGTCCCTAAATCTTATACTTCTTGCATATTAGAATAGAAGATAAGAAAAAATAAGTGAACTACTTTCCTCCTGGTTCTTTCTCTTTTTAGAACCAAGCCGTAGCTAATTAAAATCGTTAATAAAGAATAAGCTTTTTTTTAAGGTTACACCTGATGCCACGGTCAGTTGAAACAGAAGTGATTATTTTATCAGGAAATAAATGGGCCCTTTATCTTTGAGGAGAAAAAAAAGTGTTCGATGTGAGAGTTGAGCTATTTACGCAATATGGTTAATTAGTCAATTGTAATATGATATTGTCAATATAAGTATTTTGAGCTAAGTGAAACCAGAGAGTTGTAATATTAAATAGAGAGCGCCTTCAATACCAAACTCTCGTAAGGCTGCGGTGTCAACATTGAAAAGAAAAACTCACATCACGTGGTTATAGCGCTGCCACATTTGGCGTTCAGACATCTGCAGGAGTTTTAAAATCGGCGCACTTTCTTCTCTTTTGGTGATAAGGAGTTCTGTCCGTATTCAACCTTTTAACATATATGTACGTATTTACTTATTTTCAAACAATATGCGCTAAATATTTCCTCTTCATTAACGAAACGAAAATATTTTATTTGGGTTCAATACTCGAAGAAGCGAAACTATTTATATTTATCAGGTTTTATTGTTCGTATTTTCTTATTGAAGTATACAAAATAACAATTGAAAGAACTTCGCTTATGGTAAATTTCTTACATAAAAACGTACTGCAATTATTTCAAAACTACAAAGTAAGAAAAATCTCCTTAATATATCTGTTAAACTCCCTTAAATTGTGCCACTCGTTCAAAAAAAACGATATTTAAATACAAAATTAAACACAAAACCATATTACAATACTTCGATCTCGTTTAGTTCTGAAAGTCGCCAAGGCCTGCCAAGTAATATTGGCGCATGAATGAATTGGCATTTCCACATATCACGTGGTTTCAATGATGGACACACGGAAATCAGCATTTTTATTCCTCTATTTGTCTCATTACTCTATGAGTGAAACACTAACTATTACAATCTCACAGGATGGTAATAAATGTTAATAACAATCTTGAAAAAAAAGTTCCCTGATGGTGTTACAAAAGTTTCCCTGATTTTACAATTACATTAAGAAATGTTGCAATACATTCTTTGTATAGAAACAAAGTATCCCCGCTACAATAATACTATAAATATATTGCATTATAAATGAAAAATTATAAGCAATACTTATTGATAGTTAAAATAATAATTTATAGAAACAGAAATTATGCAATTGCGACATGCATAATAGTAATTAAACATGTTCTCTGGAAGCAGAGAATGCAAAAAAGGCAATTTTTTTCAAATTATTTCTTTTGTATATAATTTTATATGCTTCATATTTTCTATTCCAATCTTCAATAAATCCCATATTCATTAGCCCCTCACATTTTGCTAACAACTCAAGGTCCAACGCACTTAGCTTCTCCGGTGGTTCACGTTTTTACAAAAATAAAACTGAAAATGCGCATAACCATGTTTTTTTTTTTAAAGTTCTTGTTTAGAACTAAAAGGAAATATTGACAATTAATTTACCGAGAATGGAGGGCATAACAGACGATAATTGCCGTTTTAATGATCCACATTTGAAAAATTCCCTTATTTTTTGTGAAATTTTGAAAATTTCCGACTTTTCTAGAATTAAAAATTTCTATGATAATTCCCTGATTTTCCAGGTCATGTTGCCATTCTGTAATATCGTGCACCAAATAATAAACTATTCAACAATGGGGAAACATTAATTTGGAGTGTGTTGGTTAGTTTAAGGTACGAAACATGCCTTCCCGTTTTTCTTCTCTGGCGATTGCGGGCCTCCAGTGGATAAAGGCGTTCAGCTAGTAATCAGAGGATTGCTAGTTCGAACCCGTGAGTAAAATAGTAGCGAATGAATGGTTGCCGCAGCTTCGCTACAAAAAGTCTTCCAGAACACCCAACAAATTGTACTGGCGTGTATATGGGACTGGTCAACACCACCGTAACTGACTCAAGGCCTGAGCGCGCTTCGGATGAGTCATCGCAAGCAGACCGGTATCGAAGAAGAAGCGAATGGCACTTAGCGAAATAATTTTCGGACGTTTTTCAAAGTTCGAGCATATTTTACTTTCTTGCACATTTCGCGTAGTGTATAACGGTGAAAGGTCAATGTCTATTTTTAGAATTCAGTACCTATTTAATAAACCAAAATTATTTATTTCATTTGTTTTATCAATATTCATGAACTGAGTAACAATGCAAATCAATTTAATTCTTGAGTGAATGGACTGTTTATTAGCTCATAAACATGTCCTCTTTTTGGTCAAAATAATATAAAAAAAAGATATTTTTTATTACATAAGTTCACTAATTTAAGTAAATAAAAAACAATTTTTATTTCTCAGTTCAAACTTTTGTTATGAACTTTATATTCGCTTGCTAGTTCAAAATGAACCTTCAAAAGACATGTGCAAGTAAAGAATACTTTTTTAAAATAAATTTATACATTTTATAGAAGTTTACTTGGTATAATATCAATAAAATTATCTGAGATAAGTGTCTGAATGGGCTGTTTACTTAAAATATAATAAACAAGTCTCTTTTTGGTAGAATGAATAAACTGGATTTTTTTGCATTAATTTCTTATTTATTTAAATAATTTTACGAACATTTTATTGCTCAATTCAAACTTTTATTGTGAACTTTACATTCGCCTGCTTTTAATTAAAAATGAGCTTTCAAAAACATGTGCAAATGAAAAATACTTTATAAATTTATACATTTTATAAAAGTTTACTTGGTACAATATCAATTAAAATTATCTGAAGGGGCTTTTTACTTAAATTATAATAAACAAGTCACTTTTTGGTAGAATTGAATAAATTGTATCTTTTATATACATTTTTTATTTATTTAAATAATTTTACTTGAGTTTTATTACTCAATTCAAACTTTTATTGTGAACTTTACATTTGCTTGCTTTTAGTTACCTTCAAAACACATGTGCAAATGCATTTTTTTTTATAAATTTATACATTTTATAAAAGTTTTCTTGGTACAATATAAATCATATGAAATAAGTGGCTGAATGGGCTGTTTACTTAAATTATAAACAAGTCACTTTTTGGGAGAATTGAATGAACTGGATGATCTTGCCCTAATTTTTAATTA
Organism: Troglohyphantes excavatus; assembly: GCA_963932185.1. Classification (NCBI taxonomy): domain Eukaryota; kingdom Metazoa; phylum Arthropoda; class Arachnida; order Araneae; family Linyphiidae; genus Troglohyphantes; species Troglohyphantes excavatus. The sequence continues at coordinate 15,795,068 of OZ010671.1, forward strand.
TATTTTATTAATTAATTAATAAAAAATTAAAGATATCAAAATAATTTGTTAACCTTTCACACTTTTTAAAGAAATCAATAAAATTGATCGTTATGGCTTGGCACTGAGGTCAAAATGACGTATTTGTCGTGAAGTCAATCAACTGCTTAAAAATGACCACATTAAGACTGAAAACATAAAAAATATGCAATTAATCAATATAAAAAAAGAAAACATATGCAATTAATCACGAATATGGCAAAAAAGGTGCATGTGAGTGTACTGATTCTAATATTTGATAAGGCGGGTCGGTTCCTGTAGTTAAGTGCTATAACAGGCCAACCCGAGACAAGAGCAAAATAAATTCTAACTCAAGCCTTTTTCTGTATGTGTAAAGTTGGTAGAGAGCCATATGAAATGCAAATAAAAGAAAAATACTTTTACAAGATCTAATAAGATGACACATTGAACAGCAAGTAAAAAATGTACAGGTAGACAGTTCGTCTTCCATGCGGAAATATGCAGGTGGATACACGATGGGGAACAGATAAATTGTACAGGATGACACGTTGAACAGCAAGTAAATAATGTACAGGTGGACAGTTCGTCTTCCATGCGGAAATATGCAGGTGGATACACGATGGGGAACAGATAAATTGTAAAGGATGGCACGTTGAACAGCAAGTAAATAATGTACAGGTGGACAGTTCGTCTTCCATGAGGAAATATGCAGGTAGATACACGATGAGGAACAGATAAATTGTAAAGGATGGCACGTTGAACAGCAAGTAAATAATGTACAGGTGGACAGTTCGGCTTCCATGAGGAAATATGCAGGTAGATACACGATGAGGAACAGATAAATTGTAAAGGATGGCACGTTGAACAGCAAGTAAATAATGTACAGGTGGACAGTTCGGCTTCCATGAGGAAATATGCAGGTAGATACACGATGAGGAACAGATAAATTGTAAAGGATGGCACGTTGAACAGCAAGTAAATAATGTACAGGTGGACAGTTCGGCTTCCATGAGGAAATATGCAGGTAGATACACGATGAGGAACAGATAAATTGTAAAGGATGGCACGTTGAACAGCAAGTAAATAATGTACAGGTGGACAGTTCGGCTTCCATGAGGAAATATGCAGGTAGATACACGATGAGGAACAGATAAATTGTAAAGGATGGCACGTTGAACAGCAAGTAAATAATGTACAGGTGGACAGTTCGGCTTCCATGAGGAAATATGCAGGTAGATACACGATGAGGAACAGATAAATTGTAAAGGATGGCACGTTGAACAGCAAGTAAATAATGTACAGGTGGACAGTTCGGCTTCCATGAGGAAATATGCAGGTGGATACACGATGGGGAACAGATAAATTGTAAAGGATGGCACGTTGAACAGCAAGTAAATAATGTACAGGTGGACAGTTCGTCTTCAATGAGGAAATATGCAGGTAGATACACGATGAGGAACAGATAAATTGTAAAGGATGGCACGTTGAACAGCAAGTAAATAATGTACAGGTGGACAGTTCGGCTTCCATGAGGAAATATGCAGGTAGATACACGATGAGGAACAGATAAATTGTAAAGGATGGCACGTTGAACAGCAAGTAAATAATGTACAGGTGGACAGTTCGGCTTCCATGAGGAAATATGCAGGTAGATACACGATGAGGAACAGATAAATTGTAAAGGATGGCACGTTGAACAGCAAGTAAATAATGTACAGGTGGACAGTTCGGCTTCCATGAGGAAATATGCAGGTAGATACACGATGAGGAACAGATAAATTGTAAAGGATGGCACGTTGAACAGCAAGTAAATAATGTACAGGTGGACAGTTCGGCTTCCATGAGGAAATATGCAGGTAGATACACGATGAGGAACAGATAAATTGTAAAGGATGGCACGTTGAACAGCAAGTAAATAATGTACAGGTGGACAGTTCGGCTTCCATGAGGAAATATGCAGGTAGATACACGATGAGGAACAGATAAATTGTAAAGGATGGCACGTTGAACAGCAAGTAAATAATGTACAGGTGGACAGTTCGGCTTCCATGAGGAAATATGCAGGTAGATACACGATGAGGAACAGATAAATTGTAAAGGATGGCACGTTGAACAGCAAGTAAATAATGTACAGGTGGACAGTTCGGCTTCCATGAGGAAATATGCAGGTGGATACACGATGGGGAACAGATAAATTGTAAAGGATGGCACGTTGAACAGCAAGTAAATAATGTACAGGTGGACAGTTCGGCTTCCATGAGGAAATATGCAGGTAGATACACGATGAGGAACAGATAAATTGTAAAGGATGGCACGTTGAAGAGCAAGTAAATAATGTACAGGTGGACAGTTCGTCTTCCATGCGGAAATATGCAGGTGGATACACGATGGGGAACAGATAAATTGTAAAGGATGGCACGTTGAACAGCAAGTAAATAATGTACAGGTGGACAGTTCGTCTTCAATGAGGAAATATGCAGGTGGATACACGATGAGGAACAGATAAATTGTAAAGGATGGCACGTTGAACAGCAAGTAAATAATGTACAGGTGGACAGTTCGGCTTCCATGAGGAAATATGCAGGTAGATACACGATGAGGAACAGATAAATTGTAAAGGATGGCACGTTGAACAGCAAGTAAATAATGTACAGGTGGACAGTTCGGCTTCCATGAGGAAATATGCAGGTAGATACACGATGAGGAACAGATAAATTGTAAAGGATGGCACGTTGAACAGCAAGTAAATAATGTACAGGTGGACAGTTCGGCTTCCATGAGGAAATATGCAGGTAGATACACGATGAGGAACAGATAAATTGTAAAGGATGGCACGTTGAACAGCAAGTAAATAATGTACAGGTGGACAGTTCGGCTTCCATGAGGAAATATGCAGGTAGATACACGATGAGGAACAGATAAATTGTAAAGGATGGCACGTTGAAGAGCAAGTAAATAATGTACAGGTGGACAGTTCGTCTTCCATGCGGAAATATGCAGGTGGATACACGATGGGGAACAGATAAATTGTAAAGGATGGCACGTTGAACAGCAAGTAAATAATGTACAGGTGGACAGTTCGTCTTCAATGAGGAAATATGCAGGTAGATACACGATGAGGAACAGATAAATTGTAAAGGATGGCACGTTGAACAGCAAGTAAATAATGTACAGGTGGACAGTTCGGCTTCCATGAGGAAATATGCAGGTAGATACACGATGAGGAACAGATAAATTGTAAAGGATGGCACGTTGAACAGCAAGTAAATAATGTACAGGTGGACAGTTCGGCTTCCATGAGGAAATATGCAGGTAGATACACGATGAGGAACAGATAAATTGTAAAGGATGGCACGTTGAACAGCAAGTAAATAATGTACAGGTGGACAGTTCGGCTTCCATGAGGAAATATGCAGGTAGATACACGATGAGGAACAGATAAATTGTAAAGGATGGCACGTTGAAGAGCAAGTAAATAATGTACAGGTGGACAGTTCGGCTTCCATGAGGAAATATGCAGGTGGATACACGATGAGGAACAGATAAATTGTAAAGGATGGCACGTTGAACAGCAAGTAAATAATGTACAGGTGGACAGTTCGTCTTCCATGCGGAAATATGCAGGTGGATACACGATGGGGAACAGATAAATTGTAAAGGATGGCACGTTGAACAGCAAGTAAATAATGTACAGGTGGACAGTTCGTCTTCAATGAGGAAATATGCAGGTAGATACACGATGGGGAACAGATAAATTGTAAAGGATGGCACGTTGAACAGCAAGTAAATAATGTACAGGTGGACAGTTCGGCTTCCATGAGGAAATATGCAGGTGGATACACGATGGGGAACAGATAAATTGTAAAGGATGGCACGTTGAACAGCAAGTAAATAATGTACAGGTGGACAGTTCGGCTTCCATGAGGAAATATGCAGGTGGATACACGATGGGGAACAGATAAATTGTAAAGGATGGCACGTTGAAGAGCAAGTAAATAATGTACAGGTGGACAGTTCGTCTTCCATGCGGAAATATCCAGGTGGATACACGATGGGGAACAGATAAATTGTAAAGGATGGCACGTTGAACAGCAAGTAAATAATGTACAGGTGGACAGTTCGTCTTCAATGAGGAAATATGCAGGTAGATACACGATGAGGAACAGATAAATTGTAAAGGATGGCACGTTGAACAGCAAGTAAATAATGTACAGGTGGACAGTTCGGCTTCCATGAGGAAATATGCAGGTGGATACACGATGGGGAACAGATAAATTGTAAAGGATGGCACGTTGAACAGCAAGTAAATAATGTACAGGTGGACAGTTCGGCTTCCATGAGGAAATATGCAGGTAGATACACGATGAGGAACAGATAAATTGTAAAGGATGGCACGTTGAACAGCAAGTAAATAATGTACAGGTGGACAGTTCGGCTTCCATGAGGAAATATGCAGGTGGATACACGATGGGGAACAGATAAATTGTAAAGGATGGCACGTTGAACAGCAAGTAAATAATGTACAGGTGGACAGTTCGGCTTCCATGAGGAAATATGCAGGTAGATACACGATGAGGAACAGATAAATTGTAAAGGATGGCACGTTGAACAGCAAGTAAATAATGTACAGGTGGACAGTTCGGCTTCCATGAGGAAATATGCAGGTGGATACACGATGAGGAACAGATAAATTGTAAAGGATGGCACGTTGAACAGCAAGTAAATAATGTACAGGTGGACAGTTCGGCTTCCATGAGGAAATATGCAGGTAGATACACGATGAGGAACAGATAAATTGTAAAGGATGGCACGTTGAACAGCAAGTAAATAATGTACAGGTGGACAGTTCGGCTTCCATGAGGAAATATGCAGGTAGATACACGATGAGGAACAGATAAATTGTAAAGGATGGCACGTTGAACAGCAAGTAAATAATGTACAGGTGGACAGTTCGGCTTCCATGAGGAAATATGCAGGTGGATACACGATGGGGAACAGATAAATTGTAAAGGATGGCACGTTGAACAGCAAGTAAATAATGTACAGGTGGACAGTTCGGCTTCCATGAGGAAATATGCAGGTAGATACACGATGAGGAACAGATAAATTGTAAAGGATGGCACGTTGAAGAGCAAGTAAATAATGTACAGGTGGACAGTTCGTCTTCCATGCGGAAATATGCAGGTGGATACACGATGGGGAACAGATAAATTGTAAAGGATGGCACGTTGAACAGCAAGTAAATAATGTACAGGTGGACAGTTCGTCTTCAATGAGGAAATATGCAGGTAGATACACGATGAGGAACAGATAAATTGTAAAGGATGGCACGTTGAACAGCAAGTAAATAATGTACAGGTGGACAGTTCGGCTTCCATGAGGAAATATGCAGGTAGATACACGATGAGGAACAGATAAATTGTAAAGGATGGCACGTTGAACAGCAAGTAAATAATGTACAGGTGGACAGTTCGGCTTCCATGAGGAAATATGCAGGTAGATACACGATGAGGAACAGATAAATTGTAAAGGATGGCACGTTGAACAGCAAGTAAATAATGTACAGGTGGACAGTTCGGCTTCCATGAGGAAATATGCAGGTAGATACACGATGAGGAACAGATAAATTGTAAAGGATGGCACGTTGAACAGCAAGTAAATAATGTACAGGTGGACAGTTCGGCTTCCATGAGGAAATATGCAGGTAGATACACGATGAGGAACAGATAAATTGTAAAGGATGGCACGTTGAACAGCAAGTAAATAATGTACAGGTGGACAGTTCGGCTTCCATGAGGAAATATGCAGGTAGATACACGATGAGGAACAGATAAATTGTAAAGGATGGCACGTTGAACAGCAAGTAAATAATGTACAGGTGGACAGTTCGGCTTCCATGAGGAAATATGCAGGTAGATACACGATGAGGAACAGATAAATTGTAAAGGATGGCACGTTGAACAGCAAGTAAATAATGTACAGGTGGACAGTTCGGCTTCCATGAGGAAATATGCAGGTAGATACACGATGAGGAACAGATAAATTGTAAAGGATGGCACGTTGAACAGCAAGTAAATAATGTACAAGTGGACAGTTCGGCTTCCATGAGGAAATATGCAGGTAGATACACGATGAGGAACAGATAAATTGTAAAGGATGGCACGTTGAACAGCAAGTAAATAATGTACAGGTGGACAGTTCGGCTTCCATGAGGAAATATGCAGGTGGATACACGATGGGGAACAGATAAATTGTAAAGGATGGCACGTTGAACAGCAAGTAAATAATGTACAGGTGGACAGTTCGGCTTCCATGAGGAAATATGCAGGTAGATACACGATGAGGAACAGATAAATTGTAAAGGATGGCACGTTGAAGAGCAAGTAAATAATGTACAGGTGGACAGTTCGTCTTCCATGCGGAAATATGCAGGTGGATACACGATGGGGAACAGATAAATTGTAAAGGATGGCACGTTGAACAGCAAGTAAATAATGTACAGGTGGACAGTTCGTCTTCAATGAGGAAATATGCAGGTAGATACACGATGAGGAACAGATAAATTGTAAAGGATGGCACGTTGAACAGCAAGTAAATAATGTACAGGTGGACAGTTCGGCTTCCATGAGGAAATATGCAGGTAGATACACGATGAGGAACAGATAAATTGTAAAGGATGGCACGTTGAACAGCAAGTAAATAATGTACAGGTGGACAGTTCGGCTTCCATGAGGAAATATGCAGGTAGATACACGATGAGGAACAGATAAATTGTAAAGGATGGCACGTTGAAGAGCAAGTAAATAATGTACAGGTGGACAGTTCGTCTTCCATGCGGAAATATGCAGGTGGATACACGATGGGGAACAGATAAATTGTAAAGGATGGCACGTTGAACAGCAAGTAAATAATGTACAGGTGGACAGTTCGTCTTCAATGAGGAAATATGCAGGTAGATACACGATGAGGAACAGATAAATTGTAAAGGATGGCACGTTGAACAGCAAGTAAATAATGTACAGGTGGACAGTTCGGCTTCCATGAGGAAATATGCAGGTAGATACACGATGAGGAACAGATAAATTGTAAAGGATGGCACGTTGAACAGCAAGTAAATAATGTACAGGTGGACAGTTCGGCTTCCATGAGGAAATATGCAGGTAGATACACGATGAGGAACAGATAAATTGTAAAGGATGGCACGTTGAACAGCAAGTAAATAATGTACAGGTGGACAGTTCGGCTTCCATGAGGAAATATGCAGGTAGATACACGATGAGGAACAGATAAATTGTAAAGGATGGCACGTTGAAGAGCAAGTAAATAATGTACAGGTGGACAGTTCGGCTTCCATGAGGAAATATGCAGGTGGATACACGATGAGGAACAGATAAATTGTAAAGGATGGCACGTTGAACAGCAAGTAAATAATGTACAGGTGGACAGTTCGTCTTCCATGCGGAAATATGCAGGTGGATACACGATGGGGAACAGATAAATTGTAAAGGATGGCACGTTGAACAGCAAGTAAATAATGTACAGGTGGACAGTTCGTCTTCAATGAGGAAATATGCAGGTAGATACACGATGGGGAACAGATAAATTGTAAAGGATGGCACGTTGAACAGCAAGTAAATAATGTACAGGTGGACAGTTCGTCTTCAATGAGGAAATATGCAGGTAGATACACGATGAGGAACAGATAAATTGTAAAGGATGGCACGTTGAAGAGCAAGTAAATAATGTACAGGTGGACAGTTCGTCTTCCATGCGGAAATATGCAGGTGGATACACGATGGGGAACAGATAAATTGTAAAGGATGGCACGTTGAACAGCAAGTAAATAATGTACAGGTGGACAGTTCGTCTTCAATGAGGAAATATGCAGGTAGATACACGATGGGGAACAGATAAATTGTAAAGGATGGCACGTTGAACAGCAAGTAAATAATGTACAGGTGGACAGTTCGTCTTCAATGAGGAAATATGCAGGTAGATACACGATGAGGAACAGATAAATTGTAAAGGATGGCACGTTGAAGAGCAAGTAAATAATGTACAGGTGGACAGTTCGGCTTCCATGAGGAAATATGCAGGTAGATACACGATGAGGAACAGATAAATTGTAAAGGATGGCACGTTGAACAGCAAGTAAATAATGTACAGGTGGACAGTTCGGCTTCCATGAGGAAATATGCAGGTGGATACACGATGGGGAACAGATAAATTGTAAAGGATGGCACGTTGAACAGCAAGTAAATAATGTACAGGTGGACAGTTCGTCTTCCATGCGGAAATATGCAGGTAGATACACGATGAGGAACAGATAAATTGTAAAGGATGGCACGTTGAACAGCAAGTAAATAATGTACAGGTGGACAGTTCGTCTTCCATGCGGAAATATGCAGGTGGATACACGATGGGGAACAGATAAATTGTAAAGGATGGCACGTTGAACAGCAAGTAAATAATGTACAGGTGGACAGTTCGTCTTCCATGCGGAAATATGCAGGTGGATACACGATGGGGAACAGATAAATTGTAAAGGATGGCACGTTGAACAGCAAGTAAATAATGTACAGGTGGACAGTTCGTCTTCAATGAGGAAATATGCAGGTAGATACACGATGAGGAACAGATAAATTGTAAAGGATGGCACGTTGAAGAGCAAGTAAATAATGTACAGGTGGACAGTTCGGCTTCCATGAGGAAATATGCAGGTAGATACACGATGAGGAACAGATAAATTGTAAAGGATGGCACGTTGAACAGCAAGTAAATAATGTACAGGTGGACAGTTCGGCTTCCATGAGGAAATATGCAGGTGGATACACGATGGGGAACAGATAAATTGTAAAGGATGGCACGTTGAACAGCAAGTAAATAATGTACAGGTGGACAGTTCGTCTTCCATGCGGAAATATGCAGGTAGATACACGATGAGGAACAGATAAATTGTAAAGGATGGCACGTTGAACAGCAAGTAAATAATGTACAGGTGGACAGTTCGGCTTCCATGAGGAAATATGCAGGTGGATACACGATGGGGAACAGATAAATTGTAAAGGATGGCACGTTGAACAGCAAGTAAATAATGTACAGGTGGACAGTTCGGCTTCCATGAGGAAATATGCAGGTAGATACACGATGAGGAACAGATAAATTGTAAAGGATGGCACGTTGAACAGCAAGTAAATAATGTACAGGTGGACAGTTCGGCTTCCATGAGGAAATATGCAGGTAGATACACGATGAGGAACAGATAAATTGTAAAGGATGGCACGTTGAACAGCAAGTAAATAATGTACAGGTGGACAGTTCGGCTTCCATGAGGAAATATGCAGGTAGATACACGATGGGGAACAGATAAATTGTAAAGGATGGCACGTTGAACAGCAAGTAAATAATGTACAGGTGGACAGTTCGTCTTCCATGCGGAAATATGCAGGTGGATACACGATGGGGAACAGATAAATTGTAAAGGATGGCACGTTGAACAGCAAGTAAATAATGTACAGGTGGACAGTTCGGCTTCCATGAGGAAATATGCAGGTAGATACACGATGAGGAACAGATAAATTGTAAAGGATGGCACGTTGAACAGCAAGTAAATAATGTACAGGTGGACAGTTCGTCTTCCATGCGGAAATATGCAGGTGGATACACGATGGGGAACAGATAAATTGTAAAGGATGGCACGTTGAACAGCAAGTAAATAATGTACAGGTGGACAGTTCGTCTTCCATGAGGAAATATGCAGGTAGATACACGATGAGGAACAGATAAATTGTAAAGGATGGCACGTTGAACAGCAAGTAAATAATGTACAGGTGGACAGTTCGGCTTCCATGAGGAAATATGCAGGTGGATACACGATGGGGAACAGATAAATTGTAAAGGATGGCACGTTGAACAGCAAGTAAATAATGTACAGGTGGACAGTTCGGCTTCCATGAGGAAATATGCAGGTAGATACACGATGAGGAACAGATAAATTGTAAAGGATGGCACGTTGAACAGCAAGTAAATAATGTACAGGTGGACAGTTCGTCTTCCATGCGGAAATATGCAGGTGGATACACGATGGGGAACAGATAAATTGTAAAGGATGGCACGTTGAACAGCAAGTAAATAATGTACAGGTGGACAGTTCGTCTTCCATGAGGAAATATGCAGGTAGATACACGATGAGGAACAGATAAATTGTAAAGGATGGCACGTTGAACAGCAAGTAAATAATGTACAGGTGGACAGTTCGTCTTCCATGCGGAAATATGCAGGTGGATACACGATGGGGAACAGATAAATTGTAAAGGATGGCACGTTGAACAGCAAGTAAATAATGTACAGGTGGACAGTTCGGCTTCCATGAGGAAATATGCAGGTAGATACACGATGAGGAACAGATAAATTGTAAAGGATGGCACGTTGAACAGCAAGTAAATAATGTACAGGTGGACAGTTCGTCTTCCATGCGGAAATATGCAGGTGGATACACGATGGGGAACAGATAAATTGTAAAGGATGGCACGTTGAACAGCAAGTAAATAATGTACAGGTGGACAGTTCGGCTTCCATGAGGAAATATGCAGGTAGATACACGATGAGGAACAGATAAATTGTAAAGGATGGCACGTTGAACAGCAAGTAAATAATGTACAGGTGGACAGTTCGTCTTCCATGCGGAAATATGCAGGTGGATACACGATGGGGAACAGATAAATTGTAAAGGATGGCACGTTGAACAGCAAGTAAATAATGTACAGGTGGACAGTTCGTCTTCCATGAGGAAATATGCAGGTAGATACACGATGAGGAACAGATAAATTGTAAAGGATGGCACGTTGAACAGCAAGTAAATAATGTACAGGTGGACAGTTCGTCTTCCATGCGGAAATATGCAGGTGGATACACGATGGGGAACAGATAAATTGTAAAGGATGGCACGTTGAACAGCAAGTAAATAATGTACAGGTGGACAGTTCGGCTTCCATGAGGAAATATGCAGGTAGATACACGATGAGGAACAGATAAATTGTAAAGGATGGCACGTTGAACAGCAAGTAAATAATGTACAGGTGGACAGTTCGTCTTCCATGCGGAAATATGCAGGTGGATACACGATGGGGAACAGATAAATTGTAAAGGATGGCACGTTGAACAGCAAGTAAATAATGTACAGGTGGACAGTTCGTCTTCCATGAGGAAATATGCAGGTAGATACACGATGAGGAACAGATAAATTGTAAAGGATGGCACGTTGAACAGCAAGTAAATAATGTACAGGTGGACAGTTCGGCTTCCATGAGGAAATATGCAGGTAGATACACGATGAGGAACAGATAAATTGTAAAGGATGGCACGTTGAACAGCAAGTAAATAATGTACAGGTGGACAGTTCGGCTTCCATGAGGAAATATGCAGGTAGATACACGATGGGGAACAGATAAATTGTAAAGGATGGCACGTTGAACAGCAAGTAAATAATGTACAGGTGGACAGTTCGTCTTCCATGCGGAAATATGCAGGTGGATACACGATGGGGAACAGATAAATTGTAAAGGATGGCACGTTGAACAGCAAGTAAATAATGTACAGGTGGACAGTTCGTCTTCAATGAGGAAATATGCAGGTAGATACACGATGAGGAACAGATAAATTGTAAAGGATGGATTTGGGTACATTTCCAGCTGCCTATAAATAAAATAACTATTTACTTTTTTAGAGTTTCCAGTTTACGCTTTTTAGAAGCAGTTTTACTAGTTTTTCTAATATCATTCTTAACGTTACAATAATTTTTCAAAAGGATATTTGTTGTCACCCATGCAATTTTTCTGACTATATATTCAGCTATATGTCCCGCAGCACACACATCAACATCATTAAAAATTTCAAAATTTGTATTCTTGCGCATAATTAGTTCTGTCATATAAATCCTTTGTTGGGACATCTTTAAAAATTTATTTTCATTTTCAGTTGATAGAAGTTTTTGAGCAACTATATAGCCCAAGCTAACAATCCTAATTACATCGGCATTTGGGAATTGCAAACCACCTCTGTTGATGCTTTCCGTATATCTGTAGCAATCCTCAACAGCTAGCTCTTTGTCTGTAACAAGCTGCTCATGGCAAGATTCACATTTTAAGTTCTTAGAAATTGTATAAACACAATAGCCTGCCATATAAACCAAAATAGGCAGACTGGCATCGATTTCTTCGAAATCAGAATCAACGATAGATACTTGTATAGCTTCATCATTGCATGTTGAGGTTGAAGCTTGTGATGCCATTTCAACATCAAACTGATCAATAGGAATTTTTCCATAAGTTGAAGATTTTAATGTCAGCGGCAAGTAATCTTGAAGTCGCAGCTTTGACTCTGATTCAAAAATCTGACGAACAGACACATTGTATTGTGATCCAGCTAGCATTCTATATTTCCCAAATCTTTCCTCAAGTGCATCGGTCTGCAATTTTCCCGTCAAAAAGTACTTCATTTTCAGTGTTTCGAAACAATACGTCGACATATCTAACAATGCACAACATGTGTTGGTCAATGCTGTGTGTGTTTCATTGGTTAAAACACCTGTGGAACACTTGGATTGCTTCCAAATGTCTAACCAAGAAATAAATTTTCTCAAAAATATAAGTCTTGCATCATTTTCAGCTATTGTTAAGGGGTGCATATATATATTATTCAAACGACGTCCCTTATCTGGAGTCTTCACATTTACAATCCACCACCATTGCAGAATAGCCTCAATATAAGAAGCAGTAGATTTAAAATGGTCTAAAGCATGCTTATTACCCAACTCTAACAGTGCTTTTATGACAAATTCATTAAAAACCTGCAATGCTAATTTGACATTTTGTCGCTCTAAGTTGGATGGATTTAAGGCTTTATATGTTAAACCATAACCAAATTTAACTATGGCAACATGCTCCAACTCATGCAATTTTCGCAAAGTCGAAAATGATGCTGTGTCTAATGTATTTACAACAGCGACCGTGTCCACATGCTCAAACTTCGGGAAAAACATACATTTTTCAGGATTACCCTGGTTTAGCCAGTTGTTCCTGACACATTTTAAAATGTGTACAGCGTCCACAACAAAATAGAGCGGCCTCTCTGGATCAACAGGATGTGGATATTTGATACACAAAGATGGTGGGCTTGAAAATAAGGACATTGCTCTTCTATTTATCGAATTGTTGTCGCTTACTACGGCTAAAACGGTAAATCCAATTTTCTCTAGCCCGATGATAATTTTTTTCAGCAATGTATGCAGAATTTCGCCAGTTATTGTGAACACAGGTAAAATATGAACAACATCTTTATAGGTGGACATCATGCTCCTGATCATAAATGCATGTGCACTTGTGGCAGCTTGCGCATTGTCAAATGCAGTGCCTACTACATTTCCGCCTTTGTAGTCAATGTATGGTTTGAGGTGAATTTCATCCATCATTACAATTACGGTTTTGTCATCTTCTTTCAATAGCTTGCTCTTTTCCTCCGTGTATTTCAAAAAACCTGAATCAAATTGTTCCAAAGATGGATTTGTCAACATATTTGAAGAAATTCTCCTCAGAGTTGTAGGATGAGGAACAATAATATTTCTAGAATTCCTCAAGAACTTATATGCATGAGGAGAAATTGAATGAAGCAACGCTGAAAATATCATCAACTCGGGTGAATATCTGCGTTGTGCTATTTTCTTTTGAAGCAACTGCACTTGCTCCTTGATAAATGTTATAGTAAAAGATGAATCCAACCTATCGAGGATGTTTTCTAGCAGTGGAAGCAAGTTTTGTGTGATATGGTTGGTTGTATTTGTCTGCAGGTTTTCTAAAATCGAAGACAATTCTTTTAAACAGTTTATACTGTTTGGAAAGTTGATGTTGTTCCATGTGCTCAGTTGCTCAGTTTCCAAAAAGACTTTCAGCTCCAGAGTTTCGAGAACAACAACCGAGACATCAATCACAGGCGCATCACAATTGTGAAGGTGAGCAAAGATGATTTTGTGGGGTTGTTCTATTACAGTCCAATTATCAGGGACTTGAAAGTTTTTCAAGCAGTCTTGAAACTCATGATAAGATGAGAATTTGGTCTTTTGGTCATCAGTCTCTTTGGCTTCTTTACTAAGTTTAATTGCTTGCTGCAATTGCTCATTCTCCATCCGAATTTTCTTTTCGTCTGGTGATTCTCTGTCTAGTTCTGCTACTGACAAATACGTTGGACATCCAGGAAACAAAGAAGGCACTGCATCCTTCTTCAAACGAGGATAACGTAGAGATGCAGTAATTTTCTCGCCAGTCTTGCTGTCATAAATCCAGGTCTCTTTTTCAATATCGTCTACTTTGAAGTGTACTTCACAAACCTTTAAAAAATTAAATTAAAACTTGTTACTAATAAGAAAATATAATAGAAATAAAATACATATTTAGGACTTTTAATGATGCAGTTTTCAAAATTGTGATGCCCTTGTCGACTATTTCTTGGTATTCTTTTAACAAAAAAAAATTAATGGGCCAATTTTCCAGATCAAATATTTGTTTATATTCACCTTCGGATGAAATATTTGAGTTTAATGAACATGGAACCTTTTTTTAAATGAAACTGGGCAATAAATTTAACCCGCACGTCAGCTTCAATGAATTTTCAATATAGAGGTTGTTGCAATTCTATCTCATTTACAATAAATTGTTCTGTATATCAATGGAGACTGTTCTTTAATGACCAGGGCCTATTCTAAACATGCAATTAAGAATTATAGAATTGAAGTTTTTATTTTGCTCTAAATTTGATAGACCCGAAGAAAGATTTTCGAAAAAATATGTTTATAAAAAGCTTAAACTCACTTCTGTTTATTGAATCTATACCGATACCAAATATAAACCATACATTTCTGTACCAATAAGAGCATTATTAAATATTACCTTATCTCCCAAACTTATTGCTGCAAAAAATAAATAATTCCAATATTTTATGTGGAATGATTCCTAGATTAGTAATGCATGAAAATAATGACGAACTTTTCACACTATATTGAAGTAAATATGCATGAAATAGATTCAAATTTCAAGAACCATTTTTAATTCTTTGTTATTTATAAGTAATTACAAAAATACAACTTACCCTAGAAGACTTGGAAGGTGTGAAATCCTTTCTAGGTATAGCTCTTATCCACTTTTTTCGCGTCTCGACATTATCAGGAAATTTAAAAATACTCACACGTTCTAAAACGCTGTCATAATTCCCTTTGCAATTGGGAACGCAGCACCGAGAAGGCATTTTATGTAACTGACGTTCCTAAAACTGCAAAATAATTCAAATATATATATATATAAAATGAACTTCTCGCGATTCGAAAACAACCTTGTTTACATTTGTAACGAACAGATTCAGCGGCGAATCGAATGGCGCTGGGTCTTCATCTGATGACTCATAGCTTTCTGATCGGCATCGTGCGCAGGCCTTGAGTCAGTTACGGTGGTGTTGGACTGGTGCGCGATAAATCTGATCGGGGTCCAATTCATACAGATTTTCAAAACTAAAAACTAAGTAGTTCTTAAGGACTTTTTAAGGACCTCTCGATAATTTTTAAGGACCTCTTAAATTGTTTGGCGCTGTTAGCGGAGAATCGCACATTGTTTGGCGCAAAATTGGCACATAATCACATGTCAGTGGGGTTTCGTAGCAAGTTGGCATAGGATACCACTTCCGGGAAAACTCTGGCGCAGAATTCCCATCCCTTAAAGATGTTACATTCTTCTGAATTTCCTCGTTTTTCTAGAATGAGTATCGATTCTTCACAAAACAACAAACGAATTGAGATTTTCCAACGATGAAGTGTTGTGTATTATAATGAAATACCACTGACTAAAAACTCGAACAAAAGAGATCAAAAGTTCACTTTTTCTTAACACTAAATACGTCTATTCACGCCTCTCTCCTTGCCGATTTATACTTACGTAAAACGGTCAAAAGTGTGGACACGATCAACGTAAAATTCGGAATTCTACATTTCAATAATTTTAATGCACCCGGAATTCTGAGTTCGAAAATTAAAAAAACTCAGAATTTCAGGTTAGACACGGAAAAATACCATCCATGTGAATTATTTAAAAAAAAAACATGTTTGAAAAAAATTAAGGACCTTAGTTGAAAATTAAGGATTTTAAGGGCTCTTAATTAAGGACATACCAAAATTAAGTAGTTCTTAAGGACTGTGCGAACCATGCAATGTCTGGACGACTATTGAGGTTACGTCGGGTGCCAGCTCAGGTTTTGACTTTGTAATCTGATCATGGTTCCAAAATACGAGGCGGCGTTCCCGGGTCTTTCCTTCGAGATAGGCCTCCGGCCCGTCGCCGATAGCCCACTGTGCAGCTCCAATTTACTTCTAGTACCACATAAAAAAAAATTGTTTGATATATTACAATTTGTCTTAGAAAAAAAAAAATTACATATGCACATTATTTTTTATTTTTCATGCAAAATTATTAAAAGTTACAAAATGACAATAATTTACAAAAGATAAACAGAAATGTATACTATTTAAATCCGATAGTAACATTATTTAAAAATGGGGAGTATTTTAATATACAATTATAAAGAAATAAAATGAATTAGTTCAGCGAATGTAAATCATCACAGCTGCACAACATGCTTTCCTTTAACTTCACTAAGAAATAACACACTAAAAACGTCATCATAGAATTCTGGATAATAATCGCAGGCTCTTGTACAATCAGGCATCCAATTCACTTCTAGCATCACTGGGTTAATTCTTGGCTCTAAAACAAATAATAATATTTTTTAAAAAAATGTTTAAACTACAAAGGTCAACTGTATTTTCAATAATTACAACTGTTTATTTCAAAAAACAATATATAAATAGTAATGGTATATCCATAATTTATTTTGTATTATAAAATAACTATTATTTTATTACAATGAAAGGTTTTGCAGTTGATTGTATAAGATTAGGAAATAATTCGTATAAGAATAATAATTTAAAATAATTTGCAAATATTTAAAGATTCTTTATAGTATTTGCCCTTCTACCAGCTTATTAAATATTCGATTTATTTTGTTAATGGTGGCCTATATAATTAAAAGTAATTTTACTTAGTGAATACATGATCAAAAGGTAATACATATCCACAAAAATCACAATACAATACACCCAAAACTGAAAGCTTACATATTCAAGGAATAAAATTCTAATGTACCCTAAATGTATACTACATACATTCTAAACTTCCAAAATTAAAAGCCTCTCTGTATTCACTAGAAATTTAGCAAGTTTTAAACATTTAAAAGATATATTTTTAAAATTGATTGAGTGGGCAATTATCTATTTATAAACAAGTTTTGGAAATATCACTATTTTGGCACGATTTCTACGACCTTAAAAGATAATTTTTTCACTTTTACACACTTATAAAGTTCCATACGCAACTTCCCCTTTTTTGATTGCATTTAGAAAATATTCGAATATTAGCAGTCAATCAACAATGTTTCATAGCCAGAATTGAGCTCTGAAATATACTTTTTTGTTAAATTCCCCTGATTTAAAAAAAAAATCCCAGCTATTTCCAGAATGCCAAAAATTCCCTGTTGATGGACACCCTGTTTATCAAGTGCGTAGGTGCAAGCAATTTTTTTTTAAATGTATTTTCAATTCATATATATTTTTTAAATTCTAATGTCTTCTACATACTGCACTTTTTTAAATATTTGTTCTTGCAAAACTATATTCGAGGACATTCTAAGTTGAGCCTAAAACAATTGAATATTTATACATATCATAGCTTCCGCTTTAGGTTCAACTTAGGTTGTCCCCAAACTAAGTGTCCCTGAGTATAGAAGTATTTTAAATAACTGTTTAAACATTGTATGGTATATGTATAACAACATTATTTTAGATACAAAATTTATTTTCCTCATTGTGAGAATTACAGGGCACATTGACATAAAGAACACAATATTCATATAACCTCGTTTCAAGCCTAAAAAAATAAGTACTAGCTTTATAGTTCGCTTACTATCATGATTCCGATCCCAGTGCAGCATAACGTCCAAGCCATACATAGCCCGAGAGCCAGGGAAAGAGCCAATGCCAGCAGGGGGCTCCTTCATGGCAGCCGCAATGAACATCTCCTTGATCATTTTATAAATATTTTCCTGCAAAATAACATAATCAGTGTTCATTCTAGGCATTTTTTGAAGGGCGATCTGCCTTGCCCGAATTTTCTTATCTCAATAACACCCTCATGTACCTTTTTAAAAAACGGTGACCCCTTTTTCAAAAATTCTGCCCTTTTCAGTCAAGCACAAGCGTTGCTTTCCTAGCTGTCTTTAAAAAGGGTATCGATTAAAAACATCCAAAGATAGAATGCCCGCTAAAGATCATAGTAAAATATTCGTTCAATAAATATTTTCATTATTCAGAAAAAACCAATGCATAAAAGATTAACATTACTAGTGATGGGCATAATATTGTTTTCCCAGATATTCATCTAGTTTTTAAATTTATAAATATATTGTTAAAACTTTTAAATCCTTTTCACAATTTAAAAATTGCCCCTTTTTGAATAACATATTTTCATTATTCAGAAGAAACCAATGCATAAAAGATTAACATTACTAGTGATGGGCATAATATTGTTTTCCCAGATATTCATCTAGTTTTTAAATTTATAAATATATTGTTAAAACTTTTAAATCCTTTTTACAATTTAAAAATTGTCCCTTTTTGAATAACATATTTTCATTATTCAGAAGAAACCAATGCATAAAAGATTAACATTACTAGTGATGGGCATAATATTGTTTTCCCAGATATTCATCTAGTTTTTAAATTTATAAATATATTGTTAAAACTTTTAAATCCTTTTCACAATTTAAAAATTGCCCCTTTTTGAATAACATATTTTCATTATTCAGAAGAAACCAATGCATAAAAGATTAACAGTACTAGTGATGGGCATAATATTGTTTTCCCAGATATTCATCTAGTTTTTAAATTTATAAATATATTGTTAAAACTTTTAAATCCTTTTCACAATTTAAAAATTGCCCCTTTTTGAATAACATATTTTCATTATTCAGAAGAAACCAATGCATAAAAGATTAACATTACTAGTGATGGGCATAATATTGTTTTCCCAGATATTCATCTAGTTTTTAAATTTATAAATATATTGTTAAAACTTTTAAATCCTTTTTACAATTTAAAAATTGTCCCTTTTTGAATAACATATTTTCATTATTCAGAAGAAACCAATGCATAAAAGATTAACAGTACTAGTGACGGGCATAATATTGTTTTCCTAGATATTCATCCTGTTTTTAAATTTATAAATAAATTGTTAAAACTTTTAAATCCTTTTACAATTTAAAAATTGCCCCTTTTTGAATAACATATTTTCATTATTCAGAAGAAACCAATGCATAAAAGATTAACAGTACTAGTGACGGGCATAATATTGTTTTCCTAGATATTCATCCTGTTTTTAAATTTATAAATATATTGTTAAAACTTTTAAATCCTTTTACAATTTAAAAATTGCCCCATTTTGAATAACATATTTTCATTATTCAGAAGAAACCAATGCATAAAAGATTAACAGTACTAGTGACGGGCATAATATTGTTTTCCTAGATATTCATCCTGTTTTTAAATTTATAAATATATTGTTAAAACTTTTAAATCCTTTTCACAATTTAAAAATTGCCCCTTTTTGAATAACATATTTTCATTATTCAGAAGAAACCAATGCATAAAAGATTAACATTACTAGTGATGGGCATAATATTGTTTTCCCAGATATTCATCTAGTTTTTAAATTTATAAATATATTGTTAAAACTTTTAAATCCTTTTTACAATTTAAAAATTGTCCCTTTTTGAATAACATATTTTCATTATTCAGAAGAAACCAATGCATAAAAGATTAACATTACTAGTGATGGGCATAATATTGTTTTCCCAGATATTCATCTAGTTTTTAAATTTATAAATATATTGTTAAAACTTTTAAATCCTTTTCACAATTTAAAAATTGCCCCTTTTTGAATAACATATTTTCATTATTCAGAAGAAACCAATGCATAAAAGATTAACAGTACTAGTGACGGGCATAATATTGTTTTCCTAGATATTCATCCTGTTTTTAAATTTATAAATAAATTGTTAAAACTTTTAAATCCTTTTTACAATTTAAAAATTGCCCCTTTTTGAATAACATATTTTCATTATTCAGAAGAAACCAATGCATAAAAGATTAACATTACTAGTGATGGGCATAATATTGTTTTCCCAGATATTCATCTAGTTTTTAAATTTATAAATATAATGTTAAAACTTTTAAATCCTTTTTACAATTTAAAAATTGCATCTTTTTGAATAACGAAATTCTTTTTTTAATTAGCATGCTACAGTAAGTGTAAATGGGATTACCTCAACATCACACCATTTGTAATCAGGATAAAAATCTTCAAACTGCTTGATAAAATCATGACAAAACATCTGAAAATAAATATATGGGAATGTAAGTAATTTAAAAATGTGAAATGTGTTACATGTAAGAAAATCAATAATTTATAATTTTTTATTTTTATATTTCAAGAGACTAAATGCATTACTAAATTTGTTTATGAAAATTTTTGGGATAAAATACTTTTAAACAACTTTATATGCTTCATTAAAAAGAATCAAGGCATTGCAGGCATTTTTTTTTTAAAAAGCAAAATGCTATATGTAAAAGTAAGTAATGAAACATTTATTTGAATTGACATAATCAAGAAAACTTTGCTTTGATCTAAAAAGTTGTTGAAAGTAATAAAATTTTATTACCTTTCTAATTTATAATAAACAACTCTCAGTACAGTAGAACTAGGGATGAACCGGATAGTGGTTTTGCCGGATATCGGATATCCGGCGCACATTACAAACCGGATATCGGATATCCGAACTGGATTTTGCCGGATATCCGGCAGTTTCTTTTTTATGAAAATATCTTCTCATACACACTAGAAAATACGGAAATCGGTCAAAAATTACGAAATATTTTTTTATTCTATAATATTCCCCAATTACTTACCCTTAAGGTGATACCAAGATTGAATAAATATTCAAAAAACTTTTTTATTTACAAAGGGTTAGTCTAGGGTGCTGCTTAGCCAATGGGCGTATGTTTTGTACACTTTAAACTCAATTTCTGAATAATTGTATGTTTACCATATGCTCCTTCATTCCAAACATAAAACTTAAGTTTGCTTAAACTTTTGAGAAATTTATTTTTATTTTAACTTTATATTAGTTGTGAGATGTTATGACCCTCCACCATAACGATTCATCAAAAAAAAAAAAATTAAAGTTAAAAACGAGAAAAATTCAAGGGAGAATCTGCACACTGTTAATCCATTGGTAGAATTTTCAGGAAAATACTTAAATACCATATTCTTAGCAAAGATAATTGACCGCCACAAAAAAAATCTTCGATGTTTTATTCATCCGGATATCCGGCTTGGAAAATCGGATATCCGGCACTTTACTTCCGGATATCGGATAATTACCGGATAGTTAAAAGTCAGCCGGATAGTTACCGGATATCCGTTTCATCCCTAAGTAGAACCTCCTTGTAATGGACTCTGCTTATAACGGACAGTTAGGAAAATTGTAATAATAACAAAGGATGTTTATTTTTATATGATGAGTTTTACATTTCTAATCAAGAGATTAACCATCAAACATATGGAATGCACATTTTGAAGCTGTTGAACCAAATCTATCAATTTGACGAGACGGGTTGCTTTGGAGAAATCTACCCAACAATACACAAGGTTCAAAAGCCGAGAAAACTATGCAAGAAAAAAAAGCAAGGGCCGTGTGTTAGCTTTACGAATACAGGTGGTAGACATCGGCTTAAAACAGTTATTGTTGGTAAAAGCAAAAATCCAAGTGCACTAAAAAAAGGTGATGGTTTAACGCCTTAACTGAAGAAATAAGCAGCAAATATAAACCTAGCAGAAAATAAATTCTTTTTTAAACTAATGAATGCACAATCAACATGAACTAGGACCTTCTTGTTCTAAAGATTAATGCAGTGTATACAAAGAAATCTACATCTTTTTAATGGTTCCAAATGGAACCTATGGGAATTTATGTTTTAATGTGAAAAAAAAGAAGAAGTTATATGTGGTTAAAATTGAAACCAAATATTCAACAACACAACAAATACACATTTATGTTTCAAATCAAACATTCAGTATTTATCATTTGGCCTAAAAAAATCTAAGAAAATAGAAAATGTAAACTAAACTTTTAATAATATTAAGATTAATAGGCCTCCAAATAAAGTTGAATTGTTAGTAAATAATTATATGGAATTAGCTGTGGATTCTTGTAGTGGAGAACTAGATACTGTTAGAAATATTTTTATATTACCTATAAATGCTAACTAATTGTCAAGTTTGTTTTTAATTTTCTGATGTGAATGCCTAGTGCATCAATCAACTTGAAAATGAAGTGTTATACAACATGAAGTAAAAACACCAAAAGCCAGAGTATAAAGAATGATATGAAATCGTTAAACCTGCTCATTACAGTTATAAACACTTCTGGCTTATGCATATACAGTGCAAAAGCCTTAGGCATCCGAAAAGTTGAACAAAATGATAATGGTGTGTAAAATTTTTTAAAGGAAGTGTATCTGTTGGAGGAACTTGGATATATTTCATATAACATATAATAGCATAATTTACACCAGAAGTTCACAAACTGCAGGAAACGAAAGTTTTTATACAATTTTAGTAAAATGAATCAATTATATTGAATTATCTAACAATAAATTATAAAGCATATCTCTCAGAAATTTATTTTACCTAAAAAAACTAAAGACAATAGACTTAATGGATCCACAATGGACAGGCCTAACAATATACAGTGCACCAACTACCCACTAGGATCCTATTCTAATTTTAATAAAATATTGTTTTACATGAACAACTCAAAAGCTTACTTGTTGTAGTTCAAATGCTCCATAATTCATAACTGTAAAATGTTTCTCATAATCTTCAAAATTATCCAATGAGAAAGGTCTACGAGCATAAAACAAAACATCAAACTCAGAATTAGAAATAGTAAATATACAAATATATATTTCAATAATAAGATATTCCAATAACTCATAAGCTAAAAATTTCTAAATGCTAATAGATTTATCCTCTATTATACAGCTACATATAATACAATGTAAACTTAAATAATTGAAAACTTTATCACTTAAGTTGTTTGCAGTTGATAAGTGAATGTGTATCAAGTATATACATACTTATTTGCAAAACGAAGCCAAAACCTTTCGTAAACAAATAGTTCAAAATCTTGAATGCTCTTTAGTAAAACAATGAATCTCAAGTCCATCTTCACTAAGCCTACATTTTCCTTAGGAAACAGTACTGGGTCTGTCAAATACTTGCAAGCCACCTGCAATGCAGTTTTAATTTAATATTCCTTGTTAAATTCACTTTCTATTATTGTATAAAAAATACAATTTAAGACTACAATTACAATACAGTAAAATCCGTTTATTACGATGCCAGGTATAATGATAGGCTGGATATAACAATTTAAAATGCAATGAAAGTTTGGATTTTTATAGCAGTCCATGTAAATTTTTCCGGATACTACAATGCCAGATTATAACAATAATCCATATGTAACGATTGAGTTTCCCCCTTCTTATGCAGATAACAATGAAGAGAGAGGGAGGAATTGTTGTTTGCACAATAAACATGTGTCAAGCAAATAGCATTTGAACAAAAAAACACGAAATTTGCAAAAAGATCCCCGGTCCTTCTACAACGTTAGCAAGAATTTTATATTTTATAGAAATTTCCTATTCAGGGTTCCCACTCATTTTTAAAAATAAAAAAAATAAGTAGTTTTTAAGGACTTTCTAAGGACAACAAAAAGTTTTTAAGGATCCTTTTTTATAGCATTGCTTCGGATATAAGAAAAATTAAACAAATTATGACAACAATCAACTTTTATATTAACTTAAAAATAACTTTTTAAATACAATGCTATGTTTAAAAGGTATCTTAACAGAACCTCATTATTTGACTTCTAGTTATTACTTTTTTAATTCGTTCATAATCTTGTTTGATTTCTTCACCAACTGTTAAATATGCACTTGCAAAGAATAATAAATGCAATGCACTAACTTGTTATTGAAGCGAGAAAATAAATAGCATTCGAGCATCTCATGTAAAAAAACAGCCACAAGTAATAGATTGCTAATGTAAGTGAAATAAACTGAGAGCAAGACATTTTAAATAACATGTCTTTGGCAGGAGAGAAAATAAGGAATTTCTAAGGACTCTTGGTCAAAATTAAGGACTTGACAGGGCTCTTAAAAATGCAAACCAAAAATAAGAAGTTCCTAAGGACTTTTAAGGAACAGTGGGAACCCTGCTATTACCTGTCAAATCCAAGCAAATAAAAATTACTGACCCTTCCTCATCAAAATAGTAGTTTATATAACTAACTTTATTTAACTAGTATATGTAGTCGATAAAATCATTATAAAGTACATAAAATATATCTATATTCAACTGTCATGAATGTATGAATATTAAATTTTCTTATTAAGTGATATTTTCGTGATTCGGATATAACGATTTCCGGATATAACGATGACATCATGACGGTCCCTTGAACATCGATATAATCGGTTTTTACTTTATTAAGATTTCATTGGCAAAAACTCTTAGAATTCAAATTCCTCTTTGATACAGCCCAATTAAATTTTAATTTAAGTGTGTGTGTACACAAAAAATATTCAACAAATAGATATTAGCCTATGATATACAAATACTTTAAAATTTTATAACTTTGGACCATTCTACACAGGTGAGATAATTGCATGCCAACTTTTGCAGTGGCTTTGTGATTGGTGGATACAAACCACATGATTTGTATTCTCAAATCACAGAGCTATATGCCAAAGCTTGTGCACGTTTATCTCGTTCGTGTAAAATGGGTCTTAGTGGATGTTACAGTAAAGATACATCTAAAATCTGGCAAATATAAATTATAGTATTTGTTGATTGATTTTAGTTCCTTAATTGCTGCTCAAAATGACAATACTACAAAAATCTCTATGCTCAATTCTTTGTATACATTCTTAAAACTATAAATAGAAGAAATTTGCATAGAACTGAATCATTGAAAAAAATGTTTTGTTATTTTATTTTAGCTATCTGTACCATTATAAATACTATCTATATTAGATTAGAGCTTGTCATACAACATTGCAGATAGCTCTGCAATGTTGTATCAAGCGCCATTGTGAATTAGGGATAAACATGTAAAGTTTATCCCTAATTCTCCACAAATTTATAACATTATATACATTACATTATATCAGCAAAGATACATTTTTGATAAAGAAGAAAATAAAGAAATACCTAATATCTGTTTGATTTCTGTTTTAACATCAATAGATATTCTTACAAAATTCAATAACATATTTGCACTACATTAAAAAGAGTTAAAAAAATAACAAACAAAACAAGTCATAAAAGTTTTCCTGATAGCCGTACAGCAATTTGAAGAACTGGTGATTTTATAATATATCTATCTCCCTTACTTAATACACTAAAAAATTAAAATACAAATTTTAACATTTTCTGTGAAAATATTAAAAAAAATATGGTTTGGCTGTTATTCTGATGCAAAACCAATTCTATTAATATAGTGGGGTTTAAAAAAATGCAGTACCAAATAAAATATTGTATTTCCTCTACTGAAAAATACAAAAAAAAAAATTATTACACTACTACAATTAGAATGTCATATGAATCATGCATCAAACTTCTATATACTTTTCAGAAATATCTTTAATAAATGTTTTTGTGAAATTGATATTTTAATTAAAATTTTTGGTAATAATTGTGCAAGAATAATGATTTAAATATTAACTGCTCACCATAGGTCTGCTTTCACTTAGCCGGATAATTTGATTCAGGTCCCTAGTGATATGAATGTCCATACCTCTGGCCATATTGAAAGGTTTGCAAATCCAGGTGTTGTCAAGATTCCTAAGAGTTTCAAAGTATATCATCAGAAGACCATAAATTTAATTTTAGAGAAAGCAGTAACTAATATTGTGAAATTACATATAGTATTTTAGTGTTTAAATGACGTAAAAAAACTTGTAACACCATATTTGTTTTACAATATTTTTAAAGAACATATTATCATATTCCTAATGCAAACAAATATTACACTTTCAATTTAATTTAATTTTAAAGCAATAAACATTTTATAAATCAAGTAAAAATTATGTATTTTAAGGAACATCTAGAAAAAAAAATTGCATTTATTATTTTTAACAGTTTTACAATTTATCATAAATTTTAGGAAGTTCTACAATTGTTTTATGATAAATGATTACCACAAAACTTTTCCATAAAGAAAGCTCACACATAAACCTGTGTAGTATAAAATGATCTACTTAAATGAAATATAATGAAATCTATTTATCCAAATTTCAAGCTTATGGAGTAAAAAACACAAGACAAATTCATAATCTAAACCAGCGGGTTCTCAACCTATGTAGGGTGGCAACAAAATCCTGTAAAAAAATTTCACTGATATTTCCCTGATTTCCACGATGGCGTGACAAAAATTTCCCTGATTTTATAATTCCATTAAGAAATGTTGCAATACATGGTTTGTATAGAAACAAAGTATCTTCGCTACAGTAATACAATAAATTGCATAATAAATGAAAAATTATGATCAATACTTATATTAAGTTGAAATAATAATTTATGGATACAACACAAAATTATTATAAGTTACTGAAAGCACAACATCATACTTCAATATTTTGCCTTTTGAGAAGAGATATACCGTATATACTCGCGTATAAGCCAGAAATTTAAGTCAAAATTTTCATCAAAAAGTAGGAGGGTCGGCTTATACGCGGGTCAGTAAAATTTATAATATAATTTCTCTAAAATGGGAAAAGGAGAGAAGTTGAAATTAAACGGATTTTTCTAAAAACGTGCCGACACATTTCCGAGATCGAGAATGTGCGTTACGTGCTGACTGAAGGCCGTTCCTGCGCATCGCGGCGTAATCGTAACGCAAAATTGCACTACTCGCATAAATAATCAGTTTAACTAAATAAAAAGTATATATTTTGATAAATATTTAAATGGTTTGTAGAATGTATGAAGCTAGTATACGTTACTTTAATAGAATTTTGGATGGAAGACTAAGAAGTTGACATCGTGCGTAGCGAATGACACCACTTTAAAGTCAATGTCTTTCTTGCTCGATTGCAATAATTAAACAAAATTTATGTCCCCAATAATATTATTTACAGATATTAATAGTTGTTTTATTAGTATTTTGAATGGAATTGGCTTTAAACCGGTAAAATCGGGACGTTGCTAATCGGCGAATTCAAGTTCTACTTTCAAATAATTTATTTCGTAATAAAAACTAAATATTTTAATAAGAAATATATATTCATCCATAAAATAGTAGTATTTCCTTCCGAGATAGATAAAAAAAATGCTCATCTGTATTTAATAGCAATAGTAGTCAATGATGTTGACAGAAAATAGTTGACGTTTTCTAAGTTTTTAAATCTTTACAAAACGATGTTAAGGATTAAAAATTGCACATTTTGGTATTTAAGTATGTGGTGTAAAATATTTTATTTGATAATTTAGGGAGATTTAATTTAAGAAGTCCGGTGGAGGTTTGAAAGACACCAGAACATTGCGAGTGGTACATACTTTTAAGCCCGATGAATCGTCGCAAACTTCGAGGAAGGCCGTTCCTCCAGCCAATTTCTTTAAACTTTTAATTTCTAGGCTTAAATATTTATTTTTCTAATTAAAATTTCGAGGATTTGCCGATTTTAATCGGAATTTTTCATGTACGAAAATACAACTTGGCTTATACGCGAGTTTCCGATTTTGGCCAAAAAATCATCCTAAAATTAGGGGGTCGGCTTATACGCGAGTATATACGGTAAGTGGTAATTTAGCAAATCCTGAAATGCATGGATACATCTTAAAATTTTAACATTCAATTATTTATAAAGATACATTAACCTACTTGATTATCTAAAGACCATGCTTAAAAGTTCACTTTTTATTTCTGTTCTTTTATTGTTGGACAACATTTAAATTCCGTACATTGGATAATTACCGGATAGTTAAATATCAGCCAGAAACCGGATAGTTTACTGGATATTTGTTTCATCCCTAATGCATATCAATTTTAAAATACACAAAAAATATCAAATGACAACCCTAAGTTCATACCTCTTTTCCTGATTCTGAAAATAGGAAATGAACTGGGGCAGTTCTATCATTAAGCTGTAGGTAGTGGGCAACCACTTTGGATTGAACTGCACCAGCCCCTGGTCATAGAAGCTGGTCTCTTTCCCTGCCCTGCGGCACACAATCGAAAGGAGTTCTTTGTTGATCAGGACTTGCTCTGATGGGAACTGGTTCACATAAAATAACTTGGACCTGGCATCTGATAATTCCCTGAAAAGGCAAGGAAACAATTGGAAACTCCTTGAAGACATACTTATTGTAAAAATTTATAAAGCTGAACAAATAGTTTAAATCAGATGTATATGATTTGTTTTAACTTTCACAGGGCGGGTTGCCGATATTTCAAACAGAATCCCATGTTAAAATCAAACATCTGTTTTCTAAAGGTTATTGACATCAACAGAATCACTATGAATTCCCTAACAAAAGGAACTTCTAAAACTAAAATAACTCAATATGTCGTCTAATGTACAAATAATATTTAACAATACCATCAGACATTACAATTAACATTCCAGCTCATCTAATGTGTAACGTATTTGTACATTTTCCCATTTGCAGAAATTTTACTTCCGTTGCAAGTACAATTTAAGTGGATTTAATTTAAGAACTTGTATACACTCAAACATGTTTTTGTGCAGTGGATAGGGACCCTTAAA
Organism: Troglohyphantes excavatus; assembly: GCA_963932185.1. Taxonomy (NCBI): domain Eukaryota; kingdom Metazoa; phylum Arthropoda; class Arachnida; order Araneae; family Linyphiidae; genus Troglohyphantes; species Troglohyphantes excavatus. The sequence goes on from OZ010671.1 coordinate 15,824,106, forward strand.
ATAAACTTCACAAGTAGCTATAAAAAATAGTTTTCGCAACACAATTAAATTTTTTTTTTATGCGGTGGATAGGGACCACATAACAAAAAGTCTCACATAGAAAATAACTCAAAACCTTACGAAATAACTAGGAATTGCTTTTTTAACGAAATCAAGACAAGAGGCTTGACAGCTACTTGGAATCTCGCCAAACCTTTTAAAATCTGATTTAGAAAATACACATGCGAACATTTAAAAATATTTTATTTATATATGTACTTATTTTACACAAACTTTTCAAAACGTATAACCATTATCCTTTGTAGTCTGACAATACGCGAACTTGGTTCAAAGATACTACCTCGCACTCGTTTAGAGTTGACTTTTTTTTAGTTACCATGCAGTCAGTGGTCAGTTTTTGCGACGACTGTTGTTTCACTTGACGCTTGTATATGTCTCGGTAGGCAGATAATCAATTATGTTCCAATTTGATTGAAATTTTCATATACCGCACACAAAAAAATCGCATAAAAAAAGTTGCACAAAAAAAAAATCGCACAAAAACAGGTTTGAGTGTACTACTAAGATTTTTTTAGATATTTAAGCAAAAAATTACTTTCAATAAATTTAAACTACAAAATTAAGAAGTATTATATTTTCATGAACAAACTATCTGTTTGATCCTACTTTGACGAAGATCTCATTAAGGCATATACATTAAAAAAAAGAGTGGCCCAATTGGGATTCAAGCGCATAACCTATTGTTCCAAAGTCCAGCACGCTATTGAGTAAGCTACAAATGCATGTTCTACATAACAGAATTTTACAAATCCAAGCCTCAGGTGCACATCTTGAGGATGAAATTACTTATATATGCAGAGGAAGTAGGCGTTTTGCAATCCATAGAGATTTTCAGTTTTTATTAGGGATCACTTGAACCACAAACTATTTATTGGGATTTTGGAACAAAACGTATTACAGTACAATTCGCATACAACAAAAAATAATACTTGTAGTCGTAAAGACGTTCAGCCAGCCAAAGGATGTGCGCTTTGTTTTTGTCATCCGTCACAATGAACCGAGGATTTGTCAGATGCTCTGGAACTTCTGGATAATCAGTGTACAGCTGAATTTCTGTTTCTTCAGCAAGAGACGGAAGTTTATACACTTTTTCAGGAAGAGTTTCAATGCGACGTCCAGACTGAAGAAATACAAACGTTTTAGTCAAGCTAAATAAAAAGTATACAACAAGCATGAAAGATATTTATAAACACATGCATAGGAAAGACTACTTTATATACTAGGGTATAAGCTAAGAAATTGGTCGTTTTATACGCGGGTGAATTATATTTATAATATAATTTTCTAAAATGAGAAAAAGACAGAAGTTGGAATGAAGAGGAATCTTGGTTGAACCACGCCGATCACGTTTCCCCCCGATCCAAGACCAAGAATGTGCGTCACATATGCTGACTGAACAACCGTTCTGTGCATCATGACGTAAAATAACACTACTCGCATAAGTAATCAATTTAACTAATTGTTTGAGCCAATCATATCACTTTGTCTAATTGGAGCTATTGCCCCCTTTGTGATACAGCACCAAGTGACATGATTTCTGGCAACCCGCCAAGTGGATTGTTTTTCATATTGAGATGTTCCATTAAGCAAGCAACAAAATAAGCTCTTTCTTTTTCCACTCACAAAGATGAGCAATTAAGTATTCAAATCTGTTTAAATATTGTCTTCCATTAAACGCCACTTTATATGTCAAACCAATCCCATTTAAGAAACTAACCCCAACGTAAATATAAGCCACCACTAGACAAAATTCAAAATTATTAAATATATAATTGGTTTGAAGAATCTATAAAGCTAGTATATGTTACTTTCATAAGATTTGTTGGAAGACTAAGAAGTTGACATTGTGAATAGTGAATGACAATACTTTAAAGTCAACATTGAACTTAGGGGAATTCTGTGGTACTGAAATTTATATATAGAGTATAACATATGTAACATAACATTTATGTGAATCGATATACAATTTGTTCCCTGTTCAGGGTGGCAACTACATTCCGGAAAAAAAGTTCCCTGATATTTCCTTGATTTCCATGACAAAAATTTCCCTGATTTTACAATTACATTAAGAAAAGTTGCATACATGCTTTGTATAGAAACAAAGTATCCACGCTACAAAAATACTATAAATACATTGCATTATAAATGAAACATTATAAGCAATACTTATAGAGAGTTAAAATAATAATTTAAGGATACAACACAAATTATGCAATTGCAACAGGCTAATAGTAATTAAACGTTATCTGGAAGCAGATAATGCAAAAAAAAGCAAGTTTTTCAAATTATTTCTTTTGTAGATAATTTTAAATGTTTTCAATAAATCTCATTCATTAGCCCTGCACATGTTACTTACAATTCAAGGTCCAACATACTTTTCTTTGCCTTCTCCCTCTAGCAGTGGATCACGTTTTTATAAAAATAAAACTTAAAATATGAAAATGCGCATATACATGCTTTTTTTAAAAATTCTTTATAGAACAAAAAGGAAATATTGACAACTAAATTACCCAAAGTAAAGGGTATAAAAGACGATAATTGCCATTTTAATGATCTAAAGTTGAAAAATTCCCTGATTTTTTGTGAAATTTTGAAAATTTCCCCGATATTTCCAGAATTAAAAATGTCCATGATAATTCCCTGATTTCCAGGTTATGTTGCCACCCTGAAGTTGTTAACTTGACTCAAAATGCTTTTGTAATGATTTACACAACATGTGTTTTCAACCATATCTTAAAATATTAATAAGCTGCTTTCATAGACAATGAGTTTTACAAAACAGCTTAATTGAATAAAAATAACCGTTACCATAAAGTACTCTAAGTCAGGCTCAGATTGTGTATAGTCAAGGTCAGACAAGTCAGATGGCTCCCATGGATGCTTTAAAGCTCTCTTCGTTGCATCTGGTAAATTGTTTCTGTATCTGGGATAAGCACATGTTACTTCATCTGTAATAAAATAAAAAATTAAGTCAGGTCCAAACTCTTTTTTATAAAGGCATTTTCAGTTTTCTGCTACAAAGTTTAAATGCTTTTTAAATAAATAAAGATATTTAACTTAGCAATACAGAGTTATTGAAACTTTTGGGCCAAATTTTGTAGGGGTGGTTCTCAGATAAGCTAGATACATATGGATTATATATTTCTAAGGATTTAGCATTTAGTGTGTTATGTAAGAAAAGTTTGGTTGGTTAATTAATGTCGCACTAGACCTACACAGAGGGCTATTGGCGACGGTTCGGGGCCTATCTCAAAGGAAAGATCCGCGAACGATGTCTCGTATTTTTTGAACAATGGTCAGATGACGAAGAAACCTGAGCTGGCACCCAACGCCTTCAATAGACATCGGGACTTTGGACCCCGATCAGATTTATCGGGCACCAGTCCCGTAAACACGCCGATAATTTTTGTGGATATTCTGGACGACATTCTAGTATTTTGGTAGCGAAGTTGGCAACCCTCCGATCGCAATATCACTACTTTTTTACTATACTTTAGTCTAGTCCCCGCACAGGTTCGAACCGTGAATCCTTTGATTTGCAGCCGACGTTTTTATCCACTGGGCTATCCGGCCCCCTATGTAAGAAAAGAGAAGAAGAATAACAAAACCTAAATTATCATAACATGAGTTTTATTGAACAAACATTAATGCAGGGTATCTAGAGGGAAAACAATTTGAAATTCCCTGACATTTCCCTTATAAATTCCCTGTCAACTAATTCTTTCAGTGTGATAGAAACAATACTGAATCAGACAAATTAAGGCATGATAATAGGAAAAATATTTTATACACTATTGGGCAATACTTATTGCTTTACAAGTTACAAAATAAATAATTTTCTAATTCTCCCAAAGAATAAAAGTGTCTAAAGTAGTTGCTGGCAAAGGTTCAGAAGCTTGGCAAAACAAATAGGTTTAGATGTTCAAGAAATATTGGAATTTCACTGTGAATTTAGCAATTATTAAACATTTGAACATCCGTTATTAAAATTGTTTGAGTGGGCAAGTGTTTAGTTATAGACATCCAATTGTTCTGCCAAGTTCTAGAAACATCAGAATTTCGGTACAATTTCTACGATCTTGAAAGGGAAAAAAATGAATTTTAATTACACATTTTATAATTCAAAAAGCTTTTTGCTTCTTTTTCATATGCATTTTGAAAGTATTCAAATGTAAACAGTCAATCAACGGTGTTTTATTTCAAAAATCAACTTAAAAATATTTATTTTTTTGTTTTTCTTTGATTTTTTTTTTAGATTCCAAAATCCCTGACAATTTTGTGATTTTTCCAGATTGACTAAATTTCCTGATATTTCCCAGTTTCCCCTGTTCTTTGTACACTCTGTAATGGTGTGAATCCTGCATCACTGTTCAATGCTGCACTTTTTTCAATTCAACCAATAAAACTTATTCTGGTTTTTTCCTCATTCCTTTAAAAACATTTATGACAAAGTAACTGTTAACAACATAGCATTTCAACACTTGAGATATAGTATTAACATGCATTCATTGTATGGTAAATCATACTTGTCTAAGTAAATTCTATCACTTTTTCTTCTTAAATTTTAAATTTAGTAAATCTTCTTTAAATATAGCCAAAACTGTTGAATCGTTCAGTATTTTAAAATGTATTGCTTTGTTATATGACTTACATTTTCAAACAAAAAATATTTTTAAGATAAGGAAGAGAATAATTGATTTTAGCTTTTATTAATTCCAATTATGGGCAGAAAGAAGCCAATCTAGAAAATTTTTATAAAAATGTTGTGGAAGATACAATTAGAAATACTAATAATGTCCTTTTACCTCCTTCAGTTACACTGACAATAGGAAACAGTAGAGAGTACAGCATATGCTCTCCAGCAAAGTAGAATGGCACAACAGAAAAGCAGGGTTCCTCAGACCGACGGATTCTAGAACCGAACTCATCCATGATGTACCAGCAGAGTGAAGACTGTGCCTTGGATAAAATTCAGTCTCAAAAACATAACTCGAACCTCAATGAATTTAAAAGAATATTTTGAGATAATGTAGGGGGATTTTTTTTTTAAATATTATATTTTTTTAGAATTAAGACATATTATGAGTATGCTTTTACATATAGATTACAAATTAGCTAGCTTTTAAAAAGATAAAAAAAATAAATATTAGATGGCATAATGTTGGATATTTTTAACATTCCTTGATGAAGAAGCATATGTCCAACTCAACTCTTGTTGTTCTGGTTTACTTCAATAAATAATAGCTTTTAAGTATGGTATTGTTTTTAATAAACAAATATTTATATTTCGTATCTTGTACTAAAAATATTAAACTTTACTTCACATAATTGGAAGATGTTCAACATACATCATGATTTATCGGCAGATTTAATAAAAATATTTAAATTTTAAATGTATGCTAAAATTGGGTACTTACTTTTAATCAATTTACTTTAAAACAATTTTAAAGGAAATAAAATTTTAAAACTACTTGCAAAATTGTTCTGTAGCAAATAAATAATAGCTAAATTTTAAACAAAAATAAAAACCTACTGTAAAAGAAATATATATAAAAATTACCTTAAATATATTTAAAACAACGATTACTTAACGGAATTACATGACAAATACATGTGATTAGTACAAATATTCAAAAGCATTCAGTCATGCATATGGAAAGTTTGAAAATTAATCAAAAATTGCATGCTATTAAAAAAATAGAAAATGCCATGTTTTTTTCTTTGTAAATTTTCTGCAAATATATACAAATTGATTATAGAGCTCGATTTCAATTTTTACATAATTTTCCTAAATTGGTAATAAATTACTGTTAATCAATTTACAGTAAAAGAATTTCAAAGGAAATAAAATTTTATAACTACTTGCAAAATTGTTTTGTAGCAAATAAAGAATAGTTAAATTTTAAACAACAATAAAAAGCCAACTTTTAAATAAAATATATTTAAAAATTACATTAAATATATCTGAAACAAAGAATACTTAATGGAATTACATGACAAATACATCTGATTAGTGCATATATCTAAAAGCATTCAGTCATGCATATAGAAAGTTTGAAAACTATTAAAAAATGGCATGCTATTAAAAAAAGTTAAAAATAGAAAATGCTATGTTTTTTTTCTTTGTTAATTTTCTGCAAATATAAACAAACTGATTGTAGAGCTTGATTTCAAAATCCTTTTACAAAATTGTCTTAAATTGGTAATAAATTACAAAAAAAAAAAAAAAAATCAATCACAATAGGAACATTTTAATTGGAAAGTATTTACCAAAATTTCCTTGGCAATATTTTAGTGAAAAACTGTTTTATCTTTTGTTTCATTTTTAATATGCAACATGGCTTAAATTGTAGTACACAACTGCTCATAGATTGGATGGCAGAATTCAAACCATTTAGAAACCATTTACAAAACCATTTAGAATTTTTTTATATTTTAATTGCATTTTGGAATTAAATTACAATTTTTGAATGGTTTCAACATGTTCTTAAAGCAACTTTTATTAATGCAGGGGAAAAAATGTAGATTATGGGGGTGATAACAACATGCCAATATAAAAAAATGTTTTGAAATCGAGTGCACCATTTCAAAAGTAGTTGCTAAGGAGTAAACATTAATATTGAACATAAAACTAAAAAGAGGAACTAAAAAGATTGAAGTGAGTGTTTCTTTCTTCGATCCATTGACAATGCACTTGTAGCAACTTACGTGAGATGCATTTTGCCAAATATATGAATGGTTGTATCTGAAAATAGAAACTTACACAATTTGTAGTTCTGTAAGTATATACTAAAAACATATTTTATATAAAAATAAGGATAATATTGATAAACATTGGGTATAGATGTATTATATTACAGTGTTCACTCTAGAAATAAAAAGGGGCAGGGCGCTGTTGGTGTTAAAAGGGCACCCTGTTTTTAAAAGGGCATTTTCAAAAAAAAGTTTGGCATAGGCGTGGTCACCCGTTGACACATCGGACCCGTGCCCAAATAAAAGAAAAGTTCCGATTTGTTGGTTGACATTGCGGTATAGCTGCATATTGGGCTATTGTTGATGGTTCGGGGTCTCGAAGGAAAGACCCGTTCAAAATTGATGTCTTTATGAAGATATTACTTAAAATCCAAACTTTGACATAGTGTTTTCCCTAAAAACCAAATCTGTAAGTATCTCTAATCAGACCCCTTACCTAAACTGATGAAAAGACTACTTAAATCCAAAATTTGGTAATAAAATGCCTAATCTTGCAACTTTGCCCCAAACTATTTCCTCTTTAAAAAAAACTTAGTGTTTCATATGCCAATAGGATAGCCAATAGCAACAAATAGGATTCGTGGAATCATCGTGATTGCATAAGTCGCATAGTTAAAAAGGAGTTTGCTTTTCTACTGTCATAATTCACTGAATTCCAATTTACACAATTTTTTTAATCGATGCCTTTTTTAAAGACAGCCAAAGAAGCAAGGAAACTTGTGCTTGACTGAAAAGGGCAAGAGGGGCGAAATTTTTCTAAATAGGGCGGCAGTTTTGAAAAAAGGGCATGAGGGCGCTATTGAGATGAAAAAAAGGGCGGGCAGGGCGGACCGCCCTTCAAAAAATGCCTAGAGTGAACACTGATATTACATTTTGCACGGGTTTTATTTGGGTGATAAATGCACATTATGGCAACCCCACCTGACTAACATGATATTTTCTATTCTTGGGATGTCTTTCAATCTCCCAACCCTATGACGTCATTGTGCTGCATATTCCTTTAAGCGGTTCCCGGAACTATTGTTAGCGACAATTTCGAATAGCTGTAGAAGAATGCACCAACGCATTTTAAAATCAATGGTGTTTAACGAAACTGCTTAAACAAGAAGGTGTGTCAAGTCATCAGTTAAATAAACTGGAAGGAATACAAAATTGTTTAATTACTTTTTTTGAAAAACATTACATTATCCTTTCGTTACATTACATATATATTTATGATACTGTTTTATTTGTCATTTAAGTAAACTGGAAGGAATAAAATTTTTCTGTTTAATATTTGAGGATACAACAGTTGTAGGAACTTAAACTTTTTTTATAGTTGTTTTATGGATAAGTTTTTTCGGATTTATGCACCATAATCAACTGCTCGAAGGGGGTACCAGGTTTGATCCTGAGTAGTCAGAGGCCGGAGACCACAATTGCCAGGAGCTATGATCGAGGTACGAGTCTGTGACATTAGCGCTTAAGAGTGTAACTCAATAATTATAAACACCTTAAAAGTCTAATAACCTTTTCTGTTGCATAAAACTTAATGCTAAATTCTAAAATTCATTGACACAAATCGAAAAAAGTTTTGGTGACTTTTTTTGTCGCAAAGAAAAACCTGTGCCAAATGTCCTATAATACATCTGTTCCATTGACTGATAAAGTTTTATTATTTATAAGACATATGAATCGATGCATTAGGACATTAAAAAAAATCGATTATTTCAGAAACCCCATAACTGCAATTGAGTTAACATTACACTTATGGGATTTCTGAAATAAGCAATTCAGTTGTGGTAAGTCATAATTCCCTAACTTTTCTAGACAGCCATTTGAAAGAATGTTTATAAGAAATGGGAAAACTATCATCAATATCTTCTGCCAATTAAACGCTTTTCAACTACAATGATCAGGTGCTATGCAGATTACAAAAACCAGGATTTACATGAGCTTTTAACTTCAAATCAGCAAAGAAATGTATTCTGCACAACGGTATCAAAGTATACTTTACAAATATTAATTTAATGGCTCTCAGAACTGTAAAACCATTAAGGCCAGACAAGCATACAGAACAATTGCATTACAACTTTTAATCAATTGAACAACTAAAAAATCAAACACCAAACTACAGGTGATTATTTAATTGCGTCCAACTCATGGCTGTCAGGTCTAATGATTTCACAATCACCAAATTCAAGAGAGAAATTTCCAAAAACAGATTAATACAATCTATACAAAATCGCCAAATTGTCGATTATTTGCCAAAGCTGTTAGAGCCATAGTGAGAGAAAGGACATTTTGTTCCAACTAAAAGATTGCTCAGTAAGAGGACCAAATTTGAGTTTGCCAGTTGCAGGCAAGTACGTGGCCAGAGTAATTAATTTTTTAAAAACTAGGGGGCTCCGCCCCCTGCTCCGCTAACGCTTCACCAACCCCCGGAGGATTGCTACGCAATCCTCTATAGTTTGCTTCGCAAACAATACCGGCTTCATACACTGTAGACAATGACAATGTGTCCTAACAACAATACTTTTTTTAGTTATATAAATTATTGCTGGCAGTGCCGTCACACAAATTTATTTTTGGGATGTTGAGACAAGAAATTTCCCAACTTAACGATCCGAAATTCCGAAAGTGAACGATTCAAAATTCCCAACTTAAGGACGTCAGGTACCAACTCTAGTGTTGTCCTCGTTATCTGACAATTGTTAAAAATATCAGACATCGTTCCCGGGTCTATTCTTCAAGAAAGGCCTCGAACCAAAGCGTCCTTGATGTAGTAAGTAAATACGTACCAATAACCAATCAAGGACGCTTTGTTCGAACCAACGCCAGTAGTTCAATGTGCAGCTCTAGTGCGACGTTAATTAACCAGACCACACTTAACGATTCGAAATTCAAAACGCAACAGTGTTAAAAAATTCCCAGTTCCAACTTATAGACATTTGTCAGCTTTTTTATAGGTAATATTAAACAGTTATCTCGAAAGTATTGATTTATTGCACGCATGTTCCAATGCAGTGTTCTGTTTTGAGGTCTAATTTAAGTTTCATCTTAATACAAGCTGGGCAATTTCTAGTCTTCCATCGCTTTCATTTGCTAATAATATTAACTTTCCTTGAGGCATAAATTTTCCCAACTCAGGGATTTTTAAAACTCGAAATTCCCAACTTTTAAGGTATAAAAGTTTACAGCCCCCCCCCCCCCCCCCCCTGGATAACTGGAAAATCTCAACTGCTTCAACGCAATTGTTTCTACTCATTGAAAAGCGAAACATGTGTAAACAAACAGTAGCATAAACGCGCCAATCTTAAATAATTCGCCAACTTTTATTTATATAAAGTAAGATTATTGAGAATTGGCGTTAATAATAATTTCCCGTTAAAATATATAATAAGCTACAGGATTTAGATTTACATACATGTTGGCATTTTGCCAACGTTGGCATTTTGCTCCGAAATATCTTTTAATAATAATTATAGTACTTCACATAAATAGTTACATCTAATTTATTTTTTAAGATAGAATTTCAGTATTGATACCATTCAAGAAAGGAAGATTTTACGAATATAACTATATTTTTTTAACGGGAAAAAAGTATATTTTTGAACTACTTAGAGCAGTTTTAATTTATCACTTAAAATTTTACGCGTAAAATTGACTATTATTTCAGACATTTCGTCAATTATTTAAAAATTTATAACTACAAAACTAAATCGAAATTTGACAAACGCTCTGGATCATTTGTAGCCAATAGTTTAATCTATACCCCTAATTTTTTATTTATTTTTTTGTTGAAAATTGGAAGACAAGTATACAAAAATGTATGAATTATTTTCAAAATGTTCTAAAATCATGAATTTAACATAAAATAACGTCTAATATACTGATCGTATTGAAAAAAAAAATACTCATCTTATTACCCAAACATTTCTTAATAAACTGGCATAATTTCATAATTTTAGGACATTTACTTTTTAGGATGCAAGCGGAACAATGAGACAAAAATTCGCAAATTAAAATTTTCTCGAAATATCCGACATTTTTCCTTTCTTCACTATTTTTTATACCTAACTTAATTGACCACATCTAATTTAATTGTAAAGATAGAACTATAATCTTTATAACATCGGAAAGATGAAGTTTTAACGAACATTAATATATTTTTTTTAATAAGAAAATATGTAATTTTAAATGACTTATAGCAATTTAGAAATCACGTTTCAAAAATGAGGGCGAAAAAACTTCAAAAAGTGGAGCGTGTTCAAAGGTTTAAAAAATTTATAAATCCAAAACTAATTCGAATTTTAAAAAATGTTTACTTGGATTTCCAGTTCAAACCTATTTGTACACTCCCTAAAAAAATTGGATCTCTCCTCTTAATAGTGTTTCAGAAACTCGACGGACAAAATTACTTGTAAGCGAAATTTTATCAACGACGACTTTAATATTAAATAACTTATAAACTAATAACAGTATTGAAACAAAAATATATTCTTCTTATTTATCAAACATTTCTTAACAAATTCACTTAATTTCGTAATTTTAGGACTTTAACATTTTGAGATACGATCTGAATAACATTGAAAGAACTGAAAATTCCCCCTAGGGCCGACTTTTTCCCCCTAGGGCTTACTTTTTTTTAAAATAGAGAGAAAATATTAAATGGAAAGAGAAGTCCTACTCAGGATTAATAAAAATCAAAATAAGTAGAAGGCAAATAAATAGTATAATGAATAAAAAAAACAATAGTACAGATCATAATCCTTATTCTGTCATGGAACAGATGATTCATGAGAAAATTAAACAGATGGTTAATAAGTAAAGCTAAAAGTAAATCATACTCAAAACAAACTGAAATAAAATGGAGTTGCCTAGTAGTTTTCAGATCATAAGAAGGTTATTATTTGGAAAATATGAACTGAGTCCAATAGCATGCACCTAGGTGATAAATTAAGAATTATACATAGAGGAGTTATAATTTAGAACTCTATAATAGTGTAGCAATAGTACAAAGGTCAGAAATCGTACTTAAAGGTTTGTGGCATAACCTTATAAATCCCATATAGGAGAATACTAGGATTTTTTAAAATTAATGTTTCAAAATTATGCAGATAGTATAAAGACATTTTGTAATAACATCTGCAAACACCCTTTTAAACTAAAAATTGATCATAGGAAATATAGTAAAATACAACAGTTTGAATATATGTATGTATCACATATGAATTTTTAAAAATATATTATTTAATTTTTTTACTGTAAATGTGTACTAGCATGCCTGTGTGATAATTATTCGCCCACTATACCCAATAGATGGCAGCACTGCCAACGGCTCGTTTAAAAAGTGCTTGAAAGCTTATTATTTTTAAATGCATTTAAAAAAAATATTAATAATCATGAGACAAAAGTACGACTTGTCGCTGCTCTAAGAAATTATTTTTCTTTTTATACCTGACATGTTAAGATCCGTTGTGTGTGTGAGACATGCAAAAGGTATCTTTACTAATGAAATAATATATATGATTGAAATTATGGTAATAAACTGTTTAATGCTGTTTTTATATACAAGTTTGCTATCCAAGTGCATTCATTACAATCAGTTATTAAATTATAATGCAAAATTTAATTATAATATCCTAAATCTAAAACTAATACATTTATAACTAAAAAATGAAGAAATTTTTTTTTAAGTAAATATAAATAATTATCACAATATTTTGTATGTTATTACTTACTTCCACAATTCTTTTTGAACATGTTCAATAACTTCCTGAACTGGGCGGTCAGCAAAGGGAACATTCGTTATAGATGACAGTCTTTCGACCAACTTTCGGTCTTCTGCCAATGCTGCTTTTGCGGTTACAAGGGTGTAGGTCCAAGCATGATCAATTAAATATACACTGTAAAAATCATTTGTAAAGTAAAATTTAGGTCAAAATCATTTGTAAAGTAAAATTTAGGTCAAAATCATTTGTAAAGTAAAATTTAGGTCAAACAAAAATCATTTGCAAACAAATATAATTTGGAAAGTAAAATTTAGGTCAAACAAAAATCATTTGCAAACAAATATAATTTGGAAAGTAAAATTTAGGTCAAACAAAAATCAAAGTAATAAATAAAAAATTCTGACTATGAATTTCCACCTTTAAAAAGATTTTTGAACATACACAATAGGTAAACATATTTTATTCAAAAAATGAATTCAATAAAAAAATTGGTCAATATGCATGCTTCAAATTAAATAAATTAACAATTGCTAAGCTCTTTAATTTGACAGCATTGTACAAAGTGATAAAAATAAAACCTACTGATCCTCATCTTCAGGATCCATTGCACATTTGGTGAAAACTTTTAGATTTCTTTGAGTTGAGGTTTTGTCTTCTTGTAATTCTTCTTCCTATTTTTTGGAAGTTAAATTATATAAATGTATGAAAAAAGTTCAAACCAATCTAGAAATTAATGAAATTGTACATAGTTACAGTTTTGTTTACTTAAGTGATGTTTTAAGGGGGGAGGGTAGGGTGTTGAACACCAATTTTAAATTTATCATAATTATGCTTCTACTACTCAAAAGTTAACACAATTTTTATGATATATGTATTATGTCATCATTGATAACTTTTGAAATTTTTGAAACACAATCTCTATTTAGAGTTGAGTTGTAACAATTTTAACATTTTAAATTAAAAAAGTTTAAGGTACACTTTTCTAGTAAACTATTATGAATATAAACAAATTTTTTTCTGAAATACAAATTAGACTGCATGTTCAACTTGTGGAACCAACAAAATCTATATTTTTGTATGGGTAAATATATTTAAAAAATATATACATTTTATAACTAAATTTTTTTATCTAATCAAAAGTAAATTAAATTTTTTAAAAACATTAAGTATACATTTTGTCTATTTTTTGAGGTTCCATAAGTTGAACATGTAGTCTAATTTGTATTTCAGAAAAAAGTTTGTTTATATTCATAATAGTTTACTAGAAAATTGTACCTTAAACTTTTTTAATTTAAAATGTTAAAATTGTTACAACTCAACTCCAAATAGAGATTGTGTTTCAAAAATTTCAAAAGTTATCAATAATAACATAATACATATATCATAAAAATTGTGTTAACTTTTGAGTAGTAGAAGCATAATTATGATACTTTTAAAATTGGTGTTCAACACCCTACCCTCCCCCCTTAAATGCGAGTTCAATTTGTATTTAAAAAATTTTTTAAAGCATTTTTTTTATAAGTAAAATAGGGATAATTAAATTTAAAATAGTGTAAAGTGGTGTAAAATGGTTAGGAAAAGTGACAATTTTTCCATTAGAAGTTATTTTTCTCTTTTAAAAGCTTATTAATATGGTGTACTTATGCAAAGAGCTACTTGACATCTTTGAATATGATTTATATATATATATACTTTTTAATTGCTAATTTATTTATATATATATCTCAAATCTGCGGTGTCGTTTTACGAACTGCTTAAATTAGAAGGTGCACATGTCAATTCATCATTGTCAGGTTTTCTTGTTCACAACTTGCTTTAGAAAACAGTTATATAAGTATGTAACTTAATTATATTAACATATAAACAGTATAAGATATATTAGAGATAATTCTTGTGATTTATGTTTTGAAATAATATTTTTTGTAGAATATTACACTTTTTTCGAAGACCGTTTTTTCGAATTTTCAATTCTTTAGCATAAGTAAAACGATTACAACACAGTTTACCCCACCTTGCAAATCACTGAAAGCTAATTAAAGATTTATTTCATAGGAATACATTAAAAGATTTCTTTTAAAAACAAAACACAGGAATATTGATAAATAATTTGAGTTTTCTAATTTAAATAGAAGCTTTCATGCATCACACTATTGCATGTAATTAATCACTGAAGAGTGTTGTCGAAAAGCCCCAAACGACTGTCCAAAGGATTGCCTGTAAGCACCATGATTGACAGACTGGAGGGTGTACCAGCTGTTATTTTAAAGTAATGTGCAATTGCCGGTGTCATCTAATCGGGATCCAATGCTTGACGCTATTTGAGTTGCGCTGGGTACCAGATCAGGTGATGTCCTCGCCATCTGACCATAGTTAAAAAATACAAGACATTGTTCCCTTCGAGATAGGCGTCCAACTGGCGCCAACAGCCCAATGTGCAGTTTTAGTGCGATGTTAATTAACCAAAGCAAACCTTCAAGATCAATTCTAAACCGTCGCCATTAGCCCATTGTGGAGCTCAAGTGCGACATTATTTCATTCAATCGTGCAGACCTAATACAAAAAGATCCTTCGAAATGAATTTTGAACCTTCACCGATAGCCCAGTATGCAGTGGACGTCATCCGATCAATCAATCAACGTGTCGTCCGACCGTGGTTCGAAAATAAGACACAACGCTTGAGTTGTTAACTGTAATTGTGCATTTAACCAGAAGTAACCATAAAGATCAGAATAAAAGACGCATGTGCAACACATCGGGTCATTTGGCTTCTACTTGAAAACACAGCCAACCGCTATCGGTCGCAAGTCTTTACCAACTTGATTTAAGTCACCCAGAATTTTTTTTTGCTGAAATGTACTCCATTAAATGAAGTACAGGGGTGTTGCCCGGCTTCATGCATTTTGGAGCAGTGTTCGGAGCAGGTAAAATTGAAATTTGGAGCAGAAAAAATGTATTTTGGAGCAGGTAAAATCGAAATTTGGAGCAGCAAAAAGGTGTTTCGGAGCAGTTGAAATTGAAATTTTGGAGCATCAAAAAAGGCTTTTGGGAGTAAATGAAATTAAAATTTAATGCAGAATAAAGCTTTTGGGTGTAGCTAAATTTCAAAACTCTCATGTACCCCACGAATTAAGATGTAACCTCAGAAAACTAAGGCCTCTAGATCATACCCCAATGTTAAAAACTTCAATGAACACAGAAGTTTTCATTGTACCACTAAAACTAAAAGGAAAATTCACAACTTTAAAGAAAAAACATGATGCACTCCTAATAGTAAATGCTTAATGTTACATTGAAATTAGAGTAAATGTACCTCTAAAAGTAAAAACGTAATATAGCTTGCAGGAAAGAAGAATACATTCATTAAAAAAAATCTTAGAACCCTACTATAAAATAATGTTAAAAAAAACTTTAACAAGAAAAAAAAACCGCTAAAAACTAAAAAATAATTTATAATTTTACGAACAAGCTAAAATTTTTTTAAAATTTAAAACTAAAAATTTAAGTATGATATTTGTAAATTGCCTCAAACTTAAAATTTTTTAATAAAAATAAATATTTACATATATTCAACTTGTTTGTATTTTTTTAAAAACTTTTTAGGCTTTTTTTTCTTTGAAGTTGGTTTTTTAAAAAAAATCCCCTTTCTAGCTTTTAGTTAGCAAGAAGTTTTGTCCACCACTATTATTCACAAGGAAGCTTATGTTTTGGGATCACTTTTTTTCAAGTCTTAGATAGTACACTTGAGATTATCCAGATAGGAGAAAATGTTATAAAGGCTCGATTAATTGATATTTCTGGATAAATAAAAGCCAAAAAATTAACTGTTTTTAAAATTTTTGTTTGCTGAAGCGGATTTCCAACATAAAAAGAATTTTTGAAATAGGACAAAAAAATTTAAAACAGTAAATTTAATTGATAATTCTGGATAGTTAAATCCCGGACAACCGGATATTTGTTCCCAAGTGAGACATCCTCTATCCAATAACTTTTTTCTCTTCAAATTTCTGAATAAGAACAGAAGTCACACGAATATATATACATGAGAAAAATATATATAATCGAAATTGATAACCTCCTCCTGGGAGCGTTTTGGTGGTATTGGTAGGTGCGCTTTAAATCAGTTAAAAAGAAATTGCTCAATGTGTATCCTTTACAACATATACCTGTTGTATTACAAAAAGCAAAATTGTACTCCTTTAAGCAAAGTAAAAGAAAATTTCTAGTTTGCCCCTAAAATAATGCCTAAACAATTCACAGAAACAATTCAAAGAAAATCACATAATGCACTTAAAATAAAACCAAAGGGTACACTTTAAGGTAAAAGGAAAATTAAAAAAAAAAAAAATTCCAGTGTACCATCAAAAGAAAAGTTCCAGCATACCATCAAAAGAAAAGTCCAATGTACCATCAAAAGAAAAGCCCAGTGTACAAACCAAAAGAAAAGCCTAATCTACCCTTAAAATAAAACACAAGAGAACAATTAAAAGTAAAAGCTTTATGTATCATAAATAGAAAAGCCCCAGTTTATACTTAAAAGGGAAAAAAACAATGTATCCTTAAAAGTAGAGCCTAATCTATCTAAATAAAGAAAAGTCCACTGTACCTTATACAAGAAAAAAAAATTATCCCTAAAAAAAAACGCAATATACCCTTAAAATAAAACTTAAGATACCTTTAAAAATAAAAGACTGCAAAAAGAAAAGGCTCAATATACCCCTAATGGAAAATGCACAGTGTGCCTATAAAAAACTCCAATATACCTGTAAAAGGAAAAGCCTAGGGTACCCCTAAAATTAATAGCCGAATCTGGACATAAAAGGAAAACCCAGTGTACTTATAAAAGAATAAATTGACCCCATAAAAAAAAGCATATTATCCTTTTTTAAAAAATCCAAAGAAGTGGATACCCTTTGCAGTTAATTGAGAGTTTTGGATACCTAAATATATATAACCTCTACCTTGATGCGTTTGGCTGTATTGGTTAAGTCGGTTAAAAAGCAAATGCTCAATGCTTTACAATCCTTTACAACAAATACCAATTGTATTTCAAAAAGTGTACTCCTTTAAGCAAATGAACTACTAAAATAAAATTTCCATTTACCCCCAAAATAATGTGCAAATAACTTCATAAAGAAAAGTGCAATATATCTCTAAAAGAAAAACCCAAAATACACTTAAAATAAAACAAAAGGGTTCTCTTGAAGGTAAAAAAATGTGTGCCAAAAAGAAAAATCCCAGTATACCTTAAAAGAAAAAGACATGTGTATCCCCATAAAGAAAAGCCCAATGTACTACCAAAAGAAAAGCCCTGTGTACCACCAAAAGAAAAACCCAGGGTACCCTTAAAATAAAACACCAAAGAACAATTAAAAGCGTATGTATCCTAAAAAAAAAAGCCCCAGTGCATCCCTAAAAGGAAAAAAACAATGTACCCTTAAAAGTAAAAGCCTAATCTATCCAAAAAACAGACGCACAATGTACCTACACAAGAAAAACACATTTATCCCTAAAAGGAAATACCCAACGTATCCTTCAAAGAAACAGCCCAATGTGAACATACCCTTAAAATAAAACTTAAAGTGCCCTTAAAAATAAAAGCCCATTAAGGAATATGCCCATTGTGCCAATAAAAAAGCCCTGTATCTCTATAAGAAAAAGTCTAATGTACGCCTCAAATTAAAATCCTAATTAATCCTAAAAAGAAAGAAAAAATGCACACACAAAGAAAAAGTGTACCCATAAAACCTATATCTAAAAAAATAGAAATATACTTTTTATGTACCTCTACAAGTAAAAGCCCAATGGCCCCTAAAAGTTAAAGTCTAAAAGTATAAAAAAAATGCACCCACCTCCTTTAAAAAATAGATCAATGTATCCCTTTAAAAGAAAAACTAATGTCAAATGTTAATGTACCCCAATTTCTGTAACTTAAATATATTCCCAAGACCTAAATTCCAAACTATTCGGAAAACTATTGTAAATCTAAGTGTATTCCAAAATATATGAAATTTTAACTAAGAAAAAGTACCCTCCAAACAGAAAACTATCATGCACCTTTTAATTTTTAAAGTACAAAGTCAATATGTCTTCATAAATAATAGATTAGAGTATCTGCAAAAAAGTGTAACTTTGCAATGAAATCAATGTACTCCTTCAAAGTCCATTGAACCATTACTATCAGAATATTTGAAAGTTTGCAATGTCCTTCTCCTTTTTTCAATTAAGTCAAAGAAATCGTGAAATGGGCAAATTATGAATATATTATAGATAAAAATTAAATAGAGGGACATATTTACAGAAGAGATATAAATGTATTCTATACATAAGATCATAAAATTAAAATTAGCGGCAAAATTATGAATTTGGCGCAGGTTTGGCGCAATTTGGCTAAAAATCAGTGTTTTGGAGCAGCTTGGAGCAGAAATCGCGAATTGGCGCAGTTTGGCGCAATTTGCGCAGGCGCAACACCCCTGGAAGTAGTATTGTTTTAAAAGAGAACAAGATCAAAATGCAAGTTTAACAATGTGTAATTCATATTTATATTCCGATATACCCAACCTTACCATATTGCATCAATACAGGGTTGTCAAGTAATTTTCAGTTGCTTAATCCACTGACACTTTAGCACCTGTAAATTTGTTTTCTCTGCTTGGTAATTTAAATAACTTTTCCTGTATAAACATTTATATATAATTCTTTAAAAAATATAATTCAATATAAGATATACAATATAGGTATACATAGTGTTCATATAGTTTTGAAAAAGGGCAGGGGGAGATTTGTCAAAAAGGGCACTTTCCTTACCTTTAACTGGATTTTTTTCAGGAAGGTCAGAATTTTCTCTTTTCTAAAGTTTGTATAATTTAGAGTTTTTTTAGAAATGTTTAAATTTTCATAAAAAATAAAATTAAATTTTTTTTTTAAAAAAAATTTCAAAAAAGACAATTTTGAAATCCTCAAATTTTTATTTTTATGAATGAAAAAATTCTTAAAAGAGTGCCATCTGGAAGAGTTGCATTCCACAGAGGCAAACGAAATTAAGAGTTATAACCGTCTTAAATTTCGTGTGATATCCTTGTTTGACGAAGATCGCAAATATTCTGACGAAAGGGATAAAAAGAACACTATTTTTCTGACGTGAAGATTGATTATAGGAATGAACAATTTCAAAAAAGGAGAGGGAAAAATCCACAGGCATTGTGAGGGAGCAAAGAGCATCACAATTAGGGGCGTTCATTTTTTGACAGGAGTCGTTTACAATCCTTTCTTGGAAAATACCTTCCTTCAAAGTAAGCAATTTTTGGATTGATGCATTGTGAATTCCGGCTCAACTGACATCCCATTTCAAGTGTTAAGAAAAGTAATCCTTTACACATGTACAAACAGCCTACAATTATCTTTTATGTCACCAACTGAATACTTATAGATCTCAGAAATGCCTCTTAATTTTAACTACGTTGTTCAGCAAATGTCACGTGGGTTGATGGTACGATTGCGATACCAAGGCAATCCTACAGACGTACGTTTTTGCGGAAAAATATTTTTTTTAATTACAGGGCGCAAAGAAGATATTGAAAAAAAGGAATGGCACATTTTTCACTTCTAAAAAGGGCAGGGCGCTTCGGCACTTACAAAAAAAAGGGCAGGGCGCAGCACCCTTTGAAAAACGCATAATAGGAACACTAGGTATATATAAGATATAAGTTATTTGTGGAATAGAATTGATTAAGTATAAGATAAAAACTTGTCATAGAATAATAAAAAATCAATTAAAAATTTATTAGTATGTCAGCCCAGGCTGATACATTTTCAATTGTGTATTTTTATGGGTAAAATGCATTGTATAGTACCCCTTGGCAATTTTTTTGAAAAATTATATTCTCAATGCTAGCACATTCTGAGTGGAAAAAAAAAACGTTTGTTGCTAATCAAAAAATTTCTTTATTTTCAACCTGCTGGGTTGCCGAAAATGGTAACTAGATTTGGCAAAAAATCAGGGGTATCGTAGAATTCATTAAAAAAAATTATATCTCTTTCTATAAAATTGAATACATTTGATAAACATGCAAAACGTTACATTAGATATATCCCAAAAAATTACATTTAATAAATATTGAAAAACAGAGAATTAAATTTAAAATTTCAGTGCAATACTAGAAAAACTGGCTAACCCTCGATGACGCAAGTGAGTGAGTTAATGTTACAAATTATATTAAGAAAATAATTAAAAAAGAAAATTCTAAAATGTGATTTTTTTTCATATAAAGGCCACCAATTGTATCTAACAGCTGCCGACATGAAATTAAATATCTTTAATAAAAAAATCACTTAAAGAAATACTACTGATGTTTTTCTTATTATCTGTAAAGTTCTGAGATTAGTACCAGTGACGTTGTTAGTGATCTTGTCATTTCAGTAAATAGGGATTTAAAATGGGGACATCAATGCGGGACAGCCAGTAAGAAGACGAACAGAGTGTTGGGATTTATTAATTGAAATGTATCATCTAAATCTAAGGATGTAATTTTACAACTATATAGGAGTTTGGTTAGGCATCATCCTGAATATGCAGTACAATTCTGGGCACCTTATCTTAAAAAGTATATTGATTTATTAGAACGGATTCAACAGATTAATGATTCAGGGTACTTCGGGAATGAATTATGGAAAAATGCTTAGAACTCTAAATATGTATACACTCGAGGAGAGAAGGATTAGAGGAGACCTTATTCAGTTTACCAAATTGGATAATGTGGAGGGATGGGAATTTAATATTGCTAATGTGACTAGGGGCCATGGATTTAAATTATACAAATCACAGCTTAATTGGGACATTAGAAAATATTATTTTTTTAATAGGGTTATAGACAAATGGAAAAGTTTGCCTGAGTATGTTAATTCTTCAGGAGTGGGTAGTTTTAAAAAGTAATTAGATCAGCATTGGGGAATCGTGAGGATGATAAATTGAAAGGACCAACCTTGCTGGGCCTAGAACCTGTAATTGGTCAATATTATTTGTATTTGTATAAAGAACCTTATTGTAGTTAAGTAAATATTTGAGTAGTCAATTAAATTGGTGACTGTTTACTTACCGCAGAGTACATAAAATCCTTACCAGCATCAAACACCTAGAAATAAATAAAAATAATTAATTACAAGTGCCTTAGAACTGTTACAATTTAGAAAATAATCTTACCATGGCGGTTAATTCCTAGTGTATGGTGCCCCCGCCCAAATGTGTTTTGAGTACAATTGATGGACGATAAATTTTATAGTTTGGCAACCGTATTTCGGACGTTCCTGGCAATATTATGATGTACTAAAACATTACTTTTTTTTTTCTTGTACCGTTTCACATTGTTTTGTCAAGGCCTTAGCGGCAATTTTCAGAATCGCGCCAAGGGGGCACCGTACACTAGGAATTTACCAAAATGGCTTTGAGCAACTAAATTTGGACTAAATCTACTAAACCAATTTTTATTTAACCAGAAAATAGCCTTGTGGTCTTATTTTTTGTAATCAAATTAATATTGATAATCCAAATAAATATAAATAAAAAGTCGCATGCTGTTTAAAAATCGCGAATTTTATATAATATATCGCAACTGTACAACTTCGATTGTTGAAAGTATTACCGAATCATGAAGCTTGTTAAATAGAGTTTTCCATTTAATCGGTGATATGCCTAGAGACTTCAACTGTGTTTCATGGGACGAAACAAATAATTCAAATTCGTCGCACTCGAGGCCGTTCAGCATTTTTAGTTTTCAATCAAATGAAATAAACTCTAAATTAAAACACCAAAATAAACAACACACGTGGTTTCCATGACGAAATTTCGGTAGAAATCATGTACTGAGTGAAAGAAATAAGAGTAAGAACAAACATTTCGATAGATTTTCTTACTTTAAGATTGGATTTGTATTAACCTAGCATTATCATATATAAAGTCGTCTAAACATATCCACAAACTTAACCAATGTGTAAATGAGACTGGTACACTTTAATTCCGCTCTTGATAAGTCTATTGAGGTTGCATCGAGTACCAACTCAGGAGTAATCAGACCATGGTACATACCTTGCGAGGCGTTACTTGGCTGTGATAAGGACCTCAAATGAGATCAGATATAGGCATAAAGCAAGAAGTGTTTTTTAAATAAGAACGTTATATTTGGGATAAATTTTTTGGATGATACAATTGCTCTAATTAAGCAGAAACATATTTATGTAGTTTATCCTTTCATCACCACCATTAGATATCTAGAAGTCCTTCTCATGCAATGCCATATTTTTTTAAAGAGTGCCGTACAAAATATTAAAACTTCTCACGTGGTAATAAATTAGGCTAAGAGATATTCGTACAAAACCAATACTCAAATAAAAATTCTTAACAAAAATTTCATACATTGTTAATAATAACAAAATGTGTGATCAAAAGAATGATCGTAACGAACATCTCAGTCAAACAGGAGAGTCAAAAGTGTGTGAGCTATGCAAAACATATCATACAAGCCAAAAATCATGTAAGACTGAAATGTGCCGCCAACGGTTAGCTCGAAAGGAAGACACTATCAAACACCTCTCTTTCCATCCAGAAGGAAAATCGCAAGAATGTAAACCATCCAACAAACCTTTACCTAACAATTTACATCTCAAACAGTGCCTCCTCATCCACAAGGGAAGACAACCACACGAATGTGAAGTATGCGACGAACAAATCACACAAAAGGAACATCTTATTAAACAGCTCCTTCTCCAAACAGCAGAAACACCACATAAATGTCGGGTGTGCGATAAACGATTTGCTCGACTGGGAGTTCTCAAAAGGCACCTCCTCATCCACACAGGAGAAAAATCTCATGCATGTCAGGTGTGCGACAAACGATTTGCTGTTCTGGGAGATCTCAAACAGCACCTTCTCATCCATACGGGAGAAAAACCACATGAATGTCAATTGTGTAGCAAACGATTTGCGAAACAGAAAGATCTCAAAAATCACCTCCTCATCCACACAGGAGAAAAACCACATGAATGTCAAGTGTGTAGCAAACGATTTTCGCTACACGGAAATCTCAAAAAGCACCTCATCACCCACACAGGTGAAAAACCACATGAATGTCAATTCTGTAGTAAACGATTTGCTAAACAGAGAGATCTCAAACAGCACCTCCGCACTTATACAGGAGAGAAACCACATGAATGTCAAATGTGTAACAAACGATTTGCTAGACAGGGAACTCTCAAGGACCACCTCCTCACCCACACAGGAGAAAAACCACGTGAATGCCAAGTGTGTAACAAACGATTTGCTCAAATGGGAACTCTCAAAAAGCACCTTCTCATCCACACAGGAGAAAAACCACACGAATGTCAAGTGTGCAGCAAACGATTTGATCTACAGGTAAATCTCAAAAGGCACCTCCTCACCCACACAGGAGAAAAACCACATGAATGTCAAGTGTGTAGCAAACGATTTGCTCGACTGGGAACTCTCAAAAGGCACCTAGTCACCCACACAAGAGAGAAACCACATGAATGTTAAGTGTAGCAAACGATTTGCTAAACAGAGAGATCTCAAACAACACGTCCGCACTTATACAGGAGAGAAACCACATGAATGTCAAATGTGTAACAAACGATTTGCTCAAATGGGAACTCTCAAAAAGCACCTTCTCATCCACACAGGAGAAAAACCACACGAATGTCAAGTGTGCAGCAAACGATTTGCTCGACTGGAAACTCTCAAAAGGCACCTAGTCACCCACACAGGAGAGAAACCACATGAATGTTAAGTGTAGCAAACGATTTGCTAAACAGAGAGATCTCAAACAACACGTCCTCACTTATACAGGAGAGAAACCACATGAATGTCAAATGTGTAACAAACGATTTGCTCAAATGGGAACTCTCAAAAAGCACCTTCTCATCCACACAGGAGAAAAACCACACGAATGTCAAGTGTGCAGCAAACGATTTGATCTACAGGTAAATCTCAAAAGGCACCTCCTCACCCACACAGGAGAAAAACCACATGAATGTCAAGTGTGTAGCAAACGATTTGCTCGACTGGGAACTCTCAAAAGGCACCTAGTCACCCACACAGGAGAGAAACCACATGAATGTTAAGTGTAGCAAACGATTTGCTAAACAGAGAGATCTCAAACAACACATCCGCACTTATACAGGAGAGAAACCACATGAATGTCAAATGTGTAACAAACGATTTGCTCAAATGGGAACTCTCAAAAAGCACCTTCTCACCCACACAGGAGAAAAACCACACGAATGTCAAGTGTGCAGCAAACGATTTGCTCGACTGGGAACTCTCAAAAGGCACCTAGTCACCCACACAGGAGAGAAACCACATGAATGTTAAGTGTAGCAAACGATTTGCTAAACAGAGAGATCTCAAACAACACGTCCTCACTTATACAGGAGAAAAACCACATGAATGTCAAATGTGTAACAAACGATTTGCTCAAATGGGAACTCTCAAAAAGCACCTTCTCATCCACACAGGAGAAAAACCACACGAATGTCAAGTGTGCAGCAAACGATTTGATCTACAGGTAAATCTCAAAAGGCACCTCCTCACCCACACAGGAGAAAAACCACATGAATGTCAAGTGTGTAGCAAACGATTTGCTCGACTGGGAACTCTCAAAAGGCACCTAGTCACCCACACAGGAGAGAAACCACATGAATGTTAAGTGTAGCAAACGATTTGCTAAACAGAGAGATCTCAAACAACACGTCCGCACTTATACAGGAGAGAAACCACATGAATGTCAAATGTGTAACAAACGATTTGCTCAAATGGGAACTCTCAAAAAGCACCTTCTCATCCACACAGGAGAAAAACCACACGAATGTCAAGTGTGCAGCAAACGATTTGATCTACAGGTAAATCTCAAAAGGCACCTCCTCACCCACACAGGAGAAAAACCACATGAATGTCAAGTGTGTAGCAAACGATTTGCTCGACTGGGAACTCTCAAAAGGCACCTAGTCACCCACACAGGAGAGAAACCACATGAATGTTAAGTGTAGCAAACGATTTGCTAAACAGAGAGATCTCAAACAACACGTCCGCACTTATACAGGAGAGAAACCACATGAATGTCAAATGTGTAACAAACGATTTGCTAGACAGGGAACTCTCAAGGACCACCTCCTCACCCACACAGGAGAAAAACCATGTGAATACCAAGTGTGTAACAAATAGGGATGAAACGGATATCCGGTAACTATCCGGCTGCTTTTTAACTGTCCGATATCCGGAAGTAAAGTGCCGGATATCCGATTTTCCATGCCGGATATCCGGATGAATAAAACATCAAAGATTTTTTTTTGTGGCGATCAATTTTCTTTGTTTTTGCTTTAAGTATTATACTGAAAATTTTACCAATGTATTCACAGTGTGCAGATTCTGCCTTTAACCAATAAAGACTTTAAAAAAAAACACTTTATTTCAAATTTTTAACTTTAAAATTATATTTTTAACGAATCATTATGGTGGAGGATCATCACATCTCACAACTAATATAAAGTTGAATTGAAAAATAAATTTCTCAAACGTTTAAGCAAACTTGAGTTTTTATGTTTGGAATGAAAGGGCATATGGTAAAATTACAATTATTCAGAAATTAAGTGTAAAATGTACAAAACATACGACCATAGGGGATGGGCGTATTTGTAAACAAACCGGCTTCTCGGAAAAGCTGAAGGCAGAAACGTCGTTCGCGGGTCAGCGTTTAACATGGGTTTAGCATGTTTGTTCGCGATCGACCAATGCGTTATTCGTTAATACTTCATTTAAGGATTACCTGAAACTAATTATACTGATTAAAATTATAACTTAAAAATAAAGTTATATATTTATTACTGTTTTTGTTTATTTTAAGGACATTTTAGTTATTTCTTGGGGTTTTCTGCTTATTTTAAATGTTAAGAAAAATGTGTATACAAGTTCAACGAAATTTTTTAAAATCAAAATTACTTAGTTTTAATTGTATATTTATACAATTAAAGTGTTTATACAATTAAAAAATAAATATTATCTGTTTCATTCGGCGTAAAATTCAAATTAAAAAAATACTTATATGTTAATAATATCCACATATTTAAATATAAATTAATAAATATTTTTCATTGTTTTGTTTTCTCTAAGAATGATTAAAACATTACCATAATTAGTATTTATATTAAAATATCAGGCAGATAATTGTAATTAATAATTTCTTTTAAAAACATCAAATTATTAAATGCATATATATTATAAAAGATCGTCATGGGAATTGTATTACAGCGGTTCAAGGGATGTTTGTGCACAAACGAAAATTATTTTGCTTCATAATTGAAGGTGAAGCAAAAACAATCACCATACAAATTTCAAGGCGCGAACTTGAAGGTTTTATGCAGCAAAACTCCAGTTTTAAATGCTATTAAAATCTAAAAATAACTGCATTTAATGAAGATTTTTGTTAAAAATTCCTTATACAACATGAAATAAAGCCTTTAAAACACCTTTTATTATAAAGTATTGAAATTATTAAAGGGAAATGCAGAATTTTTAAAGATTTAATTCATGAAAAAATTAAAAACTATAAAAAAAAGTGCAGTTTTTTCAAATTCCTTTATAAAACCTTCAATTTCACAAATTAATTATGTTTTATGCTAGTTTTATTTGCCGGGTAACAACATAAATATATATAGTTCTTTTATAGATGATTTGACAAATTTGTTTAAGAAAATCAGCATAAAGCCTTCATCAAAGTTGGAAAATTGAAGGTTTTTTGTAGGTTTTATAAAGGAATTCGGAACAAAAATCTTCAAAGCTACATTTTTTAAAGATTAGCCTGTTTAAAACCTTTAATTTCACAACTTCGATGAATTTTTATGCTAATTTTTGTTTTTGCTGTATTTTATTTTAAATACAGGAATTTTCTAACTTTGCATGTAATTTTTTTTTATTAGTTTCATGAAGACGCCAAATTTCAAAAAATTTGGGAGAAATTACTATATTATAAAGTGTCAAACATGCATTTTTCAAAACTAAATCCAAGCAATATATAGCCGTCTTAAAATAATACACGGATAATGTTGCGAACCTCAATATTATCAATTTACTCAAATGTAATGTACAATTAAAATAAAAAATATCAATCTAAAAACATCCTAATGTAGACTAAAATTTTTCGAATAAATCTTCTAATTTTTTCTTTTTCCACTGAAATTTTGCACCCTCCTTAGTCCATCACTCCATGAGACAACTTATTGTGTCATTTGGGCCTACTTTTACAAGAAAACATATTTGCAGAATCGAAGTCATTTTTTAATACATTTATGTGTAATATTTTTTGTGCTTAAAGTTTTTATGCATATATTTATTGGATTAGTATACAAGCAATTCAATATAAGTAATACGATTTATATATTTATACTATTAAATAATGATTTACAACTTCAGAAATCCAACAAAGTCGCCGATGGATTTCAAAAAATGTTTAAATATAGTTGTAACAACATTATTGTTAGGTTCAATTATTTGTGTTTAATGAACCTATGATGGCATCTCATAAACAAAACTTGACACAAAAACTTATAAGTTATTGCTACAAATATAAAATAATAGTGCACAATTAATGTATCATTAGTTTACGTTTCATTATCGTCTATTTTCAGTATTTTTTTTGTTCGAATATAAAAAATAAAATTATTGGAAATTTTTGTTTTTATAATCCTTATGTTACTAAAACTATAATTGGACTTGTATTTGTGCCTAATCGTGTGCTTTTATTTTGAGTTTAAAACAAAATACCGCCTTTTAACGCGACGCAAGCATAGCGAAAGGCAACGGAATTCTGTTTGTTTTGCCTTTAGATTTTCCTCGTTGCTCTTCGCGGCAGCCTGTGACGTTGCAGTGCCCATCACCTATTGCTAGCAGCACCCTAGAATAACCGTTTGTAAATAAAAAAGTGTTTTGAATGTTTATTCAATTTTGGTATCACTTTAAAGATAAGGAATTGGGAAATATTACAGAATGAAATTTTTTTTTTCAATTTTTGACCGATTTCCGTTTTTTCTAGTGTGTATAAGAAGTTATTTTCATAAAAAATAAACTGCCGGATATCCGGCAAAATCCAGTTCCGATATCCGGTTTGTAATGTGCGCCGGATATCCGGTATCCGGCAAAACCACTATCCGGTTCATCCCTAGTAACAAACGATATTTGCTCAAATGGGAACTCTCAAAAAGCACCTCCTCATCCACACAGGAGAAAAACCACACGAATGTCAAGTGTGCAGCAAACGATTTGATCTACAGGTAAATCTCAAAAGGCACCTCCTCACCCACACAGGAGAAAAACCACACGAATGTCAAGTGTGCAGCAAACGATTTGATCTACAGGTAAATCTCAAAAGGCACCTCCTCACCCACACAGGAGAAAAACCACACGAATGTCAAGTGTGCAGCAAACGATTTGATCTACAGGTAAATCTCAAAAGGCACCTCCTCACCCACACAGGAGAAAAACCACACGAATGTCAAGTGTGCAGCAAACGATTTGATCTACAGGTAAATCTCAAAAGGCACCTCCTCACCCACACAGGAGAAAAACCACACGAATGTCAAGTGTGCAGCAAACGATTTGATCTACAGGTAAATCTCAAAAGGCACCTCCTCACCCACACAGGAGAAAAACCACACGAATGTCAAGTGTGCAGCAAACGATTTGATCTACAGGTAAATCTCAAAAGGCACCTCCTCACCCACACAGGAGAAAAACCACACGAATGTCAGGTGTGCAGCAAACGATTTGATCTACAGGTAAATCTCAAAAGGCACCTCCTCACCCACACAGGAGAAAAT
This sequence comes from Troglohyphantes excavatus, assembly GCA_963932185.1. Lineage (NCBI taxonomy): Eukaryota > Metazoa > Arthropoda > Arachnida > Araneae > Linyphiidae > Troglohyphantes > Troglohyphantes excavatus. The sequence goes on from OZ010671.1 coordinate 15,853,505, forward strand.
ACAAGAGAGGAAGTCATCACAAGAGATGGAACCACATGAATGTGCAACAGACAATTTGTACATAAAGGAGTTCTCAAAAAGCACCTTCTCATCCACACAGGAGAAAAACCACGTGAATGTCAAGTGTGTAGCAAACGATTTGCTCAACTGGGAAAAGCACCTTTTCACCCACATAGGGAAAAATACAAGAGAGGAAGTCAACACAAGAGATGGAACCTACTAGCCGTGTTTATAATTCCTATACAAAGTACTACATCACAAATGCATATAAATAACATAAAATATTATATGCATTTATTCTCAAACGTTTACTAAACAATTTACAATTTGGTTTAATAATTAATTTTTGATGTGAAGCACCTTTAAAATCACCTAGAACTTGGAGTATCAGGATTAAACACATATTACTCTTTTAGGATTATCCATTCCAACACTTCCATTTCGTGAAAAATATAAATATTTACATAAATTTGTTCTTGTTCAATAAAAAAATTAGCCGCCAAGGCGTGTAAAATAAGGTAACGATGCAAAGCGTGTACGGAGCGTGGATGGGATACAATGCGTCAGGCGAAACAGTTTGTTTAGCTTAGTTTTAATGGATATGTTCTTGTTGGCGACTCTCGTATTTATTATAATATTTGCTAAAATGACGTGAATCTTTCTGAATGTGCATTAACAAAAGCCACATCGGTAAAGGTTTACTGTACGGTCACCCTTGGCGACTTTTTCAAAATCTCGCCAAAAGTCGCCATTTTGGCGACTGTTGACCAATAGGGTTGCTGCAATTCCTTGTCGTTTCTGAGAGGGGGGGTTGCCATTTTAAAAAAATTATCGCCAAATGTGGAAAAATCGCGCCAAGGGTGACCGTACAGTAAACCTGACCCGCCACATCGAATTTTTTTTTAGGATGAAATAATTTTATATGCACAATTTACGTCGAGATTACTAGCCCCCCCCCCCCCCCCCCGTCGGGGAAAGTCAGCCCCCCTGTCGGGCAAGTCCTGGCGCCACCACTGTTGCCACTGCATGCAGGCTTCATCGGCGTCATTCCACTTTAAAAATGACACAGACAGAAAATGATTACTGGACTAAAGTTCTGTTTTACCGTTATCGGAACATTACCCGAAAGCGAATCAAATGAAGGTTACTTTCTGTTCTTGATAAATAAGTTAAAAATAATTCATTATACAGATTAAATAAAAAATTATTGTAGCATAATTTATTTCCAAAACTGAGTAGCTTCGATTTCGCGCGCCTGGTTTCTTTTGGTTCTTCCAGAACACGTAACGTTAATATTTGCTGATAGCGTCCGTTGAGTTTCGGTTCGCATTCTGAGAATAGAATTTAACTGGAGACTAGAGTCTCTATCCTAATCCGGCTGACGGAGGAAAACATTTTGGCGCGATAATTATTTTACGATAAGGGGGATAAAGCACCAAATGCTACAATATTTTAATGTAGTTGCATCATTTGTTTCCCATCCTTTCATTACTCTACTTTTTTTTTATATGTGCTTCTTACCAGGTTTGGTTTGGTTAATTAGCGTCGCACTAGAGCTGCACAGTGGGTTATTGACGACGGTTCGGGGCCTATCTCGAAGGAAAGACGCCTCGAATTATTGAACCATGGTCAGACAGATGACGAGGAAACATCTGAACTGGCACCCAATGCCTTCAATAGACGTCGGGACTTTGGACCCCGTGCTCCAGTCCCGTATACACGCCGGTAATCTTTGTGGATGTTCTGGACGACTTTTCTGGTACTTTGTAGCAAACCTCCGATCACAAGATCCCTATTTTTTTACTTTTCTTAGTCAAGTCTGTCGCACAGGATCGAACTAGGAATCTTCTGATCCCCAGCCAACGCTTTTATCCACTGGGCCACGGAGGCCGCTTCTTACCAGGAGATCAAGCTTACAGTCACTATACCTGCAGCATATGGTTGCATTAAATGGCTGTAGCTTTTTATTACGAACTGTGTTATTTTTATTTTCTTAGGCTTATCAACAGCCGTCTAAATTGTAGTGATGCTAATACTAAGTGAAATATACTGTCTTACCGTGTATATTGTAAAATACACGGTATAAATAAATAAATAAAAAAATTTCATTGCCCGTAGCAAAAACCATCTCGCTAACATCAAAGTGAGGCCAACATGTATGGCCTCAGACAAGTGGTTAATTACGTCATTCCATTCATAAATTTTCACTGTTACAATTTCCCAATTCACCAGCCAATCGCGAGTATTTTTTAATTCATAATTTTGAAAAGAAGTCACGTGTCTGAGGCCATTCGGTCCGAGATGTTGGTTTCACGATTATGACGTCAAATTCGCCCTACTACTAGGGATGTGAAATGTATGTTCTTTTTAAAGAACAGCTGTTCCCTGTTCCTGTTCTTTTTTTAAAGAACTGTTCTTTAACCTGTTCTTTTTTTAGAAATTTTTTTGTGTGGTATTTTTAAACTTAAAACCATAAAAATTAACAAATACCGATTAATTTTATTTAATATAGTAAATAATTAAAAATAAACAAAGGATCTATAATTTTCAAAGTAAGAAAACTATTAATAATTAGTTTAAATTTATATCGACATTTCAGAAAATAATTCATTACAAAAATTTTACAGAAAAAAACAGAATATGACGGGAAAAATAGAAAATTTTAAAGCTATCTTTCAAAATCAGATGTAATGGTGATAAAAGTTTTAATATAGCAAATTCTTAGTTTTAATAACGATCAATTCTAATAATTTAGAGCAGTAAATATGTATAAATCGTAAAGAAAAGTATAAGTTCCTTGAAGGGATCTCTAGGATGCAAGCATTTTTCATATATTTACATATTAATATAATAGATTTTATTCTTAAATAAATAAGCATTGCAAATTTGTAATAATTTGCTTGCTAGTTTGTAGATGGAAAGGAAATGAAGGTCAAATTAAAATAATATTTTAATAGCCATTCATTTGTTAAGATTTCAAAAATGAAATCCGAAAGGAAAACTCATTTCAAGAAACTTCTGAGTATCTCCAATGTTCACGATATGATAAAAGTTATAGTAATAAAAATTTACATTCATCGCTTTCAAGAACGGTAAATAACGTAATACACTAATATTTCTATACACCATTGAAGTACAAATATACAAAACAACAGAAAATACTTAGCTGTTTCACCCAAATATCCGAACCATTAATATATAATTTTTTTACAAGAACGATTATACTTATAGTACATACTGCTATAGATTTAATGGATTCGGTTAAGTTAAAATAGTTTCATACAGGTGAAGACCTTTTATCTATGTTCAAGATTATATTGAAATCAGAGTTTAAAATTAACATGGTATTCCTATTTAATTTTAAAATAAAGTAACTACTTTTGAATGATCATATCGCATAGTCTACAGATCAGCAAGTAAGGAACAGAGAAAATGCGTCTTATCTGCAGGTCAGCTGAAAATTAATTGTCACCGACTCTCTAAATCCCAACAGATTGCATTCCTTTTCTAACTTCACCCACATCTGTGAGACAAAGAATCGAGACCGAAACCCTCTAAAAAAACTCCGACAAGAGTGTTATTTACACAATCGCATCAACACCTCTTATCTCCACCTCCCTTTTAGTAATATTAATCACCGTCTCCCCTTCCCGTTCCCAGTTTACCTTCTCATATATTCCGACATCTTTACGCGAAGATGTCAGTGAAAAGTGTTTTGAGGTTCCGTAACGGAAAAAAAATCATCTTGGTATCCAAATCCCTAATACGGAATCCAGTGGCAAAAACTTATCACGAAGTGGCAAATATGACAGGGGGAAAAATTACGTTTTTACTATTTGATAATTGAAAACATTTTTTGAAGAATATTTTTACAACACATTTTTCGGATGAAAATGTGTATGCCTGTCATACCGGTTCCGGCGCAACTGCTATACATCCCAAAGTCTTTGTAACTATTCGTAAAAATTAACAAAAAATACCTCCAAAAGATTGAAAATGTCCACGTGAAAAGTTAATTAAAAAAATTAATAAAATTAAAGGACTATATTGAGTTATAAAGTTGTGAAACACGGCATATTTATAACTGCATGATCAATAATCTAGTATAATAGTTATTAATATATTCTTAATTGTGCTATAAATTTGCAAATCCTTTACTTTAATTCTTTAATTTAGTGCATGTTAAAAATACAAATTAATATATAAAGGTATAAATAGAACATTTCTTACGCGTAGATATTTTTTTTTAATTAATATTTTTTTACTAAACTTGGTTAAAGGTATATAAAAAAAATGTGGATCAAAATCATTTGCATATTTTTTTAGAACACCAACAATTAACAAACGCTACAAGAAATATTCAAATTTATAAAATAATTCTAAAACAACTCGAAGAATGTATAGTTTCTTATACAAAATATCCTATATGTAATATTGAATCGTCCATTCCAATTTTTTCCATTATATAATATTTTTTATCTAGATATACGATTAACAATTAATATAAGGAAATTGATCTTTGAAATGAAATTATATAAAATGTAAAACAATTTTAGATTATTTGACAAAATTCCCAAAAAGTCATAAGAAATCAACACAAAGTAACTGACACAAGCAGTTTAGTAGCCAATTAACATAGAGCAGATAAGTATGTCTTGTAATAACATATTAAACAATTAAAGAAAAATGCTGTCCCCCCCAAAAAAAAACCTTTATTCCGAAAAAGAACGCCTGTTCCAAAAAAAGAACACCCTGTTCACATAATGAACACCCTGTTCATTTAAAGAACACCCTGTTCATTTAAAGAACGCCTGTTCCAAAAAAAGAACACCCTGTTCACTTACTGAACACCCTGTTCATTTAAGGAACACCCTGTTCATTTAAAGAACACCCTGTTCATTTAAAGAACACCCTGTTCACTTACTGAACACCCTGTTCATTTAAAGAACACCCTGTTCACTTAAAGAACACCCTGTTCATTTGCAGAACAGGATGGTTCTTTTAGTTGCATTCTGAGTAGAAAGCATATCAGAGTAAAATATTCTTGCAGAACTGTACGACAGCTCTGGGAACGGCGGCCTCGAGGGGTGTGTGACGTGTACTACCGCACATTTCGCCACTCTTTTTATTGAGGCCTCGCGACTAGGAAAAAAGTTATAAAATTAAATATTATGGAATTAAATGAATTCCTTAACTGCAATTACATTGTTTTTTTTATTTGTTTTTATTTATTTAGAGAAAATATTCTTTCGCTGATTATAAGTTATCTGGCGTCCAGAGAATTATTATTTTTTTTACCCTAAGAGAGTGGACATAATAGATAAATTAATTCATTATGATTTCCTTCTGCAAATTTATTATTCATCAAAATTTAAATTTCTGTTGAAAGTTTGCATTATGTTTATACTTTAAAGAGTCCCGCGTTGAAGTTCGCATTCGGACTCGGGAATGCCAAGGATGTGTTATGGGAGTGGAAAGTGGCTTGACACATTATAATAACGAAATTTTATAACTTGAACACATTATAATAAAGAAAATTGGCTTATATGAATATTTGTTTATCATTAATTTTGTAGGAGTGACACGCATATTCATAAAAACTAAAATTTTCAAGTTTTAATTACATTTTTTATTTGTTTTATTACAAATGATTAAAAGCTATATTTACTCTAATAAGATTTTTTTGTCAAAGAAATGTCATTTTATACAATTTAAAATATATTCAAAACGTAATATCTCTTTATTTTGTGCTAAAAATAAAAAAATAATTTTTAAATTATAATAGATTTTAGGCTTTTTTATTTATATAATTTTTTTCTTTAATAAAAAAAAATATATTAGGATAGCTTAGGAAAATTCTTTGTACTATTTCGTACAAAGAATATGTGTTATAACGTTTTTTAATATAATGAACATTTGGTTTAATAGTTTGTTTTTCATGACATTAAAAATCCCCGTAAATAGAAAATTTTCTTTCATAATTAATATTTCAGAAACATAAGTTTTACATTGAATTTCCTACCATGATATGTAAATAAAAATTATCTATGCAATATCCAAAACATAGCAACTCTGGCTTTTCACACCAAAATATACATATAATACTGCAACTAAATATTTTTGGCAATAAATTATTTAACCCTTTCCGTCCCAAGAGGGGAATATTTTCATGATCCCAAAACCCCAAGCTTTCGCGAGTGAAGAAAAGCTGGAATGGACTCGTCCACATCTCTCTGGACATTTGCTTCCCCCCTCAGTTAAACGCGGACAGGGTGGGGGGTCGAAACTGCTCTGAAAAAGACCATTACTCTCTGTCGGAGGAGGTGGTTTCGACCCTTCCCTAGCGAGAATCAAATAATGGCGCGTTGCTCCTTTTCAGACTATAATCGCAAAACATAGTTATACAATATATTTAATAGTTTATTATAAATACAGATTACTTCTGGAAAAATTTCGATAGATATATATTAGTTATATTGTATAACTACTATATAATGACACGTTATTACTTAAAAATATGAACTGGGTTCTAGAAGCCACAAATTAACATAATGAAAAGTATCATGTTGCTTTGGTTTAGTCAATTCACGTCGCACTAGAGCTGCACAGTGGGCTATTTCCGACGGTTCGGGGCCTATCCAGAAGAAAAGACTCGGGAACGATGCCTCGTATTTTTGAACCACAGTCAGAAGACGAGGACAACACCTGAGCTGGCATCCGATACAACCTCAATAGGAGTCAGAAAATTGGACCCCGATCAGATTTATCGTGCACCAGTTCCGTATGCACGCCAGTATAATTTTTGGATATTTTTAGACGATTTCCTAGTATTTTAGTAGCGATGCTGGCAGCCCTGCGATCGCAAGGTTACTACATTTTTACTTTTCTTTGTCACGTCCATCAGTCGGGTTCGAACTCGCAATCCTCTGATTACCAGCTGAACGCTTTTATCCACTTGGCAACCGAGGGCCCTGAGAAATGAGTGTTGGAGTGATATGAAGTCAATTTGTTGCCTATTTTTTTTTCTTTTTCAAACATCTTAATTTTTTTGGAACAATAGCTGATGTTTATTACAAACTTCATTAGAGAAACGCCTTTATCCACTAGGTAACTGGGGTCTCCGGAAAGTATCAGAAAATAAGTAAAAAGAAACGTGTATGTAACATTATATAAATTTATTCCATGGACGTTAATAATTTGAAAATTTTGTGCCACTGTTTTTTCTACATATTTAAATTTCAACTGACATTTTCTCTATGGGGAAATAATTACCACTATTAAGTATTTATTTTATTTTACTAGAATATTTATATTGACATTTTAATAAAAACTCAAGAAGAATTTAAAAAAGATCAGTAGAAAGATTTGACATTTTACAATTAAATTGCAATTTTACTTTTTTTTAAATTGCAATTAAAATCTTTCTTCTGATATGCATTCTAAAAATATTATAAGACTAATTAATAAAGTGTAAGCGAAATTCATTTAAAAAAATGCATTATCTACTAAATTTGTATTATGTACAAATAAATTCATGCAACCTTAAATTAATATTTATTTTAAATGAAAACTGACACAAAATTATAATAATAAAACCAATAAATCAAAGTTTTTTTATTGTGACTTTTGAGTTGTACTGAACATTCGCGAGAGCAGGAAATGAATAATCCATACTATCAATTTGTAACTTAAGAATTGTTATAAGATTTATTTTCGGCTCATTAGAAATTTTGATGAAATTGATTTTTTAATAATAGTTTTAGGAATAAGTTTTTAGGACTATCAGCTTCTGTTCATTTGAAAATCTTTTTAAATATATTAGTTATATGTTTTATTTATAGTAAAATTTTTAAACTTACATATGAAATAGACTAATAATCTCCGAACAAACAAAAGAAAATATGATAATAACAAAAACGTTCGAATAACATAATCTGAATGTATGTGTATTTACATTGAAAAATAATTATATAAAAACATAAACCGTATGTTTCAGAAGTTATTATTGCTAAGAATGTTAAAAATAGCATAGACTTTTTAGACAATAGCAGAGAAAAATTAATAAAGGGGATTTGCAATTTATTTCAATATTTGTATATGTTTGTAGTAAATAAGAACATACTAAAGTTTGTTTTTGTTGTATACATTATGCCAGTCGGACATAGTAAACATAGACGACAAGTTACGTTAAGGCGTGTTACTATTATGAACAGTACGATGGAATATCTGAGCTTTGGAAGAAGGCTAATTAATTTAAAAATAAGTTCCATACAAGGAAAGAAACAAATTATTAACACTGATACTTAACGGCAAAATATCACTCATTGTAAGACATGTGGAACATATAATTTATTCTAATAAAACCCATTGAATATTCTAACAAAAGCTGAATTCGTGACAAAATGAGAAGTTTTGCGCACATCTTTGTGAAGACATGCGTTTAAAACGAACCATATTGATAGTATAAGAAAAATGGCTTAAAATGTCCAAATCATTAGCATCGAAATTTCACTTCGGCGAACAGACATAGAAAGCACCACCTGCCCCATTCAGGTGACCTGCCCCGCCCATGTGTCCAAACGGGGTACCAGTGAATAGCGCACCTGTCGGTACCGTCCCATTAACTCCACGTTGAGCCCGTCTTACTTACAAAGGAAGCAGGGAAAAGGAGGAAAATATTCCTCACACCCCTTCTGAGACCCCGACCCGACCGAATCCGGTCGGGTTGGGGTTTTCACCACAGGTCGAGTTTGGTCGGGCTTGGGACTTATCAGGTTAAGCTTTTTTTTAATGCTGATTTTTTTCGGTTGTCGCATTAAAATATTCTTTGATGCATTTTATACAACTTTTATTACATACATTTCACAAACGCCAATATTAAGCAACCCAATCGTCCTGTATAAGTATTAAATAAACTAAGTTTTAAAATAATTTCTGATATTGCAATAAAAGTGTTCAATCGATAATAATTATTGAGACCAAGCAATAAACATGAGTTTTATTAAATGTTAAAACTAGATTATCATTAAAAAATGAGCGTGACCTCTTAATATTATTTAAAACACCGAAAGCATTGTCTGTTAGAGGGACATCATAAGTTAAGAAAAAATATATCCGAAAAGAACAGATCAGAAAAAGAACAGGGTTTCTTAAAATTTAAGAACATGCTGTTCCTGTTCTTTTTAAAGAACAGGTGAAAAAGAACAGGGTGTTCTTTTTTTTCACATCCCTACCTACTACAGACCATTCATGCTCGAAAGCCCAAACCAACTGCCTGGAGGGAGTGGGTGTAAATGTAGTATTTAAAATATATGAAGCATTTTAATTTATTTGTAAAATATAAAACTAATAATTATACATTTTTAATATTTAGAGACGAAAAGCCATAAAATGCATCATAATTAAGAATACATTTTCTACCGTTTATAAATATCGAATTTTAATCTATATTTTGCTATTTTCTTTCTATGCGTAGAAGGTTTATTTTAGAAAGATATTACATTTGTAATACACTCTATATATATTGGGTCATATTTTAGTTTTATGTAAAAAAAAACATCTATTCTGTGCTACAATACCATTTTTAACCGACTGTCCAGCGCGCCCACAAAAACTCCAAAATGAAACCGCCAGAAATTTTAAATTAAAACCGCCAACGTGCGCCAAGTCGAGAGGTTATCAATTCGTCTGTTATGTATTTTTTTTTCTTATGTATATTCGCGCGGGATTTCGGTTCTACTTCGGATATTTGGACAATTTTTTTTGTGTTAGATAGGGGATGTTTCACTTGGGAGCAATTTGAAAAAAAATATTCGGTTATCCGGCATTTAACTATCCAGAATTCGCAATTAAGCGGACCGTTTGAAAAAAAATTATTGTCCGATTTCGAAAATTCTTTTTTTGTTGGATAGAGAAAATCCACTTAAACAAAGTTTGCAAAAAAATAACCGGTTATCCGGCTGTTATATACCCGGAAATGTCGAGTAACCGGTGTTTTTTTAAACAATTTACCCATTTCACAATGTTTTCATTGTATAACAGAAGTTGTACAACTATGACATTTCGTTTACCCAGCATTTATTGCCATGGATAGGAATTGTTTTACGATATACATTGTTGAAACAAAATGTAAGCACAAGTTGTTACTTGAATTTCTTGGTGAATAATAGCAGGGGGCGAAGCCCCCCGCTAAATTAAAAACTTAAAAGGAAAAAATAAAATAATCTTTCTAAAAAAAAGGAAAACCGACTGTAAGGAAAATGCGTTAAAAAGTAAAAAATAATTTTTAATTTTACGAAAGAGTTGGAAAAAATTGAATTATTTAATATCAATTTATACTTATTAGAACTTTTTGAAGTTGGTGCCAATTTACAAAAATCATACCTAAATTTTGGCGCCGATTTCAAAAAGTTTTAATAAGCATAAAATTGATATTAAATAATTCAATTTTTTCCAACTCTTTTATAAAATTAAAAATTATTTTTTACTTTTTAGCGCATTTTCCTTACAGTCGGTTTTTCTTTTTTTAGAAAGATTATTTTATTTCAAAAAAGTCATGCCTTTTAAAAAGTACAGCAACCATTCTTTAAACGTAGCCAAATATTCCTTCTAACACAGTGGCGGCGATTGGGTACTAAAAGTATGTGTGTGTGTGGGGGGGGGGGGGCAGGGACCGACTTACAAGCTTAGGGGCCTAGGGCAAAAGAACATTACGGGGGCCCCCCGACGTACGTCAAAATAAAATTGATAATTTTATGTATAAGTACACATGGCAAAATAACATAATTTGCTTCAATGGAAGTGTAAATACTGCAAAAAACTTTTTTTTTTTTAAAACCCTGAGAATTTTAATTAACGTTAATATATGGTTTCTCTCAGTACTCTTCAACAGTTTCTTCATACACGTTTCTGGTTCTGTTCTTACTACCTTTTTTTTTAGCTCTATTTGAGTTGAGCCAGATTCGTATATTCTACCCATTTTATAGGTAGCAAATCCCTAACGATTATAATATCATAAAATTTGGAATATGTTAAAAGAATCGGTAAGCGACAAATCTACGTGCAATTCGCAAACTCAGTTTGTTTACGGTCCTGGAAATGAATTGAACTGCAAGTGATCCAAAGCGCATCGTGAACGTGCAGGAAAAGTGAAATCAATTGGATAAAATAGTAAAAGTTTTACAAAAATTAACAATTGATTTTTAAAAAAAAATATTAAATTTTTTTGATTAAATTAAATTTAATTGATTTTAAAAAAAATTTAGTTTTTAAATTTATTTTTAACTTTTTCACATTTTGTTAGCTTTATAACAATTTTTTGCTGAATCAATTCATACTGCTATTATTAAAAACAACTTCAAAAGTTTTTTTAAAAAAAGGTTCTTATTGAGAATTTTCTTACCCCATTTACTTGCAAAGACCACATTTTAATATATATATATATTATTAATATATATATATATTATTAATATATATATATATATATATATATATATATATATATATATATATATATATATATATATATATATATATATATATATATATATATATATATATATATATATATATATATATACACCTAAAATTGTACTTGGATAACTTTTACTTCTAGAATTAATAACGTCACTTTTATATATATATATATATATATATATATATATATATATATATATAAAAGTGACGTTATTAATTCTAGAAGTAAAAGTTATCCAAGTACAATTTTAGGTAATAATAATTTATAAGTAATTTCCAGTTGAAATTGCGTTAGTTGTAGTCCAGCTAGCAATTCAAATAAAATTTCGATTTCTGAAACCTTTTGTTCTGGTGCCGTGTAGAATTTTCTGCTTTCCTAAATTACAGCTATTCTAAACAGGGGAAAAAATCGGGTAGGCACAAGCCTTACTGTACCGTAAAAATTGGGTCCCACGCGGTCCAAAGGAGTGAGTGGACTACTGGCCAATCTGGTTGACGCGATTTACCTTCCTATACACGATGGTAGGTCTTTTATCCACAATTTTATGACTTATTTCCCATATGGAGCGGTAATCAAATACTGCTGCCAAGGGCCCGCACACGCTGTGCAATGGTCAGAGAGGGTAATGGGTAAACAATGTGACTGTCCGACGCATCTAACTTTCCTCTGCACGATGATATGTCAACAGGATGCCATCCATGTATGCTGATTCTCCGTTGAGTGATTGGGATGGAAGCATATATTGCCTGCCGCCATCCACCACGCGGTACAAAGATCGGAAGGGAGAATGGGATAACAAACGCCCTGGTTAACACGTACCACTTTCATCTACACGATGGTAGGTCATTTACCCCCATAGCCTGATTGCCCGTGATGAGAACTGAATCGTGTACTGCATTTCCTTCATGCGGTCCAATGGTCAGCGTGCGACATGGGTTAATAATCTCCTTGATCGATTCGGCCCACTCTCCTTTACATGATGGTATTTCATTGCTCTCCACAGGATAATTCCATCAGGGGCTATGGGGAGGAATCGAAAACTGTTGCTGAGGACGACTCCTCCCTTATTCCCTCACGTGATTAAATATCAGGGGGAGGATGGGTTTGAGTTAATCGTCTGTAGTAGTGGGAAAGGTTTAAACCTTTTACAGGTTAGGGTATGATTTGATTTTTTTTTGTAGTTTAATAATGCATTAAAATTTTTTATTTATTATCTTTTTTCTAATCAGCAATACTAAAAAAGTGAGGGGACAAAATCCAAAAAAAAGTGTGGGGGCAAACGCCCCCACCTTGCCTATCCGAATCGCCGCCACTGCTTCCACAGGGTTGCGAAATAGTAAACTTATCAATATCGCCAATGCTGGAACAATTGTATCGCCAAGATGCTTTTCCTCCATCAGCCGGATTAGGTTAGAGACGCTATTGAAAGTAAAAGAACAACCATCTAAAAAATAAGAACGTAGGATAATTTATTTCCCTTCGTATGCTTCTATAGGTTCTTCCAGAACATGTGACATTAATATCTGCTGACAGCCAGCGGCCGTTGGGTTTCAATTCGCATTCTGAGAATAGAATCAAACAGGAATGTTTTTTGTGATTCGTGTGGTATACTATTTTCGTGTTAAAGAGCTGTAGGCACCGTCTATCTGCAAGGCATTTTGACTTGCCTGAATATTCGATTTCTTACAACATCTCTGAAGACACGTTTTCAAAATGGCTTTGGTGGAGGATAAAAGAACAGGTGGGTTTGCTTTTACTTGGTCTATCCATAACTTTAGTCACTCTGTACATAAAGAGATCCTTGAGAGCCCAAAGTTTGTGGCGAAATTAACAGGATATGAAAAGTGGAGTTTAAAGATGTTTCCAAGAGGGTATAGTGCACCTGGTTTCATGAGTTTTTATGTAATGCGACAACATCAATGGAAGACGAATGCGACTTTTAATTGTGTGCTTTCGATTCGTGGCTCTAACGGATTATTTAAAAATATAGAGGAATACACGTTTGACGCTACTTCGACATGGTATTATGGTCATCAAAATTTTTTACGTCTCAGTGATCTAAAAGAACCTGGCGCCTACCTGGACAATGACACCCTGACTCTTCGTTGTCGCATGTGGAAGGATGATCCTGACCTCTTGGCTTCAGCGATGTATTATGCTCATACAAAAATAAAAGTAACAAAGATCGATTATTTATGGACACTGAATGATTGTGTAGTTTCAGCCAACAAAAACAATTTCAATCATACAGCGGTAATTGAATCAATTTCAACAAAAATTCCACGTTTCAAAATCCAACTTGTGGATGCAGGAACTGATGACGACATTATTAACTTTTCTATTGAGCGACCGGAAGAGACCGACATATTGTTTTTAACCTGCGTGATACACTTGCTAGACGCTGAAGAAAGAGCAGCCCACTCTGTAAAAGGTGAATATCTGTTTGAGAAATCTAGTGCAGGAAACATTTGGACATTTCCGTTTCTGTCGCAGCGTAAATTAATCTCCAAGGTAGAAGTGTACTTGCCCAAAGGTAAATTGTCCTTACTTTGCGAATTTTCTGCTTCTACTGGTGCTGAAAACAGCGAAGTGGAAAGATTGGAATATGGAATATTCCACAAACAAGTTCTGGATTTACCTGACCCCTGGAAGGAAAATATGCGACGATTTTACAACGAGGGAAAATTCAGCGACTTTACCGTTCGTACGCCTAACACGCAGTTTCCTGTTCACAAAGCCATTCTCGGTGCTCAGTCTGAAGTGTTCAGCGCCATGTTTGACAGTGACATGAAGGAGCGCCAGACTGGTATTGTCGAAATAGAAGATTTAGAAGATGACACCGTGTCCAAGATGTTGCGATTCATCTACACGGACACCCTTGATGACATCGATTGTTCCATGGCATGCAAGCTGTACTTCGCGGCCGACAAGTACAGAATAACCACGCTCCAGAAGAAATGTTCGAATTTCCTGATAAACGGTCTGGATACTTCAAATGCGTGTGATGTGTTGAGTCTTGCAGACACTTACCACGATGAACAGTTGAAGTCGATTGCACGCGATTTCGTTATTTCCAACGCTCATGAAATCATGAACACTGAGGAGTGGAAGAAGCTCATGGAAGCCAAAGTTCGTTTATCTTCTGAAACAATGCATTTGGTGATTTGTAAGAATTTCTTAGATAATCTTAAACCATAAAAAAAATATTCACCTATAAATTTGATTTTGATAAACTTCTGATTGATTGATTCATGAGGATTTTTTAAGATTCTGATTATATTATTTTTTTTCACTGAAACTTTGTTTTTATGCATGTTTCTTTTTTCCATATATGTCTATAATTTTGAACTAAATAATATTTGCATGAATTATAACAAATTTAACGATACGTTTTAATATTTTTTAATGTATTTTTTTCCACTATAATTTATTTACTTATATTTTGGAGTAAAATATTTTTCGTGGGATATAGATTATTTTCTATAAGATCTCTTAATAAATAAGGGATTGCCATTTTTATGCTACAAATGTTTCGTTCATGCGATTTTTATATATTATTTTGATTGGTTTATGTCAGGGGTCAGCAACCTGCGGCTCTTTCGATGTAAAGTTGCGGCTCTCCAGTTCCAAACGAAAAAAATAATAATTTATTACCAAAACCCTTAAAAATAAGTAATAAAAAGTAAAGTTAGAAGTCAACTAACAAATAAAAATCTAGAGTCGTGCTTGAAACTTAAAACAACAAGTTATAAGCCAGATTTAATCAAACTTTCAACAGGCATGCAAAGCCAATGCTCCCATTGATAACTATCTATATTTGTGTTTTTATATGAATAAATATTATTCCGTATTTAAAGCCGTTTATTTTAAATCAAAAATCAAATTAATATAAGCAAATACTATAATATTGAAAAGAAAATTTTTAGTGGCTCTTTAAAAACTGGGAAATTTTGTAAATTGTAACTTTTGGCTCTTCTGTTTCAATAGGTTGCCGACCCCTGGTTTATGTTCATATAGGACTTTTTGAATATATCTTTTAAATATGATTGTATACTATTTTGTGCTGATACTGGTAAACTTATTATTTGTAATCTAATCTAGTTTATTAATGTATGTTTGTCGTTTTAAACGAAATACTTAATTTGAAATTTTTTGGTTGAAATATTTTAATTAAATACATATTACCATTATCATGTGTCATTTTGTCTTGATTAGTCCCACAAAAAAACTATTGTTCAATTTGCAATTGTTCAAAAATAATCGAACTTTTTCCATTTTCCTATTTACTAATTGAAGTTTATGTTGTGCATAATTTATTTAAAGTACTATTGTTAAAAATAGCATTATCGCGTAAGTAACAGTAAGTAGCATAGCATTGCCTGATAGTAAATAGCACTACATTCATAAATACATTTTCTATTTATTCGTTTTCCTTACGACCACTTCATCTTTAACTTTTTTTAATTCATAAAGCTTTATATATGTATGTATGTCTGTATGTATGTGTGTATGTGTGAATGTGTGTGTGTATGTGTGTATGTATGTATGTATGTATTGAGTTTCCTATTTGATTTTTCCTTATCCTAGATTGTCATTGTGCAACAAAAAGCCCCCCTACCAATCCCCAAGACCCTCCCCCCCCCAAAAAAAAAAAAATGCAGGGTCCAAACTTTAGTCATTGAGAACATTTAAAACTTTTGTATGTTAAAATAAAAATAGAATATTTTGAAAACTTTTTGGGAAAATAGAAAAGTTAGTATCTCCCATATTTTAACATTGAGAATTCGAAATGTAGGTGTCTAGAGAACAACCTTAAGAATGTTGTTCGATTCCTGACTTGACTAAATTTTTATCTAGATGTAAAATTGCTAACCCATCCAGTAGTAAAATTTATTAAAATATTGCAGTTTTTACAATAATTCCCCAATTCTTCACGACCCAACATTCTACGTAGGTCATAGAAATGTTTTTAAATATATTCCTTTGACTTAGTAAGATCACAAGGGGGTGTCAACCTCCCCTCTCCCCCCCCCCCCCCCCCCCCCCCCCCACCTTGCGAGTCCCTGCCTGTGTGTGAGGTTTTAATAGGTACAGCCGCGGAAAAAAAAACCGAACCACTGATGATTATTTCGTTAGTTTTTATAGTAGAGCTAAACTTAATATACCATTTTGTAGGGAATAAAGTCTACTACACATTGATATACAAAAAATTTGCATAGGGGACTATCCTCATATTAAAATCCGCACCAACTTTAAAATTTCCAATAGCAACACCCAATTTTGATTCAATATTTAAAATCTACGACAAAATTTATCGTTGAATATCAATTTGCAAGTCATTTGGTTAAGTAGTTTTTTAATTATGAATATCGAAAGTTTAGAACTCGTAATGTTAAATGAATTTCTTAAACTTTTAATCATATCTTTCGAAATAATAATTTTATTAAGCTGAAATTTTTATACGTGTTACTTCTAAACGACCCAAATAAAATACACTAACTTTCATTACTTATATGTATGTTTTTTAATTTTATTTAAATTAGAATATTAATATTCATAAAATTTATGAATAGCAACCATGCTATATTTTGATAGTGATGAATTCAGAAAAACGTTTTATATGCATATCTAAAATTTCATGATTTTCCTCTGTGTAGTTTTTTGGCAATATCATAACGTGCATCAAATGATCATTTAAGGGGTCATACACAAATTTAAAATCTGCAGAACTTAACAGAAATCTACGAATTTTGAGAATTAAAAGCGCTGTGATCGCGTTGGTATAAAATTATAAATTCTTATATAGAGGCGAAGGGTATACAGGAGTGGGGGAATGAATGACCACGATAAAATAAGAACCACGGCTAACGCCAAAACATTTTCTACCAGCGTACTTTATTTCGAAGTCTCACTAATACTTTGTTCACTGTGAGAGTAGCCCCTCAAATAAGATCGATACATATTGTCTAATATCTCTGCATATAAATGTAGGAAATTAACGAAAATTTGTATTTAGATTATTTTGAGGGCGGGGAACATTTCTGCGCTGTCAAAAGTAGGTGTTGCTATTGAAACTTTTAAAGTTGGTGCGGATTCGAGTATGAAGATAGTCCCCTATGCAAATTTTTTGTATATCAATGTATAGTAGACTTTATTTCCTACAAAATGGTATATTAAGTTTAGCTCTACTATAAAAACTAACGAAATAATCATCGGTGGTTCGTTTTTTTTTTCCGCGGCTGTACATTGATATTGTTCACTGAAAATGTTAAGAATATTTCGCATGATTTTACATAGTTGGGTTTTACATGTTTTTTTAATCTAACTAAAATTACCTATGAAATATAAGTGCAGGAAAGGGAGGGGATTAGGACTTCTGGTCAAAATTTAATATTTAATATCAATAATAAGATCTTAGACACAATTTTTTCTTTATATATTTTTATAAAAAAATAATTATTTTTATCCTTATTTAAATAAATAAATATTGATTTTAAAAACAGGCTGACAACACTGTAAAAAATAGGGACTCAAAAACAAGTAAAATGTACTCATTTTTGAGTACATTCGATGCTTATCATAGCTCCGAATACAGAAATTTGATTTTTTAAAAAAGACATGTACTCAAAAATGAGTATAATGAATAATAATGAAAAGAAAGAGTAGCTGCTTGCCGACGTAGGCTATCTTCATAAATCACTTTCTATAAATAAAAACAATTACAATCAAGACTTACCAGGAATCGAACCCATATCCTAAGGCACCGCAGTCCAGTGCCTTATTCGTTACACTACCAGGGCTACGCGAAGAAGCTATAAACAGAAGAACTGTTAAAAAGGTGTGCCAGAAGAATGGGAAGTAAGATACTTGAGTTGTCATAACTCAGTTTCCATTTAAGCAATTGTCATCAAATGATGTGGAAAATCATCTTATGAACAATTATTTTAACCGTGTCAGGTCGCTTTGTTAAGATGGCTTGAATAGAAGCGGAGATTAGCAATGTTCATTTTTGAGAAAGTACGATTACTTAAATTTTAGTACGTCATCGCTCATTTACGATGCAATTGTACTCAAACAAAAACGAGTATGTTCAAGTACTCATTTTTAAGTACCTTTTTTTACAGTGATATCTTTATTAGGTTATGTCTTCTATTGATGTACACCCAATAAATTATAAGCATCTTTAGTTTTCAAAATTAAAATAGTAATTGAAGAGGGAAGTGTAAGAATAACTAACAAAATTTACTTTCTAAGATAAACAGCATTTTCACTGACAACAATTTTGAAGAACACTTTCCGTTGAGCATCCACTATTTGTTGCCAAGGAAAAAAATGGCACACCCTTTGTCCTATTCATGGATTGTAAGCTTGATTAGTGTGATAGGTTAACAAAATTGGCGCGTTTTCACACATTTGGCCTTTAGGTTCGCAAAATGAAATCAAACCATTATAAGTGAAATATATATTTTTAGAGAAGACACATATAATTTTGAGGGAAGACACATATGTCCTTAAAGCTTTCACCCACATCAAAATTAGATTTTTTTTTCAAAAATGTAAGAACTCCTTTTTCCACTTGCCCTTCAATTGTTTATTCGACAACTCTTTTGTAAGAATTACGATGATAAGTTCTTTAAAAATATTCAATTATTTTATAACTTTACCGAAATCCAGTCCTCTTGTGTACAAAACAATTTGAAAAAATATGAGTACATGGACGTATTCGTTTTTCTTTGAGTGCAATTGTATCGTAAATGAGCAATGCGCAAATTTAAGTAATCGTACTTTCGGAAAAATGAGCAGTATGGTTTAATATTGCTAATCTTAGCTTGTGTTCAAGCCATCTTAACGAAGTGACCTGGCAAACTTAAAATAGTTGTTCAAAGGATGGTTTTCCACATTGTTTGATGCCGACTGCTTGTATGGGAACTAAGTTATTACGACTCGATTATCTAACTTCTTATTCTTTTGCTGCACCTTCTTTACTTCTGTTTATAACTTTTTCACGTAGCTCTCGTAAGTCCTGGTTGTAATTGTTGAAATTTATTGAAAGTGATTCATGAATGCTGCCTATGTAGGCAAGCAAATGCCCTTTTTATTCATTGTTACTCAGTTTTGAGTACATGTTTTTTTCAAAAATGAAACTTATGTATTAGGAGATATGATAAGAATCGAATGTAATCAAAAATGAGTACATTTTACTTATTTTTAAGTACCTATTTTTAACAGTGCATGAACATTTCATTGAACCGACCCCAGGTAGATATTAAACAGCCAAGTAATGATCATTGCCTGATATTTTTTTAAAACCTCCATGATAATTTCTGAATATATCGAGTCTAACCAAATCGTTATATTGTCAACATCTAGCAGCAGGTCGTAGTAAATTCATCACACGATTTCCTGACCCGCTTCTTGCGCGTACGTAAACAAAGCGCGTAAGATTAACTGTTATTTTACTTCAAATACGAAGAACCGATGTAGGTATATTGTTTTCAAACAACAAAAAATAACAATTGGAGGTGTTTCCACCGTCACACAGTCACTCCTATGACGTCATTCATATACCAAGTCCTCAATCAGTTTCCTATCCCGGTTGTCCCGCTTTTGGTACGTCAGAAATTAGGGCGGTCTCACAAGGTGGGTCTACCCAATGAAAAGCATTTGTTTTGTAAACATGCGACTTCCTATCTCCATCGGGACCTATAGAGACATCTATATAAGGTATCGATTGCCGAATCAAAATTCGCAGAAGATCAGCGTCAACGGTAGTTCACAAATTTTCGTCAGCAAACACACCCCTCTTTTTTCAGATGACTACAACTTTGACACGTCAATCCACGAGGTTTGACTGTCACATCCGATCTGAAAGCGTTTCTTCCTCCGCGCGGAAGGACATTTTGACTTTCGTTTCCTCTTTTTGGTCTTTATAATATCGAGGAATGGCAGTTCTCGTAACACGATCTGGGTTCTTTGTTTCTAAGAGTTGGGAGATTTTTCTTCTGTGTCTTGCGTCGAAAATGGCGTCACCCGCGAAGACGGTTCGGATTGCGACGACCTACTGTCTCTTCTTGGTGCCTTCTCTGATTTTCGGAAGACCGTCCCTCATACCGTCCTTGAATTCCAGAAGACCGTCGCTGAGTCTTCTTGATTACGGCAGTTCTGAAAACGCGTATTCTTCGAAAAGTGTGGAAGATGTGCTTTCTGAAATACCACCCACAAAAGGTAAGGAATAAAATGATGAATTTATCTTCCATTTTCGCAGAAGTTAAATATTTTTACTGCTGCATTCGCTGTTAAAAAATAGGTACTTCAAAACAAGTCAAATGTACTCATTTATATGAATATGAATTGTTATTTCTAAAATGAAAACAATATTATTCAATTCAAAGTTGTGATAACGTTTCCGTGCACGTGAAATTTACTTTTTAACTTAAATTTATCAATTTAATTAATTGTTCAATAATTTCAAAATTACACTTTAAGAAAATCATACGTTACTTCAGCAGGTTGAAGAACACGAAAATCTTGAAACATTTCCAAACAAGTGATCAGAACAGCTCCGAACTTCAGTATGACAATGATGGCAAACTAGCGGAATAGTTGATGCGTTTGCCACTTCGTGGAGCACCGCTAGGGTAGCAAGTAGAAAATTTAAGAATGTTTAACAAATTTCTGTTAGTTATTGCCTTTTTATAATTTTTTTTTAAATACGTCACAGTTTAACTTATTGTCTTCTTACTTGAATTTGACACAAGGCACGTGTGCCAAGCGTAGGGAAATTGAGAGAGTGATGCAAATAGGGAGCTCTGGAAATAGTGGACGGTTTGCCCTCTTTGACGTCATTACATAAATGCAACTCTACAGGCTAAAAACCACTTACTTCAACATATACATTTGAAGCTCAAACCACAATAGTTTTAAGGGTTCATTGCTAATTGTATGTAATAAGAATATGTATTTATTTATAATAATTATTGTAATACGCTTGCTTATGTTACAACAGTGAGCAGAACAGCTCCAAACTTCAGTATGACAATGATAGCAAACTAGCGGAATAGTTGATGCGTTTGCCACTTCGTGGAGCACCGCTAGGGTAGCAAGTAGAAAATTTAAGAATGTTTAACAAATTTCTGTTAGTTATTGCCTTTTTATAATTTTTTTTTAAATACGTCACAGTTTAACTTATTGTCTTCTTACTTGAATTTGACACAAGGCACGTGTGCCAAACGTAGGGAAATTGAGAGAGTGATGCAAATAGGGATCTCTGGAAATAGTGGACGGTTTGCCCTCTTTGACGTCATTACATAAATGCAACTCTACAGGCTAAAAACCACTTACTTCAACATATAGATTTGAAGCTCAAACCACAATAGTTTTAAGGGTTCATTGCTAATTGTATGTAATAAGAATATGTATTTATTTATAATAATTATTGTAATACGCTTGCTTATGTTACAACAGTGAGCAGAACAGCTCCAAACTTTAGTATGACAATGATAGCCAACCAGTGGAACAGTTAATGCATTTGTCGCTTCTTGTAGCACCTCAAAGGAAGTAAATAGCCAGTGACCATTTTGCCAGGCCTTTCCCTATTTTGAGAAAATTGTGCAAATGGCAAATCGTATATTAGTAATGCATTTAGAACCTATTTCAAAATATACTTGAAGTTATATTTTATCCCATTTTGAAGTTCCATAAATTAATTTTACTGGTTATCAACTGAACGCTTTCGCGTCTAATTGTCCATTCAAAACAAAAATATTTAGAAATTAATTGAATCATCTAAATTAAACTAATATAGTTACTACAAAAAACATTAATTAATGGGGGGGGGGGGGGGGTAGTGCAGTTAGAAATCTTTAAAAAATCGGATTTTCAGTTTATAGTTTATGGTGTTTATAATGTGATTACCTATCGTTTGATACTAATTTTTTGAGAAAATTCACATACTAAGTTATATAAAATTCGAAATTCAAAGTTAAATAAAAGTGGACAAACCCCCTTTTGGAAGCAGTTTGTATTTAAAAATTTAATTGCTTAAAATAGAGCCAATATCTGATCCTAAATAGTTGAGAAATATTTGCGCAGGAAGACCAAAAAAATCAATTAAGAATGACCAGGGATTTTACGTTTTGCTGTTTTTCAAGAAATTGTCTTTTTCCATCTTTTGGAACACTTTTCACAATAAATTTATTTTTTGAATTAATAATCAAAACGAAATTGTATGCGCCATTAGTTTAATATCTACATATTAAACCTCAATTTTAGTATTTTTACTAAATATATGTGAGAAAGTACCCAGCAAAAAACGTTAGCTTAAAACCTTCATCAAAATATTCAAATTGAAGTTTTTTTTTGAAGATTTTATAAAGGATATTGAGACATTTTAAGTTTTTAATTTTCTTGCATAAAATCCTACAGTTATAAAATTACCTTTTTCGTAAAAAGTATACTAAATACAAAAAATATTGTGATTGAATCTTTTTAAAGATTGTTTTCCCCACTTGTATACAAAATATTATTTCAATTGAATTAATAGTACTGTAGTTGCACTGCTTTTCATAAGCACCAAAAATTATTCGTTTGTGTTCATCATAAACTACATGATCCCCTTAAAGATATGTTTCCATAGTATTATACGTTATATGTTTTAATTAAAACAATTTTAAAATTATATCGGGTATGGTGTAAAATGGAAAATATTAATTGGTGAATATTTAATTAAATATAAATTAATCATAGCTTTCTAAATATTTCTTTTTAAACGAAGCATTACTTAGAATCGGTTTTTAGAAGAATTAATTTAGCTTATATATAGTTATTTTGTTGAATTCGAAAATCCTCCTTTTTTTTAAATAATTAGTTTTTGAAAATTAAATAATCGAATATTCTCGATTATTGTCATTAGATAGTGTCATTGTCCAGTTTGAATTCGAATAAAAATATGAAGCACAGTTTAATAATTTATAAAAAATTCTAGTGTTACAAAACTTACAAGCTATTTTTGAATGTTAATTTTCGAGTAGCCTATACTAACACAAAGTATCGATAATAATTTGTATTTCTTTTTAATTAGTTTTCGAGTTGTTTTATGTTAATGAAGTCATATGATATGCGATTTCCTGCCTGCTATCAATACGGGAATGTCCCGTTCATTACTAGATGACGTCATCATACAGAGATTACAAAGGGGAAAAAGAACTTTCGTAATTGAATATCCCAACTGACGATTTTACTTGACTCATGCACACCATTTCCTTTCGAATGCAAAATTAAGTGTTCTCTTTCCAGTTATAAAAGTTTAAATTTAATATAAAGCATAGTAAAAATAAAAAAAACCTCGATGTTCTTTCTCAAAAACTCAAATATCAGATAAAAACTCGTCTTATAGAACATTGGGTTGAGAATATTAAAATACAAGTGCAACGTTAAAGTTCTTTCTCAAAAACTCAAATATCAGATAAAAACTCGTCTTATAGAACATTGCGTTAAGAATATTAAAATACAAGTGCAACGTTAAAGTTCTTTCTCAAAAACTCAAATATCAGATAAAAACTCGTCTTATAGAACATTGCGTTAAGAATATTAAAATACAAGTGCAACGTTAAAGTTCTTTCTCAAAAACTCAAATATCAGATAAAAACTCGTCTTATAGAACATTGCGTTAAGAATATTAAAATACAAGTGCAACGTTAAAGTTCTTTCTCAAAAACTCAAATATCAGATAAAAACTCGTCTTATAGAACATTGCGTTAAGAATATTAAAATACAAGTGCAACGTTAAAGTTCTTTCTCAAAAACTCAAATATCAGATAAAAACTCGTCTTATAGAACATTGCGTTAAGAATATTAAAATACAAGTGCAACGTTAAAGTTCTTTCTCAAAAACTCAAATATCAGATAAAAACTCGTCTTATAGAACATTGCGTTAAAAAGATTTAAATACAAGTGCAACGTTAAAGTTCTTTCTCAAAAACTCAAATCAGATAAAAACTCGTCTTATAGAACATTGCGTTAAGAATATTAAAATACAAGTGCAACGTTAAAACTACGCAATAAAAATGCATAAAACTAGACATGTTTCAGGAGATACATCTCTTTTCTTCATAAGAACTGAAAAGTCTGTGTAAAAACACACAGGCTTTTCATTTTTGCTGATGAAGGGAAATGTATTTCCCGAAATATGTCTAGATTTTATGTATTTTTATTGCGTAGTTTTAACGTTGCACTTATATTTTAATAAAATTCAAATATCCCTCTACATTTTACTGTTCACATATATTATACTAATTATTAAAATAATTTACTATTATTAAAAAAAACATTTTAAATAAATTAAATATATTGGGAACATAACGAACATTTTCCGAATAATTATTATTGCGGTCTTTTCTAATATACAAATACGAATTATATTGGGTGAATCTATTGATACTAAGGATCTTAAAATTTTAATTATCTTTCTGATGTCACGAAAATTATTTGTGCAACATTTAAAAATAATTTATTTATAAATTACAATAGATTTTATGTAATTCCTAGCATATTTTGCCGAAAAAAATGTAGTCGCTACTATTTAATGTAATATTATTATATACTTTTTATTCAAACAATAAATTAACTCAACTATAAATTTATCAGGATGAATTTTATAATTCTGTGATTCAACATGATAAGGTTTTCACAACATTATTGTCTAACATAATCAGACATTTTGCACTGTTAAAGTATACTTTAATAAAGTTTTACCTTAACTATCACCAATAATATTGAAACACGCATAAAATTGTGAAATTTTTTATCCATGTATTGCATATCTCTTGTAATGATGTGCATCTTAGTCTTACATTTTAACGCAAAAAAAGTGCAAATACTTTAGAAACAAACGTGTAGACATTCATTATTATGATATAATCTGGATACGATTAATGGACAACTAGAAGGGGGCGGAGTTTAGCCTTGCTTGTGGGATTTCGAGCACGTGAAAGTTGCCGATTACTTGTAAACAAACAATAATTTGGCTTCTTTAAGTTTAAATTTTGCATTAATTACGTTTAATTTGTGTTTTAACATCATATTCTAAAAAAATATCATCGAGCTTTTCAATATATTAGTCGTTTTAAGGAAAATTCTAACGCTATTCCACAAACAAACTGGCTCTGACGTCATTGTAGGCGTGGTCATTCTACTCGTCCATTGGGTTTAGAGAATCAACAAACGAGTTTAGGAGAGTTGACCAATCATCAAATCAAGATCATGTAAACAATGTGACGTCACAGAGGACATTTAGCCTAAGCCGTTACTATAATCGGTTGTAAACCGAATGTAAATTGTTTCCGAAAGTTTCCAAAGCGTATGGTGTGGAGTGTCAAAGCAACAAACACTTTTTTCATGGAAAATCATTGCAATTTATTGTCGTTTTCTGATTTGAAATTTAGTGTTACAGCTAAATACATTAGCATCAAACCTCCATGAAAGTGGTGAAATTGACGGTTTTATGCTGATTTAACACAGAAAAATTTAGAATTGAATTTTTTTTAAGAGAAAATGCAGGTTTTTAAATGTTTTATGCAGGCAATTTATATAAAAACTTCAAAAACATGTAGGATTTACGAAGGCGTTTGGTACAACATGCATGTTTCATGAAGGTATTACTAAGGTTTTATGCAGGTTTTTCATGAAGGTGTATGTTGATTATTTTGCTGGAAGCACGATATTCTCTTTTCATTCATGATTGTACACTCAACCTGTTTTTGTGCGGTCTTTTTTTGTGCGACTTTTTTTGTGCGATTTTTTTTTGTGCGGTATATGAAAATTTCAATCAAATTGGAATATAATTGATTATCTGGCTACCGAGACATATACAAGTGTCTATTGAAACAACAGTCGTCGCAAAAACTGATCACTGACTACATGGTAACTGAAAAAAAGTCATTTCTAAACGAGAGCGAGGTAGTATCTTCAAGTGACGAAAGCTATTTTTTGAACCAAGTTTGCGTATTGTCAGACTACGAAGGATAATGGTTATACGTTTTGAAAAGTTTTGTATGTGTAAAATAAGTACATATGTAAATAAAATATTTTAAAATGTTCGCATGTGTATTTTCTAAATCAGATTCCAAAAGGTTTGGGGAGATTCCAAGTAGCTGTCAAGCCTCGTGTCTTGATTCCGTTTAATAAGACAATTTCTAGTTATTTTCCATGTGAGACTTTTTTATGCGGTTCCTATCTACCGCATAAAACAATTAATTGTGTTGCGAAAACTATTTTTTATAGCTACTCGTAAAGTTTTGTGCTAATTTTTTTGTATGCGTTTTTTTATGCGGTCCCTATCCACCGCACAAAAACAGGTTTCAGTGTATATACATTTTTTTTAGTTAATTTGTCTGTTTAAGCTACATTTCGTCCTTCTGTAAAAATGTTCACCTTATATTTCAGAATGCAACTGCAAGTGCCAGAAAACAGTAGACGACAGCCTAAACGACGTCGAAATGTCCATCCCTTCAAGCACATCCGCTCCAAAGACGGCGAAGTTACGGCAGCCCTTACCAATCCACAACATTCCATACCAACTCAAACCAACATCATGCATTCCCCGTTCAAGGAAAAGTAGTATACGACCGTCCATGGACACTTACCCCATTGGCGACATCAAGTTCGAAATCGACACAAGGAGGTCGCACGGCAACACGAACACGACAGTCATCGCCGAATGCGATTTCTTGGTGGGCTTGGACAACTTCCAGAAAAGGAAATGGGACGTCAGCGACTACATTCTCACGTGGCGCAAACTGAAGACCAGATGTCCGGTTTCAATTGTCACAGGTGGAATGAAAGAGGGTCGAGGAGAAGTTGCGATCCAGGTGGAACAGCTGTTCATGCAAGTGAAGATGTCGCCTTCGGATCTCCGTAAGGGGAAAGACCTCAATCCTTTGTCAGTTGAGACTCAGTTGTCCGAGGTGAGGAAAGCGAGTGTGGAGATCCTGGATTTGGAAGATTGGTCTGATTACGCGAGGGCGATAAGCAGCCAAATCGAGAAGACGGTGCTGTGCATTGTGAACTCGGAAATCAGGAATGTGTTGAAGGACTCTCTGAAGTGCTTTCGGGAAGGGTCTTCGACATCTTGCAGATTGACAAGTTGAACTTCGAGGGATAAAAATGAAGAGCTTAGTGCCAGAAATACGAGTCCAATTGCTGGTAAATTGAACTCAACATCGAAACTTCACAAAGAGTTAATTTGTATATTTACCTATTCTAAGCAAGCGTTCATTTAATACGTCACGCTATTTTTAATCTTATTTTACACACCCGCCCTTTTATGTCACGCATTGTCGCGTTATCCTATCCCACTGAACTCTAACTGTAACTGCTGGAAGACTCAAAACTTGCTTCCTCTATGGGAGCGTTGAAGCCACGGAGTAAAGAAGAAGGTGGAGGTGCGATCAAGTCAAAAACCGGTTTGCAATGTGAAGTAAGCAATCGCTTAAAAAGTAGGTACTGGCGAAGTATTTGGCGCTAGTCCAAAGCACTACTTTGTACCAGTATTTGGCGATAATTTATTTTATAATTTAATTTACCTATGAAGTGGGAATAATTGCATCCTTTATCGATTTGGAACTTGTACTGTATCCCACAACTGCACAAATAGTCATTTTTTTAGTTTTATCATGCGTTTTCTTAATTCGAAAATAATGCATCCCTCGTAGAAAAATCACTGCAAACTAGGTTTGTTTGTGCCTAGTTTGGAGTTGCTAACTTACGTCTCATGAAATCTCGCCAAATCATCTCCACCTTTTTCTTTACTCCGTGGTTGAAGCCAATTGAAAGCAGCCATGCTGTTCCCCAACATTTTTTAAAATGTGATTTAGTGGTGTTTTTTTAATACCATAGCATTGTAGAGATATTAAATGCATATAAATTTTATTTTCTTCTTATAGAATTAATTTTTATATTGCCAAACAAATAGTTTTTGCTCTTGCTATTTATTTACTTCGACTTTGACTTGCAAATGACTTCTTATTTTAGTAGCAGATTGCGTTTAAAATGGGTTTAAAAATAAAATGAAAAAACTTAGCAAAAAGCAATACATGTCGACTTATTTTAGCATGAAAAATATACGAAATATTGCGATATCAAGAAAAGTGAGGCACATCACGGCGGCTTCCACATTGACTTCAAGTCAACAAAATGTCTTGCCCGATCCAGATGTTACAGTTAGATATTGGTGACCTATCCTCGTTCCGCCATATCACGTCATGTTAAATTATTGTTCATGAAAAACCTTCATGAAAACTTCCACTATGTGTGTTTCACCAAAGATTCCATTAGAAAGATAGTAACTTCCATAAAAGGTTACTTATATCAAAGTTTGTGAAAGAAATTGTCAGCATTTTTCCTACAAAGTTTTGATACATCAAGCAACCATCTACCCCCCCCCCCTTCCCCCCCGAGGGTGTGTGACGTAATAACTGAACGGTCCATAAGTTAGTACTCAGCTAAAAAAAAAAGTCAACCAAGTACTTTCAATAAAATTGTGATAATCCATGCTCTTTTAAGGTCACTAAAGTTGTAAATTAAAGCTGGCATATAAATTCTAAAAAATATTTTTTATTTGAAAGTATACGGCTGAAAAGTTGAAAAGTGAGAGAAATTGTTCCAAATAGTTGTAATTCAATACAAAGGTTTTTGGTTGATTTTTTTTATCTGGGTAAGTAACTTAAGGAATGGATTAAATGTCTCTAGTCCTTTAAATGAACTATGAACTGTGA
Source organism: Troglohyphantes excavatus (assembly GCA_963932185.1). NCBI lineage: Eukaryota > Metazoa > Arthropoda > Arachnida > Araneae > Linyphiidae > Troglohyphantes > Troglohyphantes excavatus. Next base: position 15,882,752 of record OZ010671.1, read on the forward strand.
TTTATGCATTATCCATCCATGATTAATTTATTTACTCATTCATTATTTATTGATTCATTATTCATTTAGTCATTTTTTACACTGTAATTAGGTACCTAAAAATGAGTACTTGAACCTGCTCGTTTTTCTGTAAGTATGATTGTATCGTAAACGAGCATATGACATACTCAAATACAAGAAACCGTACTTTCACAAAAAGAAGCATTGTGTTTTAATATTGCTAATATCAACTTCCGTTCAAGCGATCTTAATGAAACCTCACAAACTTAAAATAGTAATTCAGAAGAGGGTTTCCCACATTATTTAATGTCGATTGTTTAAATAGAAACTGAGTTATTACAACTCAATTATTTTACTTCCCATTCTTTTGATACATCTTTTTTAACATTTCTTCTGTTTATAATTTTTTAATGAAGCCATAGTAATTTAACGAATAAGGCACTGGACTGCGGTGCTAAGGATCTGGGTTCGATTCCCGGTAAGAATTGGTTATAATTCTAGATACTTATCAATAGTTATTCATGAAGGCTGCCTATGTATGCAAGCATGTACTCATTTTTGGGTAGTTTTTTTTTCCAAAATTGAAACTCATTCATTCGGAACCATGATTAGCATTGAATGTAATCAAAAATGAGTATACATTTTACTTATTTTCGAGTACCTATTTTTAACAGTGTATTGATTCATTATTTACCTATTCATTAATTTATTGATTCATTATTTATTTTATACATTATTTATTGACACTCGTTTTTTGTCAACGAAAACTTATCACCTGAAATCGTAAATATGTTCTGTTACGTTTGAACGAAATAAAATATTAATTTAGAAAATATGTCCAAGTCTCTTCATTGTTTTTATTAATTTACTTAATGTTATTTAAGTTGTAAGTTATGACATACAAAAATTTATTTAAAGTTATGACCTTTCATAGCTACTTAAAATGAGAGGAGACGGGAATCATTGATTAAAAAAAAATTCTTCATAAGTAAATAAGTTTTCCAGTTTCGAAACTCGTTAAATCCAAAAATCGAATATCGAGATTTTCACTCCATTTTGATCGTTGAAGCAACCTGTGTGGGGTGGATAGTTCAAACAGTTGCAAATCTCTTTAAATCCGACTGTCACTCATACCCTTCCCTTCGAGCATGAATGGACTGTAGTAGAGCGAATAGGACGTCATATTCGTGAAACCAACATCTCGGACCATATGGCCTCAAACACGTGACTTCTATTCAAAATTTTCAATTAAAAAATACTCGCTATTGGCTGATGAATTGGGAAATGTGTAACAGTGAAAATTTATGAATGGAATGACGTAATTAATCACGTGTCTGAGGCCATACGTATTGGTCTCACTTTGATGTTAGCGAGATTATGACATTATATTTTCTCTATTATGAAGGATCCATGCTTGAAACTCATACCCGTTAAATCCATGCGATTCAACCTGCGTCAAAACAAGTTATATCCTCCTCTGGAGCTGGTACTTGGAGCACTTGGTTTGACTACAAAACTCGTTAAATTCTCGTTCTTTTCTCTCATTATTTTTTCAATATTACCAGCCTCCGATCAATATTATTCACTTATTTTTGCATAAGAGAATGGCAACATTGTTTCACGTGAGGGTAATATATTACTGCTAAATTAAAAAAATCCTTCATAATACAGCAAAACTCTTTAAATCCTAAAAAAATATTAAATAACCGAATTTAATCCGAACAAAAATTTGAACTTAATTACTATTTAGTTAATAATTATAAATTAGAATGATTGAACAAAGTTAAAACTAAGTTAATAATTATAATAACTATAAGTTATTTTTTGTAAGCAATTTAATGCACATTTAAAAAATTGTACTTTTTTTACATCTTTATGTTCTTGTTTATGTTCAAAGGATGTTTAATTTATAATCCAATAAAAAATATTGAAACCTTTTAATTAAACTATTTACTTTTTAAAACATTAAAATTTTATATAAAAAATTATGAGTCAATATTATAGTATTTTTGAAATTGAAATTATTTTTAACTCATTCCATTCCACAGTAGAGGAAAGTGTTTACTGACTCACCTAACAGTAGCGTGGGAGGGCTGAAATAGATTTATAAATTTAATTACGAATACATGGACATATTAACACACAAAGTACATATTCACAGAAAATTTATAATTTTATTTTTCAAATCAAAAATTTAAAAATTCCGATTTCTAGATCAAATAATATTTTGCATACATAAACTTTATAAAAGGAAATATTGTTGAAAAATAGTTCGGAAATATTAGGGAAACAAAATTCTGATATCAACTGTTTTTATGCCTATAGTTGTAAATCTATTAAATTAAACCGTGGACGTAGTTTTGAATGTCGCCAACGCGGTCGTCTCCAAATAACATGGAGCATAATGATGGAAGGCGAGGGAATCAAGGCTGGTTGGGCGAGCTGGCAAGAAGCAATGAATGCTGTAAGTGGTAGGATGCATTGGAAATCTAAACTGAAGGCCTTATCTATAGGTTGGAAATCTAAAAGGTTGGAAATCTAAACTGAAGGAAATCTAAACTGAAGGCCCTGCGCCCATGGGCATGATAAGAAATGATGATGATAGTTTTGAATGTAAAAATAATACATGATATCGTTTGAAAAGTTGCGTTTAGAATTGCTCTTGAAATCCATCAATCAATCATCTACAATACTGTACATATTTCATGAACTAAAATAATATATTTAAGTTTTAAAGCACAAACATAAACAAGCAAAAACAAGCAATACTTGAAATTGAAATAAAAAAAAATCAATATCAAAATAACAATAAAATAATTTCTTACAAGTACAGAATCGATGATGGAATCTTCCATCAAACAATTGTTAATTATAACAATGCAATAATTTACATGTCATCAGAGTTCTCATAACACATCAAAGACAAGAATTTTTAACTCTGTTCTTGGACGCCATTGTTCCAGTATTTGAAAGTTAATGTCATAATTTCTTGAGTTTACAAGATAACATTAAATTATGTATTGGTAAACTGCCGCGGGGTGAAGTTTGCTTGTTGGGTGGGAGGTGCTTGTTGTAAAGGACTCCATTGCTTTTTTGGAATTTCGACAGGAGTTGTCAGATAATTCCTCTTGAAATTTACAAGTCTCCATTTTTCGGAAATGTGTTCTTTATCTCTCATTTGTCGCATCGGCGTCTGAAAGTCAACACATATTCGATGAAGGGTCGATAACTTGTGCTAAGGGAACATATCTGAAAACAAAAACAAAATATTGAAGACATAAAAGAAATCATCGCACTGTAAAAAAAAAAGTGCTTAAAAATCAGTACATGGACGTAATCGTTTTTCTTTGAGTACAGTGGCATCGTAAATGAGCGATGAAGTACTTAAATTTAAGTAATCGCACTTTCGCAAAAATGAGCCGTATGGTTTAATATTGCTAAGTTCAGTTTCTGTTCAAGCCATCTTAACAAAGTGATCTGGCAAACTTAAAATATTTGTTCAGAAGATGGTTTTCCACAATATTGGATGTCGATCGCTTAAATGGAAACTGAGTTATTACAACTCAATTATCTTACTTTCCATTTTTTTGCTACGCCTATTTAACATTACTTCTGTTTGCAACTTCTTCTCTGGTAGAACAACGGATAAGGCCCTGGACTTCGGTGCGGACGACATCAGGTAGACGGATTGGGTTCGATTACCGGTAAGATTGTTGAAATTTATTAAAAGTGATTTATGAAGGCAGCCTATCTAGGCAAGCAACCGCTCCTTTTATTCATTTTACTCATTTTTTGAGTAAATGTCCTTTTTAAAAATGAAACTTATGTATTCGGAGCTATGATAAGCATCTAATGAAATAAAAAATGAGTACATTTTACTTATTTTTAAGTACCTATTTTTAACAGTGCGTATCATGCGGGTCTAACAGATGTAAGCATAGACATCTAATACATAGGACAGTCGTTGATAAAAACAAATCAAATAGAAAACATATAAAAGAAAAGTTAAAAAGAAAAAAAACTATATTGCAAAGTAGTGGCCAATAAAATTTCAGAAAACGTTGAAAATACACTTTTGGTTCGCACATTGGTGACAATTAGGTGGCCGATTGATCTTGGCCAATTAGGTGGCCGATTGATCTTGGCCAATTAGGTGGCCGATTGATCTTGGCCAATTAGGTAGCCGATTGATTTTGGCCAATTAGGTGGCCGATTGATCTTGGCCAATTAGGTGGCCGATTGATCTTGGCCAATTAGGTGGCCGATTGATTTTGGCCAATTAGGTGGCCGATTGATCTTGGCCAATTAGGTGGCCGATTGATCTTGGCCAATTAGGTGGCCGATTGATCTTGGCCAATTAGGTGGCCAAGGGAAATCAATTAAAAGGAACCGTGCATAATGTTACCTGTTGTTCAGTTGGTAGCCTTTGAGACATTAGCCTAAAGCGATATCTGCTTCGAATGTAGGAACCAACTGGAAGCTGCCATGTATGACTCTGAAAACACAAATACAAGAAAATATTGTTTATTAGAAATTTAAATATACAATTATATATATTGTTTACTTTGAAAAATGGCTGCTACCTTAAATTGTTTTCTCAAAGTCAAGAGACGTTTAAAGTGCTACATGCTTAAATTAAAAAAAGTATTTCACAGTAGACACTGTATTTTTTATTGTGCTTAAAATAAAAAATATTCATTATAAGAATATTATATACATTTTTTGGTAGGAATTCTTAATATGTTTCGGGAAATATAATTATATTTTTAAAAAAATTACATAAAAACAAATATTTATGATTGGTTTGATTTAAATTAACTATTTTTCAAGATTATATAAATTTCCAATATTTCTTTATAAACAACACTTACATTAAATACATATAAAAAATATATATTTTGTAGGTGGTTTTATATAAATTAATACAAAAATTGTCCCATATAAAAATAATATACTACTAGGAGGGTCCTCCAATCTGCTTCAGGGACGCTCCATCAACCGTATTGAAATATATATTTGATGTCAAAATTATTGTGAAAAACGTTTATTGTAAAAATTATTAAAATAAATACTTTACTAGCATGCCTTTGCGATAACTATCGCATGAACCCCCTTCCCCCAACCTCACACACCTATTCGGGTGAAAGATATTAGCGAATATTTTAAAGCCAAAAAACCTTTAAAAAATATATTTTAACGTCTGTTCATAAATGGAAGCATTATCAACAACTTGCTTAAAAAGGCCGTTAAAATTAATTATTTAAAACCATATTTTTAGAGAAGCCGTTGATATTATGACATGAAAGTACGATTCGTCACTGGTCCGTGAAATTATCTTTCTTTTTTATACCACATGTTAAGAATCGTTACGTCTAAGCGGCATAAAAGCGATCTTAACCACAAAAATAGTATATATGATTGATAATTTTTTTTAATTATCGAGTCATTAATAAATATTTAAATTAAAAGTTTTGTTCAGCAATAAATGCTTTAATATTTTATTTTTTTTGCAGTAATAAATATTTATTTTTGGAAATTTATTAAGTGGTGTAGAAATAACTATAATTTATCTAATATGTGAAGTTTAAATTCGTATATGCATTACTATGTAATATTACATATGTAACATACCACATATATATTACATATGTAACATACCACATATATATTACATATGTAACATACCACATATATATTACATATGTAACATACCACATATATATTACATATGTAACATACCACATAAAACTACAACATTTTCTCCCTGGAAGCTAGTATAATACTTTAAAACTTTTATAAACTACACTGTTAAAAAATTCTGTTCAACGATGTACCATATCGTGGTGCAAAACAGATGTCTACACCATATTATGGTGCAATCTAAGTTGAACCAAAAATTCTTTATCGGAAAAAAGAGATAATTGTTTCACCGATAATTCTTTCAACCTTTTTAACTGTAATCGACATTTTCGCTGTCGCTACATCAACAAGCACCTCCAAGAAAGACAACGACGAACATGGGTCCCCGTGGCCCAGTGGATAAAGGCGTTCATCTATAAATCAGAGGATTCCTAGTTCGAGCCCGACCGGCGTCAAGTTGTCATCTTGCGGTCGAAGATTCGCTACAAAAATACTGCTACTACAATACTAAGAGAACTCGAATGTTGAGTTTATGTAACTTTATGAGTTTTTGTACAAACTTTCGTGACTAAACCATCCGCTGTAAAACGGTGAAACTAAGCACCAAATGTTGGTGGCAGCTAAATGGGTACCAAAGTTTGGGGCAAGGTCGTAATAATTTGTAACAGTGTACCTGAGAAATAGCTTCTCTTTTTTCAATGCTGTTGGTTGACTTTTCGCTCCTCAGGGATTCTCTAGGACAAGACATATAATGGCTTCCACCGCAGTACTCAATCACGGCGTCGTTGTCTTCAGTACTAGTGTGGAAAAATCGAAAAATATAAAGTTAATACACTGTAAAAAAAGTTACATAAAATTGAAGCCCCCTCACCTTCCCAATTGAACTCTTACGACAGAGAAAATAGTTTTACAGAATGTGTCCTGAAATATTTTTTTAGTGTTCTAACAACAATGGCAATGATTTTATTGAATGTCTGTAACATATCTAAAGGAATTGTTCAACTTCCCCTCAATTGAACTCTTATGACAGAGAAAATAGTTTTACAGAATGTGTCCTGAAATATTTTTTTAGTGTTCTAACAACAATGGCAATGATTTTATTGAATGCCTGTAACATTTCTGAAGGAATTGTTCAACTTCCCCTCAATTGAACTCTTATGACAGAGAAAATAGTTTTACAGAATGTGTCCTGAAATATTTTTTTAATGTTCTAACAACAATGGCAATGATTTTATTGAATGCCTGTAACATTTCTGAAGGAATTGTTCAACTTCCCCTCAATTGAACTCTTATGACAGAGAAAATAGTTTTACAGAATGTGTCCTGAAATATTTTTTTAGTGTTCTAACAACAATGGCAATGATTTCATTGCGCGTAACATTTCTGAAGGAATTGTTTAACTTCCCCTCAATTGAACTCTTATGACAGAGAAAATAGTTTTACAGAATGTGTCCTGAAATATTTTTTTAGTGTTCTAACAACAATGGCAATGATTTTATTGAATGCCTGTAACATTTCTGAAGGAATTGTTCAACTTCCCCTCAATTGAACTCTTATGACAGAGAAAATAGTTTTACAGAATGTGTCCTGAAATATTTTTTTAGTGTTCTAACAACAATGGCAATGATTTCATTGCGCGTAACATTTCTGAAGGAATTGTTTAACTTCCCCTCAATTGAACTCTTATGACAGAGAAAATCGTTTTACAGAATGTGTCCTGAAATATTTTTTTAGTGTTCTAACAACAATGGCAATGATTTTATTGAATGCCTGTAACATTTCTGAAGGAATTGTTCAACTTCCCCTCAATTGAACTCTTATGACAGAGAAAATAGTTTTACAGAATGTGTCCTGAAATATTTTTTTAGTGTTCTAACAACAATGGCAATGATTTTATTGAATGCCTGTAACATTTCTGAAGGAATTGTTCAACTTCCCCTCAATTGAACTCTTATGACAGAGAAAATAGTTTTACAGAATGTGTCCTGAAATATTTTTTTAGTGTTCTAACAACAATGGCAATGATTTCATTGCGCGTAACATTTCTGAAGGAATTGTTTAACTTCCCCTCAATTGAACTCTTATGACAGAGAAAATAGTTTTACAGAATGTGTCCTGAAATATTTTTTTAGTGTTCTAACAACAATGGCAATGATTTTATTGAATGCCTGTAACATTTCTGAAGGAATTGTTCAACTTCCCCTCAATTGAACTCTTATGACAGAGAAAATAGTTTTACAGAATGTGTCCTGAAATATTTTTTTAGTGTTCTAACAACAATGGCATGATTTCATTGCGCGTAACATTTCTGAAGGAATTGTTTAACTTCCCCTCAATTGAACTCCTATGACAGGGAAAATAGTTTTACAGAATTTGTTCTGAAACTTTCTTTACACTTTTGACAAGACAACTATTTTTATTGAATGTGTGTATAGTAACACTGCTGACAAAAATAAATAGAGAGAGAGAGCTTAATGTTTTAATATATATATATATATATATATATATATATATATATATATATATGTACATTTTTATCTTACGCGGTTTCTCAGATATAGGTAATGAAATAAATGTAAAACTCTGTTTATAAATAAGAGTTTAGCATTATAAATATAATTTTATATTTTCGGTCATATCTCTATCTTATTTTAAGAATACATAATAAGAACTAATAAGAAGCTTATAAGCCTACTTTATAAGAAGTTAAGAGAGGTTATAGACATACGTATATAATTATTGTTTCTACATAATTATTGTGACGTCATTAATGTTCCTTTAGGTACATAAACAAAAAAAAATATCGATTGTTTACCAAATAGACTTTTATGTTTAATTTTGAAAACATTACGATAATTACAAACAAATAAATGTATTCCAAATGTGATTGTCGGATTGTTTATTTTCCCAAAATCTGTGCTACTTTTAATTTACCAAGCAAAGAACTTTTCCAAAGTTCCTTTAGAAGAAGCAAACTTTTGGACATTTCCCCTATTTTCCGACAATGTCAATAATGCCAGCCAATGGACTAGGATTTTAAACGTATATATGGGAACAGTCGCTGTCCAAATTATATCGCACAGACATAGAGACTCCGATACCCTTGCATTAACAATTGAACCTCACAAATTCCGAAAACATAAATATTACTACTTTCAAAACATTTAAAAAGGAATTCTACGGTTAAAGTTTGTTGCCATGGCAACCCAACACAGACATTAGCTCGAAAGGGTGACCAAATGTAAACAGAGGAGGCCATTAGCAAATGTAAACGATGTATTTGTGTATAAAAACAATACCCAAAAGCTCAACTATATAATTTTAAAGTAATTCGAAAAAAACTACAGTGTGTGTGCTTCAATCTAAAATGAAGTCTGTAATTGACGTTTTTTGAAATTTAAGGTATGTAGGAGCAAAGAAGGTGTGCCTGACTCCTTTACCACAACTTCTGGATGTTTATTTTGTAGAAAAATGCACAGATTAGCATTTAAATATCATTTCAGTACTTTCTAATATTGTTTGTTCATTAGCGAATGTTTGTCCATTGCATCAGTTGATGCAAACGTTAACAGAGGGCTTCACAATGTTCATAACATTTAAAACGTTATTCTTTTAGAATGGTGTCTTTTGAAGGATATGAAGTTCAATGTTTGTTTATTAAAAATCTGAAATATTTTTGACAAAATACATTTACAGTATTTTTTGTAAATACTCTCTCCCCCGGTACTGTAGTAATTGCAAAAGGTTAGAACATTAAATCGTTCTAAGAGCACCATATGGGATCTTTTGTGGTATTTACTTATAATGTGCGTACATTTTTCGCTTGGTCAACAATGTAATTTTTGTTTTCGTGTTGTAGATTGTTCTGCTGCATAGTTTTATACATAAAGTTACCCTTCATAAAATGGCAACACAAAGTTAAACAATTCCCCTAACATACTTTCTGTCTAATTAAAACTAAACAATTATCATAATTTTGATATAGAAATATACAGCACTATATACAATTATATAGTGCCAGGTGTCTTAACAAAAATATCAGAATGGTGTCAGATGATACGTTTGCTAAAATTTGCTACTTAAACATGTATAATTTATCCTTTAACTGCACAAACAATAAATTTAATTGGGCCATCTCAATAAGAACTATTTTACAAAACGCTGGTTTTTAATTTATTTGGCTTTCACACGATTATAAAGTCGCTGAACATTACATTTCAACGATTGTACAAGTATACCATGACCAATACACAAAAAATGATCTTGCTTCAATGAACAATAGAATTAACCACTCACAGTATAAATATATCGAAACTCACATTTAATCGAAGACTATTTAATTTCAAATATAGATATCACTATAAAAATAATTATTAAACAAATTCGTTGCAATCAATCATGTATATTTTTTTAAGGAGTTGCTTTCGAAATTTTTCCTAATAATTCCTGCAAATTTTGTAACACAACAGGAAATGAAACCTGGGATCATGTATTGGTAGCCTGTCCGATTCATGATGCATTCAGACGAAAATACTTATCATCAATTAAATCCAGTAAAATTTCAACCACCCTAAAATTTTACAAAAAAGAATGTTTTTGTTTTTATAATTACGCAATCTTTGTTTTAAAATTCCGGGAGGACTTGATCAGTGAACTTGTGACGAAATAACAGATTAAAACCCTAATTCTAATTGCTCATGTAATTTATTTTTGTCTTTTTTTGCATATTTGTTCAAATTGTGCTCTAATTTTTTTTTAATGTATTATATTGTATTTTGTGTTATCTAATTTTGTATCCGCTTTTGTTAAATTATGTTGCCAACCCTTGTAATTGGGCTACGGCCCACTTCAATAAACTTATATATCTATTTATCTATATCAGATTGGACTGTTAAGCTGTTAAATGGGGTATGTCTTTTAATATCAGTAAATGCCAGGTTTTGTACATGGTACCAAAAATAGAAAGGCCGCCTATGTTTTTACAGGGAGCAAAAACTCAAAATAGTGATAAAGTCAGTGATGAAAACAAAATTTAGAACCGAATGAGCTGATATCAGCGGAAAAGGAATCGGAGAAAATTACTTTTGTTAAATATGTGAAGGTTATGGTTTCGTCTAAAGTTAAATGATACAATGACGAAACAGTTGACGAAACTGACAAAATAGCGTTGACGATCGCAGAATGCTAAGAAACGAGAGTGTTGTCTCTGAAAATGAGGATGTAGCGCCAGAGGGCCCTATGAAAACATTGCAGTAAGGGCAGCCCGACTTTAAATGGGGGCCCCTTACTGCCCTGGAACATTGAATCCAACTTTTGCATGCCCATTATATTTATACCTTAATGACATTAAAATGAAACATTAAAATAATATTTTAATAAATAATGTTTATTCCTAATGTTCATGTATGTTATGAATTTTTCTCCAATATCTGAATGAATTTAACAATACAAGTGACCCATTTTGTTTACTGAAGTTTGTAATGCATTTTTATAGGTAAATTTAGTAACAAACATTTTTTTTGTGTTAAATATTTATATAATATGTGTGATTTGGGGCCCCTCAAAAATGTAAAGTGTAAGCCTGGGGGGTTTCACGGGCCTATTCGGTAATCAGGCCCTGTGTAGCGGAATGCGTATGATTGTGCGTAGCATCCCTCGAACCTGAGGGATGCTACGCCGCTACTCTGCCAGTCAGGCTAAATAAATTACTCGAGCTTAAGCGGGAGTATCGGGTATACGAAGGACCACCCCAGTACCCTTCTCAGTGAGCCGGACATAGGAACGAATGAAGAGCACCCGTGAAACGCATCACGTGATTGAAGGACTAAAGATAAGCAAGTTTCATTGAATAATGTGTGGTGGAAGCTGTGTTCAGCCCAGATCATCAATGTAGCATTGCAATTGGCAGTTACTCGGAATCGAACCTGGGACATTCTACATGCTACGTCGATGCTCTACCAGTCAGGCTATAGTAATTACTCGAGCTTAAGTGGGAGTATCGGGTATTTGAAGTGACAACCACAAAGGAAGGAGGGACTGAAGCACCACTCGGGCCTCGGAGGTCTAGAGTGTGGCTGTCAGGGTTAGTGATTTGTCGTGTAGGGTCTCAGAGGGTTGATACCGGAGCGTGTCTTACCTGATGTGCAACGTGAGGTTGGAGTGCGGGAAGTGCCTCGATATGTTGACGCTGCAGAAGTAGGACGTGGAGCCGAGGTCCTCCGCGCGGTGTTCCGTGCAGTGCTCCGGCAGGAGGGTGGAGTTCAGCTCGAGCAGGTGGAGCAGGACGGATTCGGAATCTGGAAAAGAACCAACTTGGACTTCAGGGAGTCATTCGCGGTGGTTCTAAATGGATTGGCGTGGTATCACTCCGTTCCGTTTGGAGCGACATAAAAAATGGATGGTCATTCACGAACGCCCCATCAGTACACTTTCTAGAATTGACTTAGGGCCTCCGTGGCCGAGTGGATAAAGGTGTCAGCTGGGATTCAAAGGGTTTCCTGGTTCAATCCTGTGCGACGGACTTGACTAAGAAAAGTAAAAAAGTAGTGATCTTGTGATCGGAGGATTGCCAGCTTCACTAAAAATACTAGGAATAGCGTCCAGAACATCCACAAAAATTATCGACGTGTATATATCGCGACGGGACTGGTGCATGATAAATCTGATCGATCCGACGTCGTGTCCTAACGTCTATTGAAGGCGTTGGGTGCTAGTTCAGGTGTTTCCTCGTCATCTGACCATGGTTCAAAAATGCGAGGCATCGTTCCCGGGTCTTTCCTTCGAGATAGGCCCCGAACTGTCGCCAATAGCCCACTGTGCAGCTCTAGTGCGACGTTATTTAATCAAACCAAACCAATTAAACCTAAACTCTACTAAACTCTCTACACGGATGTTTTTTGCGGAACGATGAGGAACACAACGAAACTAACAACTCACCGATTACAAACTCTGCAAGTCGAGATTCAGACCCAGTAAGCAGCGATATTGCGAAAAGTAGCGATATTGAGATCGGAAGGTTTTACCACCTTCCGTACAAAAATACTTAGAAAATCGTCCAGAACATCCAATAAATTATACCGGCGTTTTACCATAATATGGGGGGGGGGGGGGGGGGGGGTAGCGAAAACGCGAATTTTGGTTCAACGTTTTACCATAATATGGGTAGCGAAAACACGAATTTTGGTTCAACATTTTACCATAAATTGATGTAGCGAAAACGCAAATTTTGGTTCAACGTTTTACCATAAAATGGGGTAGCGAAAACGCGAATTTTAGTGCAACGTTTTACCACTAAATGGTATCCGTGGTAGCACCATAAAATGGTAAAACTAAGCACCAACTAATGGGTGCAACTAAATAGGTACCAAATTTGGTGCAACGTCGTACTAAATTTTTAACAGTGTACATCTTCGAGCATGAATGGTCTGTAGTATAGAGAATATGACGTCATAATCGTGAAGCCAACATCTCAGAGCGAAAGGCCCATATCACGTACCATCTCTTCAAAATTATGAATTAAAAAATACTCGCGATTGGCTGATTAATTGGGAAATGTGTAACAGTGAACATATATGAATGGAATGACGTAATTAACCACGTGTCTGAGGCCATACATGTTGGCTTCACTTTGGTGTTATCTAGAGTGACGTCATGACTTCTCTACTACAAAGGATCCATGCTCGAAGGTGTGCATCACCATGGGCTTCATGCAAGAGAGCGAAAGATATTGCAAATCTGACCTGTTCTGAAGTTTTGACTGTTCTCTCCCGCCTCGTCCTCTGTCTCGATCATCCGCTTCTTGATGTTCGACACAGTGGACGGGTGACTCTGTCCTTCGTCGTCGTCTTTGTCCACTTGATGATGCTGACCCTCGTCTTTGCGGTTTTCAGGTTTCTTTTGATTGGAAGCTATGTAAAAATATAGAAAAAATTTAGCGTAACTTCTTTTTTAATACAGAATCATTTGAACACGACTGACACATTGACTGGTTTTACAATATAAAATTGTTTTGCATTCTTGCATAATTAGGAAATTATTTTAACGATTTCCTTTAAAATTTCTGTGGTAATGCAATGTTGAGATTTCTTGAGATATAAACCGAGAAATAGCGAAGAAATGTGCAAATATTTCAATTAAAAAAATAGTAAATAAAAAAAGTCCTATTTAATAAATGGATTATTTCTGAACTACCATGTCCGTGTGATAATTATCGCATAACCCCCCTCCACCACCACCACACACACAGACACACACCACAGCACATACCCAATAGTTGTAAAGGTGAAATATATTAACGAATCTTTTATGGACCAAAAAACATCAAAAAGTTTCATGATCTGCTCGTAGAGGCAGCATTATCAACGGCTTGTTTAAAAAAAAACGTTAAAATTAATTATTTTAAACGCTAAAATTAATTATTTTAAACGCTATAAAAAAACAGTTCATATTTATGAGATGAAAGTACGATTCGTCACTGATCTATGAAATTCTCTTTCTTTTTAACTCTTATGTTTTAATATTCGATGAGTCTAAGGGGCGTAAAACGGATCGTTACTACAGAAAAAAGTATAAGGCTTAATTTCAGAATAAGGTTATTGTTATGTTATCAAGACGAGTTAATCACTACCTGTCGCGGTTACATTGATTGGTAAGTAACATTAAATTATTTAACGTTACACATCTTGTAATTCATATTCTTCTACAAGGATAACCATAATACAAGAGTTAGGTGTCAACCTACCGGAGTCCGCTCTGCTCCCGCTCTTCTTCTCGACTTTGTGCCTGAGCAGCGAGTTCTCTTCCTCTGCCATCATCTCTTCCTCGGCGTCGGCGAAGTGGTCGTCGCAGCAGAAGACAGGGCACTCGTCCTGCAGGCAGTCCGCGGAGTCCTCGTAGAAGCCCTCTTCGGGGAATGGGGTCTTGGGGCCGGACGACTTGCCCCCGTGCTTCGGCGTCACACCTAGAATGGAATCGCAGAGAATCTATATATTTAAAAGGCAAGACCGTATATTGTCACAGTCACTCATATTAAAGTATATAACCAATTTTTCAAGGTGTCACATGAAAGGGAATGAACTGTGGATGTGCCAAAACTATAAATATTAAGGTTTGATTGATTGATGGATTGGTTTCAGGTTGTCCATTTCATTCCTCATTTATGAGATTAAGACAGCCACACACAATCAACATACACACAATTACCTCATTATTTTTTAACGAAGGTCAGATGGCCAGGTATCACCTGAGTTGGCACCCAACGCAACCTGAATAGTCGTCAAGTCATTGGACCCCAATCAGATTTATCGTGCACCAGTCCCGTATATACGCCAGTATTATTATCGAATATTTAGTATTTTTAGTATTTCAGTAGCGAAGAGGGCTACATCCGATCGCAAGGTCGCTACACTTTTACTTTTCTTTGTCAAGTCTACTCAGTCGATCTTATCCGTTGTACTACCCGGGCGACGTGAAGAAGTTATAAACAGAAGAAATGTTAAAAAGGTGGTGTGATAAAAGAATGGGAAGTAAGACAATAGAGTTGTAATAACTCAATCTCCATTTACGCAGTCGACATCAAAGGAAGTGGAAAACCGTCTTCTGAACACCTATTTTAAGTTTGCCAGGTCGCTTGAACAGAATCTCAGATTGCCAGTAATAAATCACATTGCTCATTTTTGAGAAAGCACGGATACTAAAATTTGAGTACGCCATCGCTCATTTATGATGCAAAGAAAACCAGTATGTTCAAGTACTCATTTTTAAGTACCTTTTTTTACAGTGAAGTTTTTATGAGGTTATGTCTTCTATTGATGTACACCCAATAAATTATAGTCATCTTTAGTTTTTAACTTTAAAATTAAATGTACAAGTCAGACAGTTAAAAGATGGTTAGGCCGTTATATTGAAGTGTCCAGTAACTGTAACTAGTGTTTAAATAGCTACTGGAAGTAAAAATACAAACTTTTTAGCCTATTTTGAAAACGTTTTGTACATATATATATTTATTTATTAATTTTTCAACTATCCGATTTACTATATTGAAATAATTGAACTGTTTAGTTAAAAAAGATTTCAGGTGGTTCTGGAGTACCCGGGGCCGAAGGCCCCACAACCTCCATCATGAGTGCATATGACTATGCGTAGTGAACACATGAAGTTAACTTGAAGTTCCCTCAGATTGAAAGAAACTCACAGCATGCCGTCCGGGTGGAAGGCGCAGGAACGGGGCAGAAGGGGCGGAGCCTAAGCTGAGCCGGCTTCCGATTGGCCAGGAGGCGTGGTCTCAACGTCTTTTCCGGCGAAGAAGTCGAAGAAGGCCTGTAGCTTGGACAGTGGATTCTCCTGTTCTCGAAGCCGCTTAATTAAGCTTTTAATATCAGCGTCTCCAGAGAAAATCAAAGCTATCTCCTTGAATAGCTCTAGAACTGGGGCAGCATCATTAAGCTGCCGGGCAATAGATAGGGAGTTTAACTGGTTTGGGCGAGGAATGAAAGCCAGTGAACTAGTTTTAGAAGGATCAGGGGGATTAAAGTGGTTTGGGCGTTTTTTAAATTTAACTGGCGGCTTTTTGGTGGAAGAGCGAAATGCTCTTTTACTTTCCGATTGAACTGTTTAGTTGTTCTCTCTCGGTAATAATATACAAATGCTTTTGTTACAAAATTACTGGTATGTATTTTTATTACAGGAAATGAAAAAGTTCAGTTGGGTTAATTTTTAAGTACATTTTTTTTACAGTGTGCCTACCAGATTCTTTTCTCGTTGACGTCATTCTTACCGTGTGTGCTGTCTTGAGTAGTTTTCAGTGTTTTAGAACTCGAAGGTTCGTAGGAACTTGACATAGTAATGGACGGAAATAGAGTGGACAACATTTGGCTTCTTTCCTTCATGGATGTGGTTGAGTTCCACGGTGGAGGACTGGAAATAAAATTGTTTTGTAGATGAGTATAAATACGTATACAATAAAGATGCTAATGTAACTGGGCACTTAAAGCTATTTGTACATTAGAAACTTCGAGTATGAATGGACTGTAGTAGAGCGAATATGACGTCATTATCGTGAAACCAAGATCTCAGAACGAATGGCCTCAGACACGCAGAGGTGGCGCCACTAGGGGGGCTGAGGGGGGCTGTAGCCCCCCTGTCGGGCAAGCCAAGCCCCCCCGTCGGGCAAAATTTTGAAGTTTGTCGGGGGAAAGCGTTATTTTAATTGTTAAAACCAAATTTTAATGAAAGGTTGAGTCGAATTTGCTTTTTTAATGAAATGAATCTGGGCCATATACCCGACAGAGCGAATTCCGACAAGCAGGTTACAATCCCGACAAAACTATAATTCCGACAGACCAAAATCCCGACAAAACTATAATTCCGACAGACCGAAATTCCGACAGCCTGTGGTGGCCGAATGGTTAGGAGTTCTTACGAGTACTCGATAGGCATAATTTTTATCTCTAGCTTGTGTGTAGCGATTCAGTAATCGGAGAGTTGTCAAATCCTTTCCTTTCGACACCAAAAAATATCCACCGCGTATAAGGGACTGGTGCACCCGGGTTTATCTGATTGTGGTCCACTGTCTTGGCGCTTATTGAGGTAGATTGCACCGGATGAGTTGATCTCGTCATCTGACCGTGGTTCAAAAATACGATCAAACAGTGTTCTCGGGTCTTTTCTTCCATATAAACCCTGATCCTTCTCCAATAACCCCCAACTGTGCAGCTCAAGTTCAATGTTAATACAACCAACCTATTCTAACAAACTAAATTCTCGACAATACAGTAATCCTATATAACCAAATTCTATAAACCAATATTTATTATTTTAGATAAAATTGTCAGTATTTTTATTATTTTATAGCTTTTTATACAAGGTTATGTATAAAGGTTCCACACACACACGTATACTATAGATATATTGTTATCATAATTTCAATTACATTATTTGTTACATATTTTACAATAAAAAGCAACACCGAAATTTCAAACTAAAACCCATGTTTCAAAATATCACCATTAAAAAAATGTAATATTAATCCAAATCATAAACTAAAGAAATATATGATCATATAATTAAAACATCATATCATCATGTACACGATATTTCATCACGCACATCATTGATTTTGTGCCAAAAAACAATCGCGATTTATTAAAACCACGCGGCGAAAGTATTTTTAAAAACTTTTATTAAGTCGGCCATCAATAAGAATTTCAATGAAACTATTGCTAATACTCAGTGGCGGATTTAAAGAACGGTAAATATACACAATTAGACAATGCCATTTGGGTCCCTGCAAGATCAGTCAGAAAAAAAAATAAGGACTTGAGGAAAAATATACTTTAAAAGTTTTAGGAAGTAAAGTGGTTAAAATGAATTTGTCAATATATATCATTAATGAATTTATTTTATAAAAGGAAAATTTCAAAAAGTTAGCATGTGTGTCGAAACTGTGCATTAACGAAATTATTTTGTGATCGTTCAAAAATTGAAGAACACGATTCAAAATTTAATTTAAAGTAAAAGATTTCATGTAAAAAATTAGTTCATTTTTTAAAAATGTTCTTTTAAGACCCAACATAAATCTTAACAGTGCTTATTTCACATGCTATATTTTTTCTTCTTCTGTTGGATTTATTTTGCGCGTATGAGCAGGATATGATTTAGAAAGTTCAGTACTATAGGCCCTACATCATTGAAGAGGGCCCTCTCGTAAAAATAGTCTCGAAAAATTAAAAATATCGCAAAATAAGTTTATTATTGATTTAAAACACGACTTAATTCTCACTTTTTTGGATAAATTGCTGAAAATTGCATTAATAATAACAACAATTTTGTCAAGTATTCGCCGGGGCCCCAAATCAGTCCCTGCGTATGAGACACGAGTCATTTTGTTTTAAGCAAAGAGCAGAGCCACAGCTCAGACGTGGAAACCACAAACGAAGGCCTATTCAGACGGCAGTAGCCAGATTTGCATTGTCGCAAGCCTGATTGTTTGTACTTGGGGAGTGACGATCCTGGGGACAAAGCATCCCCCGTTGTAAAAGTTTAACCTTGAGAAGGTCAGCTACCAGCTTTGGGTAGACAAAATCGCCTTCGGGGATATATGTTTGTATAGCAATAGGATATATGTATAGCACGCCGCTGTCTCCCCTAAAAAAAGAGATGGGGCAGTGAATGGTCAGCTACAGGGCCGTCTCGACTCTCGAAAGTAAGTGTACTTGTAGAAGTAAGTTTATGGTTCAGTTCTATTTTGTTGTTGGTGAAAGGCAAAACGTTTTTTTAAAGAGGAAAATTGTAGAGTGTCAACATTGCATTTAGATTTCAACTTTGATACTAATTCGGAAAGGTGAGATGTCTTAATAATTCTAGTGAAAATATTTCTATAAAAATTTTATTTGTGCCTGTGACTACTTAATATTACATTTATTTCGTTCAAAAAGAAGTCCAACCGTTTATTGATTTTTATGTTTTCCGTATTTAGAAGAACCAAACTAGTTTTGTCATTACTATTTCAGTATAGAAGATTTATTTAACCAATAAATTGTTTCGTCGTATGAGCTAGGTTTAGAAATGACTCTTATTTAAATTTTTGTTGCCACAAATTTTGTGCAATTTCAAACTATTTGGAATTTAAAAATAAAATATAATTATGGGAATCCTTTTTTTATCATTAAAAGAAATTCGTATATTGTTATATATAAAAAATCAATTCAGAAGAAATCGGGTCATATTCTAACGAAGCAGTCATGGTTCAGTACGGCGGTCCTGAATTAAAAATAGGCAATCGTAAATCCATTAAATTGTCAATTAATACTACTAGCTAAACGTCTATAAAATAAGGTATCAGGATAGGAACACCATTTTATGCTTTTAAGAGGATTGATTCCGACATTATAACTCCGTTGCAAATGACAATTTTTATCTCGTTTGATAAGAAATTAGGCGTATAAATAAAAATAAAATACTGCAGAATTTTTACGTAATGAAGTTCCCCAATACATATAACTACTGCTGCAGCTCTATTCTCTGAAAAGAATTTAATAAGGAAATAGCTCTCAATAGAAAATTTCTTTCTTAGAAATAGTCTAAATTTCGTTGCTAGAGATACAGCCTTTTGTACGTAGTTAAAAGCCTTCTCACTGTTTATATATTTAAAAAAAAACCACTAAATTAAATGACAAAAAAAAGCGCTAAAACATAGCACCGTTTTACATTGCATTGCTACCAACAAAAAATAAATTAATTTCGTAAAAGCATGGGGATTTTACAAAAACTACTTGCATAATGTAGTGATTTACCACATTTCGTTTTACCTTCACTATTACTTACTTTTTATTTGTTGCCTTCTCGCCGTCCCTTCTTTGAACAACCCAACCACTTCAAATGGTTACATTTATAAAGGTTTTGAAAACATTTTGAGTACGATTTGTACAGTTTTTTTGGTACTTATCTTTTCTCCATGATTGCAACTCAGAATATTCAGAACACTACAATTATTTAATAATTAATATATAAATATTATAAGCCTTTTGTTTCGACTATTTATCTCAACAAATTTATTTCGTTATTTATGAATATTTTATACGCTTATGTGCACATTTTACGTCGGGGATATTAGCCCCCCTGTCGGGGAAGTCTAGCCCCCCCGTCGGGCAATTCCTAGCGCCACCACTGCAGACACGTGACTTCTTTTCAAAATTTATGATTGAAAAACGTTTGCGATTGACTTGTAATTTGGAAATAATAGTAAATCTGTCAATTCATGAAGTACGGGATATTTTTATGAATGAACTAGAATTTTTTATGAATGGGTGACGTAATAACCACGTGTCTGGGGCCATACATGTTGGCCTCAGTTTGATGTTAGCGAAATTATAACCTTATGTTTTCTCTACTATGAAGGATCCATGCTCGAAGATTAGATATAGATTAGATTTCGCAAGTTTCCTAAAGTTACATTAATAATGTGGCATGCCATGAAACGTTAATAAGCATTCTCTATCAATTATCTTCATAATTGGCGAGAAAGATTTTGTAGCTGTAAATTTGTTTTCACTGAAAGAGAGTTAAATCTGTATTTCTATCGCTTTAATATAAAAATAAATATTTTGGTAGAGAAGTCTTTCATAAGTCCCCCACCACACAGTACGTTAGACTTAAAACGTTTCAACGTACAGTATTTTTCTTATTTTAAAATTTATGCGTATTTATGAAAAAGAAACAGAGACGAATATGCATGTCGCTATAATTATTAAGATACGTAATGTATGTCTTAATACTGGCGGTAGCACACGTCACACACCTCTAAGGGTGACCCTGCTTGTAAACCTTCATTCATAGACTTTTTTCAATGAAAAGTGACTCTTTATCAAAGTTTAACATTTTAAACACTTTTATCGTTATTTTTCAGGAAAAAATGGTACGTCACGATCCGTCTCCGCCCTCTCAGCCAAGCAGGACACCCCCTCCCTCCCCTACAGTGTGAGACGTAATATATAAACAACACTCATGCTGTTTCTTGTACAATAACTGGTACAAATATTGAGTAATGTGAACGATTATTTAATTAATTAGAGTTATAAATCGTCCAACTAAACAAGAGTGACCAACTGTATACTCTTAAAAATCATACCTTTTCATTTGTATGACTATCGCTCCTCTCGTGTGAGATAAATGCGTTTGCCACTGCATGATCCAAATGGTTGCTAGAGCCATCAGACTGTAAACATACAATTTTATAAACAGCAATACAAGTTTGAGTTAGCAATACAAGATTGAGTTAGCAATACAAGATTGAGTTAGCAATACAAGATTGAGTTAGCAATACAAGATTGAGTTAGCAATACAAGATTGAGTTAGCAATACAAGATTGAGTTAGCAATACAAGATTGAGTTAGCAATACAAGATTGAGTTAGCAATACAAGATTGAGTTAGCAATACAAGATTGAGTTAGCAATACAAGATTGAGTTAGCAATACAAATCAAAGTATTAGCACCTCAAACTACTATGGTAACCGGTGGTTCTATGGTGAAACGAGTTGCATTCAAAAAATGTGCACAGTAAAAAAAATTATACTTAAAAATGAGTACCTGAACCTACTCGTTTTTCTTGAGTACAATTGTATCGTAAATGATCAACGACGTACTCAAAGTTAAGCAAACCGTACTTTCGAAAAAATGAGCAGTGTGATTTAATATTGCTCATATCAGCGTATGTTCAAGCCATCTTAAAAAAAGCGACGTGACACACTTAAAATAGTTGTCCAGAAGATGGTTTTACACATGATTTGATGTCGATTGTTTAAATGAAAACTGAGTTATTACAACTCAATTATCTTACTTCCAATTTTTGGCACACCTTTTTATCAAGACTTCTGTTTATAACTTCTTCGCCTCTGTTCAGGTACTCATTTTTATGTATTTATTTTATAATATATGATTAGCTTCTTAATCAAGTGGGCTTCAATTTTTTTTATCTTGCATGAAGAAAGTGACTAGTTATTATTAATAAAATATTCTACAGCATTAAAAACCAATTAATATCATCTGAAGTTTTCACTATTTTCTGAGAAGAGGTAACAGTGGATATAACACGTTTTGCAACTGGGCAACTCAAGGATGACTATATTTGAATTTTGAATAAATATTCTGTATATTTGATAATTAACAAGATAATCTTGCATATATTTTCCTATTATAATATTTTATATTAATTAAAATAACGTGCAAATTTCATTAAAAATGTTGTTGTTTTAATATGCAAAACGAAGATACTTCTTTCACAAGCAAAAAAAACAACAACTAAAACAGCAAAAATAATAAAATAATGCATAAATGAGTTAAAGAGATACGAAACTTTTGTCAAAATATGACTCAGTAAGAAGAATTTATATTAGAATAACAGCAGTCTAGTTACAAATCCAGATATATCTGCATTGTTCGCTTATATATTTTTTAAAATATGTTTCCCAAATTCTTAATGCACTACATCACCTTGCAAAGCGGTATTGAACAAAAGTGTCCGAATCCAGATTAAAAATGTATTCAAAGTTATGAATTTATATAAAAAAGTACGTGGCTGTCTATCGTTTTACGCGTCACCTGTAAAATTTATGGATCTATCTGGTTTTGAAACTAGACGGCTCATATATATTATGTTATTTTACAAAAAAAATTGTAATCTCTCTTTTATAAATAATATATCTTCGTCTTGTTAGAGATTAACAATGCGATTCTTATTTTTCTTTTGTAAAAGTACGGCTAATGTTGGTATATTTGAATTTTTTAGCAACTTTTTTCAAAATAGTAAAAGTCATGGTTTAAATTAAGTTCTTAATATTTTTTAAAACAACATATTTTAAGAAATTTACACAGAGAATGGCTCTTGAATTACATTAAAACAAAATATAACAATTGAAAGAAAATTGTTAACAAAATTTGAATTTGTCTAAAAAACAACATTGAACATTTTTCTAAAAAAAAGAATTTTTATATGGCGTCATTAAACATGCTACTTAAAATAGCAATAATTGCAAATGTCTCATTTTTTGCTTTTTTCACAAAGACTTTATAAATGCTACCTGATTCGTTTTAGATAGCCATCCTGAGCACATTCACACGAATTATATTTAAAAATTAAAGGACTAATCACACATTCAACTTACCAGCATGCCATGACGACTACCAAAGTGACTATAGAGGACTGAAGAAAATGACTTGAACACGATTCCACCTGACCCTTGGCGTGCTTTTGGCGACAAGAACGACGACATCGCTGCATTCCATGTGAGGAGACGCTGCTTTTTAGACTAAAAGGGAAAAAAATATACGTTGAAATGTCTATTATCCATCTGTTATTCGTCTAAAACTAAATACTTAAGGGATAGTTTTACTGATGGGCGTTCCATTAATGATAGTTTTACTGATGGGCGTTCCATTAATGGTTGGGCATCCCTAAATGAAAATACTTTTATAAATAAAAGTATCTTTTAAACGCTTCTAAAATTAATATTATATCTTAGTTACATTTTATTAAGTTTATATTATCTTACCGCCAACAGAAAGCCCACCACCAGAATTATGTTGTCTGGTGGCTGCTATAGAAACGAAGGATTTTGCTCAATTCTAAGGGATGAAAAGTTTAAGGGATGGAATTCAGTTGGTTGATTGTACGCAATTTAAACTCGCATTTTCGTCTTTTTGAGGCTCTCATTTGAGGAATTCAGTAAAATCGCCCGTTTTTATGGCAGCCGCCAAACAGCTGAATCGTGTCGCTGGTCCTTCTGCTGGTTTCGGTAGGACAGTGTTAATTCTATAAAACATCCTGCATGGTAAACTTTTCCGTAATAACTGGTGCATTGATTTTGACGCACAATACTGCATTTTTATAGTTCCTGATTGCTGAAACCACGCATTAATTACAATGAATGATAATTTAAAAACATCAATCACTGAATAAAAACCATGTATTAAAAGTTCGTATTTACAATGTGGCGATTGTAGAACAGAAAACTGTTGAGCTTGAAGGAGTATTACAAAACATTCGTTAAAAGCTGTTTATAGACACACACAGAAAAAAGCATTTTTGATTTTGATATTAGTTTTGGAAATTTTTTAGTTGAGACAGATGGGTATGTTGGGGATTGGCCCCCTTAAATTGAGGGCCCTGATCAAGTGCCCCGAATTCCCTGCCATAAATCAGTCTCTGTGGAGGACCAAGGATTTAAAGAAAATTCTACGGGTTTGGCAATTACAAGTTATTAGTTACCATGCAGTCAAACAATTGGTCATAGAAAGGAGTAGATTGGTTTGAAGATAAATCAATACTAGACACATCGCTGCAGGTGCAAGGACGAAGAAATACCTGAGTTCCGTGGATGTGGACTTGAGGCTGTCCTTCCTCCGGATGCTGGTGAGCTTCTTGTTGATCCTCTCCAGCTGGCCGATCCTGTGCTCCAGGTTGTCCGTCACCCGGCACAGCTCCTTCACGGCCCCCACGTTCTCCATGAAGATGCGCTCCTGCACAACACATCATATAACATAACATAACACAACATAACATAACATAACATAACATAACATAACATAACATAACAAAACATAAAAGTGGCGTCTCTCTTTGGTGGTCAACGGGTAATGGCGTATACTGTCAAAAATATGTTATCGAAAATAAGTAAAATGTACACATTTTGGAGTACTTGCGATGCTTATCATGGCTCCTATCTCAACAAAGAGAACTGACGACAAACTTTATATAGTTGTTCAGAAGATGGTTTTCCACATTATTTGATGGCGATTTCTTAAATGGAAACTCAGTTATTACAACACAATTTTCTTACTTTCCTTTGGCACACTTTTTTAACACTTTTTAACACGACGTAAACTTCTTCACCTGGCAATGGTAGAGGCACTAGACTGGTAGAGGCACCTACAACGGAGAAGGCACTGGACTGCGGTGCCACAGGGTTTGGGTTCGATTCCCGGTAAGTCTTGGTTGTAATTGTTGTTATTTATTGAAAGTGATTTATGAAGACAGCCTATGTAGGCAAGATACTGCTCTTTTTATTCATTTTTACTCATTTTTGAGTACAAGTCTTTTACAAAAATGAAACTTATATATGCGGAGCTATGATAAGCATCGAATGTACTCAAAAATGAGTACATCTTACTTATTTTTGAGTACATGTCTTTTTCAAAAATGAAACTTATATATTCGGATCTATGATAAGCATCGAATGTACTCAGAAATGAGTACATTTTACTTATTTTTGAGTATCTATCTTATTTTTGAGTATCTATCTTATTTTTGAGTATCTATCTTATTTTTGAGTATCTATCTTATTTTTGAGTATCTATCTTATTTTTGAGTATCTATCTTATTTTTGAGTATCTATCTTATTTTTGAGTATCTATCTTATTTTTGAGTATCTATCTTATTTTTTGCTTATTTTTGAGTATCTATCTTATTTTTGAGTATCTATCTTATTTTTGAGTATCTATCTTATTTTTGCTTATTTTTGAGTATCTATCTTATTTTTTGCTTATTTTTGAGTATCTATCTTATTTTTTGCTTATTTTTGAGTATCTATCTTATTTTTGAGTATCTATCTTATTTTTGAGTATCTATCTTATTTTTGAGTATCTATCTTATTTTTTGCTCATTTTTGAGTATATATCTTATTTTTGAGTATCTATCTTATTTTTGAGTATATATCTTATTTTTGAGTATCTATCTTATTTTTGAGTATCTATCTTTAACAGTGCAGTGTGTCATAGCCTCACCTTGTTGACGACCAGCAGTTTCTCGATGAGCCTCCCATCCTTGAGCATCACGTCTCCGGCTTCTGAGACGGCCTCCGGGATCACTCGCCTCACCTCCTGGGCAATCACCCCGGTGTCCCCCAGCTGCTGTTTCCGCAGCCCCGCTTCGGCCCCGAACTCAGGGAGGTAACGGTAACGCACGATCCGGAGGTTGGACACGTTGCGCAGCTGGTCCCGGGAGTCCAGCTGCAAGTGAGGGGAGGATGTTATAGTCTCTAAAAGGATCTACTATCACATATATTTAGAAAAATAAAAAAATATCGTTGCCAAAATTATTAATTTTAAATTAGAAAAATATTATTAAAAAATAAATCAACTTTTGTCACAGTGAGAAAAAAAACAGAAATCGGATAAAAAGAATTATTTTAAACGTATTTTTATAAAAAAAAAAACTTCTGTTATTTGTGAGATGAACGTACGATTCGTCACTGCTTTTGGAAATTCTATTTCTTTCGATACCTCATGTGTTAAGATCCATTGAGTACAAGGATCGTAAAAGGGATCTTTACTACAGAAATAATATATACGATGACTTTTTAACGAAATTTGATATCAAAACTGTCAACAAATCAAATGTTTCCAGGGCCGGATTTTTGCATAGAATTAAAAAAAAATGGGCTGCAGCCAGGTACGTAATAAGACCCAAGCGACACAAGAAAAAAATGGGCTGCAGCCAGGTACGTAATAAGACCCAAGCGACACAAGAAAAAAATGGGCTGCAGACAGGTACATAATAAGACCCAAGCGACACAAGAAAAAAATGGGCTGCAGCCAGGTACGTAATAAGACCCAAGCGACACAAGAAAAAAATGGGCTGCAGCCAGGTACGTAATAAGAACCAAGCGACACAAGAAAAAAATGGGCTGCAGCCAGGTACGTAATAAGACCCAAGCGACACAAGAAAAAAATGGGCTGCAGCCAGGTACGTAATAAGACCCAAGCGACACAAGAAAAAAATGGGCTGCAGCCAGGTACGTAATAAGAACCAAGCGACACAAGAAAAAAATGGGCTGCAGCCAGGTACGTAATAAGACCCAAGCGACACAAGAAAAAAATGGGCTGCAGCCAGGTACGTAATAAGACCCAAGCGACACAAGAAAAAAATGGGCTGCAGCCAGGTACGTAATAAGAACCAAGCGACACAAGAAAAAAATGGGCTGCAGACAGGTACGTAATAAGACCCAAGCGACACAAGAAAAAAAATGGGCTGCAGCCAGGTACGTAATAAGACCCAAGCGACACAGTCGCTTGAGGCCTAATAAACCAACTATTGACTGTTAAGCCTTAGACAGCGGTGAATAATTTTTAATTAATTTAAAATAGCTATGCAAGCCACAATTTTTATCAATATTCATATTTTTTTCTAAATAAAGAATTAAAACAAAAAATCTCGTTCATTTAATTCTTAAAACTAATCAAATCTATAGTGTTGTGTGATAATGTAATGCAAAATGGCGTTCGAATACTATTTTGCTTCTAGCAAAGAAATGATATCGTGCTTTTTCCACCCACCTCGTGAATGTCGTACTTCGCCCTGTAGTCCGACGGCTGCAGGATGTGACCGGTCACTTTGATGTTGCCGTGCACCACCAGGGACTCTTCCGGTCTGTCTGTGTTGATGCCCACTCGACCCTTCGAAGCAAGAAACAAAAATTAAATTAAAAACTTAGAAATTAACTTTTTTTTTAAATACACATAAAACTATTATTTTGTCTAACTCAGAGAGTTGTAATATTAAATAGAGAGCGCCTTCAATACCAGACTCTCGTAAGGCCGCGGAGTCAACATTGAAAAGAAAAACCCACATCACGTGGTTATAGCGCTGCCGCAATTGGCGTTCAGACATCTGCAGGAGTTTCAAATTTGGCGCACTTTCTTCTCTTTTGGTGATAGGGCGTTCTGTCCGTATTCAACTTTTTAACATATATGTACGTATTTACTTATTTTCAAACAATATGCGCTAAATAGTTCCTCTTCATTAACGAAACGAAAATATCATTTTCTTTGTGTTCAATACTCGAAGAAGCGAAATTCTTTATATTTCTCAGGTTTTATTGTTCATATTTTCTTATTGAAGTATACAAAATAACAATTGAAAGAACTTCGCTTAAGGTAATTTTTTTACATAAAAACGTAATGCAATTATTTCAAAACTACAAAGTAAGAAAAATCTCCTTAATATATCTGTTAAACTCCTTTAAATTGTGCCACTCGTTCAAAAAAAAAAACTATATTTAAATACAAAATTAAACACAAAACCATATTACAATACTTCGATCTCGTTCAGTTCTTGAAGTCGCCAAGGCCTGCAAAGTAATATTGGCGCATGAATGAATGGGCATTTCCACATATCACGTGGTTTCAATGATGCACACACGGAAATCAGCATTTTTATTCCTCTATTTGTATCATTACTCTATGGTCTAACTCTGACTTTTATACACTTTAAACTGTTGTAGAGTACTCACATTGTGGAATATGGAATCTAAGGTTTGGCCCTTCTGCCAGGAGAGTTCCATGTCGTTTTCGAACTGCCCTGGATTCGACGCCTGTAAGTGAAATGTGCACATTAAACGAAACCATATGGGGTTAAATAGTAACTTCCTTATGGAATATAGTATATAATTAGTGTTTTAGAACACTGTAAAAATGTTTTCTTAAAAATGAGTACATGGACGTACTTGTCTCTTTTTAAGTACAATTGTATTTTAAATGAGCGATGCGGTACTCAAATTTCAGCAACTGTCCTTCGCAAAAATGAGCAGTGTGGTTTAAAATTGCTAATGTCAGCGTCTGTTCAAGCCATCTTGGCAAAGCGACCTGGCGAACTGAAAATATTTGTGCACAAGATGGTTTTCCACGTGATTTGAGATCGATTGCTTAAATGGAAACTGAGTTATTACGACTCATTTGGCGATATTTTTATTCATTTGGCTAAATTTTTTAATCATATGGAAACATTATTATTAATTTGGATATTTTTTTTAAAATGTCGATTGCTTAAATGGAAAATGAGTGATTACAATTCAGTTATCTTATGCTTCCAATTTTTGGCGCTGTTTTTTAACATGACTTCTATTTATAACTACTTCGCGTCGCTTCGATAGCCGAACGGATAAGACTGTAGACAGCCGTGCTACAGACGCCGGTTCCATTCCCGATAAGTCTAAGTTGTAATTATCAGTATTTGAAAGAATTTATGAAGGCAGCCTATGTCAGCAAGTTGCTGCTCTTTTTATTTATTTTTACTCTTTATTTACTTTTTTTTAGTACGTTTTTTTCAAAAATGTAACTTACGTATTTAACTTGTATATGATAAGTATCGAATGTAATCAAAAATGAGTACATTTTACTTATTTTTGACTACCTATTTTTAACAGTGAATTAAATGAAAAGTCTGTACACAATACAAACAATGCGAATAAAATGTCATTTTTGAATGAAAATGTGGTATCAATTGCATTCATTAGCAATGAAACGCTAGGAAATAAATAGGTTATCATTGAAAAACCAGGAAATAAAAGAGTTATTTACTGTCTATGAGCTAAGAAAATATTAGGCAAAACAATCCGAGATTATATGTCAACGAGGAATTAGTCCTACTCTGCTTAGTTGGCGGTCCAGTCCATTTCCAAACGGGTAGAAACCGTAGAAATACAGTGATGCCAAGAGTTACTTATCTCATGTCTTGGGATATTTTAAATAAAAGTTACTAATACGAGCGTTTGGAGATTGAATTTTTATTTTGCGAAATGCGAGGCGAGATATTAGTTCGTTTACAAACATGGTGCTTGGTTTCGTGCCACTGAACTCTAACTGTCAATTCTGGAAGGCACAAAACTTGTTTCCTCTAATGGCGCGTTGAAGCCAATGTGACAGCAGCCATACTGTACCCCAATCTTTTTTAAAACGTGATTTAGTGTGGTGTTTTTTAATACCATAGCATTGTAGAAATATTAAAAGTATGTAAATATTATATTTTTTTCTTTTATCATTAATTTTTATATTGCCAAATAAATAGGGTTTGCTTTTGATTTTAACCATTTTGACTTTGACTTGCAAATTACTTTCTATTTAAATAGGAGATTGCATTTAAAATGGGTTTAAAAAAAAACAAAAAAAAAACTTAGCCAAAAGCAATACATGTCGGCTTACTTTAACATAAAAAAAATATGAAATATCGCGGTTGCGATGAAAGAGTACAGTTGTTACCCTTTCAATTGGCTTCAAGTCAACAAAATCTCTTGCCCAATCCAGAAGTTACATTTAGAGATCAGTGCTTCGTGCTTCTGTCTGTCCATGATCTCGCGGATCTATCTGGGAAATAGAATTATCTGGAGAAATGTGGATCTATCTGGTTTTGAAACTAGACGAGTCAAATATCAGAGTTCAGATGAAGACTAAAAAAATCCTTGAACTTGAAGTCCTCACCCTGACAATGATCTTCTCGGAGGAGTGGGCGACGACCGTGGCAGGGACCGCTTCCCCAGCCGTGTGTGCGCATAAACCGACCACCAGGAAGAAGAACCGCTGGTCCGGGTTGGGCTTCCCCTTCTTCCGCATGTTGTTTGAGGTGGTCTCGCTGAAGTGCAGGCGGCCCACGGTGGTCTTGGTCACCTGGTCCGTCACCATCTCAAGCCTGTTGGAAGAGAACACAATTTTATAAATGAAAATAATTTGTTATCGTCTTAATGGCTTTGTGGTTCAGTCGAAAGGGTGAACTGCAAAAAAACATACTTAAAAATGGGTATTTAAACCTACGCGTTTTTAGAATAATTGCATCGCAAACGGGCGTATGACATACTGAAATGCAAGTAACCGTACTTTCTCAAAAAGTAGCAAGAGGCCTCCGTGGCCGAGCGGTTAAAGGCGTCAGCTGGGAATACGAAGGTTCCTGGTTCGATCCTTGGCGATGGACTTGACAAGAAAAGTAAAAAAAAAGTAGTGATCTTGTGATCGGAGGGTGTCAGCTTCGATACAAAATAATAGAAAAGTCGTTCAAAATATTCGCAAAAATTAACGGAGTGTATACGGGACTGGTGCACGATCAATCTGATCGGGGTCCAAAGTCGCGATGTCTATTGAAGGCGTTGGGTGCCAGTTCAGGTGTTTCCTCGTCATCTGACCATGGTTCTAAAATAACGAGTTACATGTATGAATGTGTGTGTGTGAATGTGTTCCCGGGTCTTTCCTTCGAGATAGACCCCGAACCGTCGCCAATAGCCCACTGTGCAGCTCTAGTGCGGCGTTATTTAACTAAACCAAACCAAAAAGTAGCAATATGATTTAATATTGCTAATATCAGCTTCTGAGCAAGCGATCTTAATGGAGCATTGACAAACTAAAAATATTTGTTCAGAAGATGGTTTTCCACATTATTTCATGTCGATTGCTTAATTGGAATTGAGTTATTTCAACTCAATTATCGTACTTCCCGGTAAGACTTTTTTGTAATTGTCGATATTTATTGAAAGAGATTTATGAAGGCAGCCTTTGTAGGTAAACATCTACTCATTTTTGAGTAAACGTATTGCACGGATTTTTGAATACATGCCTTTTTCAAAATTGAAACTCATGTATTCGATAAGCATTGAATGCAATAACATTTTAATCTTCTTCAACGGGAATCACGAGATTTCACCATCCCTACTGCTTGCAGCGCCCGCGCCCCTGTCGGTGTCCCGTTCGAAAGAACCATTTTTCCGACGGAGAACAATACCCTTTCTAGTCACTACCTAAATCCCCTACATCATTTGGAACGTTCCGTGCTAGCAACCCTACTCAGAGTCTTTCTCTTGATGGGAAGACAGTACATTAGTAAGAAGAAATCGCATTTTAAGGAAACATTATTGAAAGATATACAAATACAATGATTTCTTTGCTATTAAATATTTAAAAAAAATTATAAAAATTCTTATTATATTTTGTATATACGTATAGTTCCATCAAATTGGAAGACAATACTAGACATTTTGGGCGAACCCTATGTTATGTCCAATAGCTTTAATGAATGAACTTGGGTATTGAAATGTTCAAATGAAAGAAATACTTACGGAACTGGATGAAAGGGCCGCTTACTCCTGTCCGATTGGGATTGTTCGACTTTGATGGTTTGAGTTGGCGACTCCATCTGGAATATTAGAGCTCATAATTTGAAGAGAAAAAATATCTCATTATACAGGATCCATAATGTTATCCAGGATGTTATAAAATGCGGAATAAGTGATAGACAATTTTTACAGGATTTCATTCTATTTTTTTTTTTTTATGAAATGGCTTAATATCATAATTGGTGTCATTTCAACATAAGCATTATTAGTCCCACGAAGAATTTAAAGCTTGTTGTCTAGTCTATTTATTTTTTCCTTTTTTTTTAGTTTTTAAATTAGCAGACGGCCTGCTATTATTTAACAAGAAATTCAAGTTGTTGCTCACATTTTCTTCGTCCCGGATCCGGTTTAATAAATACCGGGTAAACAAAACTATAGTGTATCAACACTGTATGTTTAAAAACAATCTATCCATGCTAATAAATGCCGGTAGAAAAACGAAATTCCATTGTTCTACAATCGTTATTCAACAATGAAAATATTTTGAAATCGGAGAAATTGTCAAAAAAAAAATCCGGTTAACCGATAATTCCGGATATGTAACAGCCGGATAACCAATTAAAAACATGCAAAAGTATATTTTTTTCTCCGTTTAATAAAAAAAGAATTATCGAAATCTAACAATATTTTTTAAAAACGGTCCGGTTAATTGAGAATTCCGGATAGTTAAGTGCCGGGTAATCGGATATTTTTTTCCAAAAGGTGCCCTAGTGAGACATCCCCTATCCAAAAAAAAACAAAACTAAAAAACCTGAATTAAAACAAAAATCTTGCACGAAAATTCATTAATATATATATATATATATATATATATATAACAGTCGAATTTACGCTCTTTGGCAGTTTTGGTTGGAGGGATTTAAGTCGGTTAAAAAGATTATACGTGGAGGAGTGTGTGCCCACCTTGACCCCGTGGAAGTGAAGAGAGAAGGTGTGCACGGGCCTGGTGTCCCCCTCCGCTGTCCTCACGTACCGGGCGTCGTCCACCGGTTGCACGTGCACCGTCACCTGGAAGTGGTTCTTCTTCTGGCACACGAACGACTCGTCGGCATTGCTGTAGTTGAACCCTTTGTCCGCGTCCACACGGAAGTTCGGGGGAGGACTGCGTCGTGTGAAAAACAAACACACTCATGTTAGACACACTAGGAAATACACACGTTCACACGGAGTTAGTTCAACTCCATGTGAACGTGTGAAACTCCCCCAAAATCCCACACTGCAAAAATAAAAACCTCATATCCCTGATAAAATCAAAGATACATCAAGAATTTCATTTGGGGAGGATCTAAATGCTATTTTGAAAAGATACCATAGTTTTATAGGATGAGTAAAACTATTCAAAGTTGCTGAAGAATTTAAAACAAACGAGGGGGCTCCGCCGCCAACCCCCAGAGGATTGGTACGCAAACCAGTGGTTAACATTAAACCAGTGGTTACCAACTTTTAATGGCTACGGACCACTTAGTATAAATTTCGACAAATCGCGGACCACCGTCTAATATTTGACAAGTTGTAGACCATCACTTTTTGAATAATACTAAAACATACTTAAGTGCTTACTAATTATAATTTAGATACTATAATATAATACTTTTAATATCCATATGATATTTGAACATGTCATTTGTTCACCAAGGAACACACTCCTTCCACGTTGTAAATTGAAGGATTCCTTTTACATTTTTTCTATTTAAAAACAGATTTTTATCCTTAAAGTATATCAGTACACTGGCAATGGTGAGATTCCAAAGAAACACGATACTTTCTTCAACTAAATAAATTGATTTCACTTTTGAGTCTATTGATAATAGATAGATTGATAAGTTTATTGTAGTGGGCCGTAGCCCATTTACAAAGGTCGACAACTAATTTAACAAAACCGGATACAAAATTAAATAACACAAAGATAAGACAAAAATAAATTACATGAGTAATTAGAATTAGGGTTTTAATCTGTTATTCCTGCACAAGTTCACTGATCAAGTCCTCCCGGAATTTTAAAACAGAGATTGCGTAATTATAAAAGCAAAAATATTCTTTGTTAAATTTTAGGATGGTTGAAATGTTACTGGATTCAATTGATGATAAGTATTTATGTCTGAATGCATCGTAAATTGGACAGACTACAAATACATGATCCCAGGTTTCATTTTCTGTTGTGTTACAAAATTTACAGGAATTATTAGGAAAAATTTCAAAAGCAACTCCTTTAAAAAATATACGTGATTGATTGCAACGAATTTGTATAATAATTCTTTTTATAGTGATATCTATATTCCAAATTAAAATTTATTGATAATTGGTTTGGTTTGTTTAAAT
The DNA here is from genome assembly GCA_963932185.1 of Troglohyphantes excavatus. Taxonomy (NCBI): domain Eukaryota; kingdom Metazoa; phylum Arthropoda; class Arachnida; order Araneae; family Linyphiidae; genus Troglohyphantes; species Troglohyphantes excavatus. The sequence goes on from OZ010671.1 coordinate 15,917,135, forward strand.
AACATCGCACTAGAGCTGCACAGTGGTCTATTGGCGACGGTTCGGGGCCTATCTCGAAGGGAAGACCCGGGAACGATGCCTCGTATTTTTTGAACCATGGTCAGATGACGAAGACAACACCTGAGCTGGCACCCGACTCAACCTCAATAGGCGTCAGGACATTGGACCCCGATCAGATTTATCGTGCACCAGTTCCGTATACATCCAGTATAATTTGTTGGATGTTCTAGACGACTTTCTAATACTTTTGTAGCGAAGCTGGCAACCCTCCGATCGCAAGATCACTACTTTCTTACTTTTCTTTATCAAGTCCATCGTACGGATTCGAACCACCAATCCTCTGATTAGTAGCTGAACGCCTTATCCACTGAGCAAATGGGGCTCTATATTGATAATTCAAGCAAACATATGATATAATTCAAAAGGGGATACAATTTTGTTTCTATTACGGACACTAAATTTTTTATTTTAATAAAACACATTTTTTGGAATTGGTCATAAGGACCACTTTGGACCGTTTAACGGACCACCATTAGTCCGTGGACCAAGGGTTGGGAACCAATGCCTTAAGGGGTCCGATACCCAAAATTCGCAAAAAAAGTCATTTTTTTTTTATATTTAAAAAATAATATTCAAACTTATCTTAATAACTCACAAAAAACTGCTTCAAAAAATTCCTATTACTTTTTTAGTTATGAATATGTTAATGATGTGTTCCTATAACATAGTTGTATCATATGTAAACTTTAAAAGCAAATATCTCTGTTCGTGGTTTTGAAATTTAATGAACACTAAAAATGCTAAGGCTTTTTTACTATTATACTTAAAATCATAATTTTTGTGTGTATAGCAAGATAAATATATTTTAAATAGATGTATGCATTCAGATTTCCTATTTTTACCATAATTTGTTTTTTAAAACCACTTAAAATGGAATTTTATTTTTTTTCGTCAATTTTTTTCTCCAAAATTTCTAATATATTTTATTTTTTTAAAGTGATGTATCTGAATCAAAATTTGAATGCATACATCTATTTACATATTATTCAAGATCTTAAATAAAAAAAATTGCTTCAAAATATTGAAAAACAAAAAAGGAGTAGGAATTTTAAAATCGTTAAAAAATTTACTAAAATGTTAATTTAAAAATAAATGTGCAATTTAAAAAAAAAATTGAGCGTCTTAAAATGGTTTTTTATGCATATTTAGAAAGAGAAAAAAAATTGGATTGTACAAGTATAAAAATAAAGAAAAAAATGTCGAAGGTATCGGACCCCCTTAAACACAGAAAAATCTGCAAAAACATAAAAAGCTCCTTTAAAGAAACTTATTCAACTGCGAGCATATATCTGACATACATTTCTTTCATGTCTTTGTCGAGCAGCTGCGCCCACGTGTTCTGCTGGAACGTTTGGAACCGGATGCACTGGAAGCTGGAGTCCACGAAGAGAGCGTTCGCCTCAGCTGCACTCAGCTCGAAACTGTAATCGTCCTCGCTAGATGGCAGCACGGTAGTTGAAGGATCGGGAGACGGAACACCTATAAAAAAGGAAAATTAAACCAAGAATATTTCAAACATGTTAACGACAAAAATAATACAAAATTAAAAATAATATATACTAAATAATTTTAAGGAAGAAAATATAAATAACTTTAAAGACAAAAATATTAAATAATTGTAAAGAAACTTGAAACAAATAAGTTATTCTTGACATATTCCTCAATATTAGGGACCGCTCATTTATTAAGTCATGCTAATTTTCATTCTTTTATAAACCCCCGCCCCCGTTCCCTCCACGTCACTTATTAACACTTAAGCCTTACTTTCAGGTGATAATTTTTAACGATCTAAAAAGGACCAGACGATAAACTATTGCAGTTAAAAAACATTCATTAAAACTTAAGTTATGTTTATTTTAGAGTCAGCCTGACCTTCAGATGATAATTTTTAACGATCTAAAAAGGACCAGACGATAAATTTTTGCAGTTAAAAAACATTTATTAAAACTTAAGTTATGTTTATTTTAGCGTTAGCCTGACCTTCAGATGATAATTTTTAACGATCTAAAAAGGACCAGACGATAAATTTTTGCAGTTAAAAAACATATATTAAAACTAAAATTATGTTTATTTTAGCAAACAACCCTATTAGAAAGATTGTGATTTCTATAAAAAGTTACTAATATCAAAGTTTGTGATAGAAATTGTAGAAATTTTTTGAAAAAGTTTTGCTACGTCACACAACCATTGGGACCCTTATGCAACAACCACGCATGTTAGACCCTTCATCCCTCAATGGTACGTGACGCAATAAATAAAATAGAAACTTATTTCCTTCGGATTATAAAAATGGAAACCAGGTAAGAAACATTTTCCCCAATTAACATTAAAACTAATAAACCGCAACTGCAGTTTACTATAAATGTTATTTAAATTTGGCGATGAAAAGTTTAGCTTATTTTTAAGTTCATTCCACCTTGAGTGAATTTTATTTTTTTAATTTCAAACTAGGTTTTATATGGTTTATATAAAATAACAATAAAAAAAATACTAATGATCAACAATAAAAAAAAAGTTATATTAATTGATAGATAATTACTCTGTTATTTACAAATGGCGACCCAAGAACAAAAATTAAAAACACAAATCTTCTAAAACTAATCATTCTCTAGTATTTAAAAAAAAAATTATACGTGCTTGACATATAAATCACAACCATAATCTATTTAAAGCTATTATAACATTTTAACGAAGGCATTTCGTAAACGACCCACTATTTAAAATATTTAAAATAGTTTTTCACTTTAAAAGAAAAATAAGGAATTTGTATATGTTATCCACATACAGGGTTCTAACTTAACTTGAATCCCGCTTCTGTGTGATTTGGGCGAATCCGGTAATTTCCGCTTCTTGCTGGTTGTCGTAGAGGAGACGGGATTGGCCAGATTCTCATATAAAAATTCTTCGCTCCTGGAGGAATAAACAGGTATGGGAAAAAAGGAAATAACTTCATCAAAGGTAACTTATTTATTCTTGGAATTTATACACTAATCCAAAGCATTTCTGAAGTTTTGAAGACAAATTAAATTAGGCGCAGTTTATAATTGCGAGTTGGAAACAACATACTTTAGTGCTAAAACCGAAATCTATTTCAGTAGTTTCTAAATAACATTTTTTTTTTCATGGTTTCTTCCTCATTTGCATTGGTAATTAATTATTTTCTACTGGGATCATATTTTTTTTATATTTGAATATCCTAACTTTGGTTAAACAATTTATATTGGTTTCACCGAGGAGCAAAATCCTAAAAAAATTAAGAAATCACTGATATGCAGGGTCATTAGTGCTTTTTCGGAAGATAAAATAATATCCAAGCTTTATTTCCTTTATATAAAGTAAAAATCTTAAAACAATTAATTATGTGGGGGTCACTCCAAACCCTCCTCGGCTTGAGTGATCACTTTAGCCTAACTGGTAGAGTATCCTCGTATCATGAAGAAGGTCCTCGGATCGATTCCGTGTGATAGACAAAACATTGGTGATTTCGAAACTTTAGATCAACACAACTTTCGAACAAACATTTGTGACACCACATCAGATCAACCACGACAACTCCAACCACTGTCAACGTGATAACACTTCACGGGCATCTAAACTATTCTTTCTTCCGTCCGACTCACTGAGAGGGGGGTACTGTGGGGGTTTCTTCAGATATACCCGATACTCCCACTTGGGCTTGAATGATCAATTTAGTCTGACAACGTATAATGCAGAAAGTCCTGGGTTCGATTCCAAGTGACAGACAGAAAGTGCATAGCGCTACCATTTATTTAATTGCAATATTAATTGTGTAATTACAATTATAAACTAGAAAAATGCACAGTGGTGATAGCGAATTTCCGACTGGAATTATTTACATTTTCTCTAAAGTAAAACGCCCCTTTTAGTCCGGCACCCCAAGGGCCCAATGTATACATATATATATATATATATATATATGTATGTATGTATGTATGTATGTATGTATGTATGTATGTATGGTATGGTATGTATGTATGTATGTATGTATGTATGTATGTATGTATGTATGTATGTATGTATGTATGTATGTATGTATGTATGGTATGTAAGTAAGTATGTATATATGTATGTATGTATGGTATGTATGTATGTATGTATGAATGTATGGTATGTATGTATGTATGTATGTATGTATGTATGTATGTATGTATGTATGTATGGTATGTATGTATGAATGTATGTATGTATGGTATGTATGTATGTATGTATGTATGTATGTATGTATGTATGTATGTATGTATGTATGTGTATGTATGGTATGTATGTATGTATGTATGTATGTATGTATGTATGTATGTATGTATGTATGTATGTATGTATGTATGTATGTATGTATGTATATATATATATATATATATATATATATATATATATATATATATATATATATATATATATATATATATATATATATATATATATATATATATATATATATATTGTTGAAACCAGTTTTGAAGAGCGTTACTCAATCGGAGCAGCGATACATCGTTTCGCTTTGTGATTGCACTCACCCTGCGTAGAGGTGTCCCAGATGAGGCGCCGCTGACGTCATGAGTTGCTGCTGCAGGGCATTCCCTACGAATGACGTCATCTGGGGAATTTGTGAAAGAAGTTGGCCGGCGAGGGCGGAACTTGGGGCGAGGACGGGCATCGACGCGGAGTGGGTGGAGTGGACGGGGACAGGACTGGAAGGCTGCGAACATCGTACATCAAGAACATTACTTTTTTTTTTAATTTATAGAAATAAAAAAAGTGTCTTTAAAATTACATAATATATAGTACCCAAGAATAATTACTTTTTATAGTAGAGGAAAGATTGAAGAAAGATAATATACTCAGAGACTGATTTACGACAGGGCATTCGGGGCACTTGCCCAGGGCTCCCATTTTAAGGGGTCCCCCCAAAAAGGATTTAATGCTAAATGTATGTGAAAAAGTTAAAAATAAATTTATTACTGATTTTTTAAAAAAAATAAATTTAATTTAGTGTATAAAATTGTTTTAATCAATTTTTTAAAATCAATTGTTAATTATTTTGCAAAACTCCTACTATTTCATCCTATTAAATCAATTGAACTTTTTCAGCACGTTCATGATGTATGTCGCCTTTTTCATTTCGCTTGTCAAATAAATGTCCTTTAAATCAATTGCAAAATTCAATTCATGACCAAGACCATAAACAAACTGGGTTTACTAATTGCACATTTGGTACAGGAAAAAACTATCCATTGTAATTTACGGATACTTTTTCCTATACCAAATATTCAGATATTACAATCATTGGGGATTTTCTAACTATAAAATGTGTATAACATATGAATATGACTCAACTAAAAAAAAGCTAAAAGGAACACAAACGAATGAAGAAACTGTTGAAGTACCGACCATTTTACCGTTAAGTCAAATTTTCAAAAGAAAAAATTTAGCAGTTTAATTTTTTTTTCGCAGTATTTAAATTTGCATTAAAGCTGATTGATTACGTCATTTCACATTGTGTGCCTATACATAAATTTAGCAATTTTATTTTGAGTTACTTCGAGGGGCCCTCTAATGTTCTTTTGCCCTGGGCCCCTAAGCTTGTAAGTCGGTCCCTGAATATACGATACTTATAAAAAAAAATTACTGCATATCAAACGGACTTGGATGTTTTATAAAAACTATATGAGTGTTATAAGTTACAGAGGGCATAATTTAATACAATTGTAACATTCCATACCTTTTTTCAATAAATACATCTAATAACAAAATTATATTACACTATTTAAAATAGTAATAAATTTGTGTAGTATCTATACATTTAATAGACAAATCGATATTTTGTGACATCAGTCACTCCTCCAAAACTATATAACCAATTTTTATTATCAATGCGTCATTTGAAACAGAGTGACATGTAAACATGATGTAACATGTCAAAACTTTAAAATATTAAGTAACTAATAAATTATTAAGCAATTAATATTTACATCGTGGCGCCATCTGTATCTCAAATTTGAACTAAACAGACCGAATGATCAGGAATATTTAAAAAATTATGAACGTGTTTTCCCTAAAACATTATATATAAAGAAATTTTATAAAATTTTGTAATCTCCGGCTAATGCCACCTTTTTAAAGTTTAATAGAAAACAAATATGTTCAGATCATAGTAGTTTTTTTGGCTGTAAAGTAAAAGTAGAGCTATGATTTAATATTAAATTATTGTAATAAAAAATGGTGATTGCATAAAATGCTATGTGTACCATAGAGTAATGATATAAATAGAGGAATAAAAATGCTGATTTCCGTGTGTCCAACATTGAAACCACGTGATAGGTGGAAATGCCAATTCATTCATGCGCCAATATTACTTGGCAGGCCTTGGCGACTTTAAGAACTAAACGAGATCGAAGTATTGTAATAAGGTTTTGTGTTTAATTTTGTATTTAAATATCGTTTTTTTGAACGAGTGTCACAATTTAAGGGAGTTTAACAGATATATTAAGGATATTTTTCTTATTTTGTATTTTTGAATTAATTGCGTTACGTTTTTGTGTAAACAATTTACCATAAGCGAAGTTCTTTCAATAGTTATTTTGTATACTTCAATAAGAAAATATAAACAATAAAACCTGAGAAATATAAAGAGTTTCGCTTCTTCGAGTATTGAACACAAATAAAATATTTTCGTTTCGTTAATGAAGAGGAAATATTTAGCGCATATTGTTTGAAAATAAGTAAATACGTACATATATGTTAAAAAGTTGAATACGGGCAGAACTCCTTATCATCAAAAAAGAAGAAAGTGCGCCAAATTTGAAACTCCTGCAGATGTCTGACCGCCAAATGTGGTTGCGCTATAACCACGTGATTAGGTTTTTCTTTTCAATGTTGACACCGCGGCCTTACGAGAGTCTGGCATTGAAGGCGCTCTCTATTTAATATTACAACTCTCTGATGTGTACTCGAAAACTATATATATCAAGAGTATAGTTAATTTTATCAATGAATACTACTGTACTCTTTAATTTTAACTGCATATCTCAACTTGGCGTAATATTTGGCGACCACTCACCGAGTGCTGCCTGAGGTGGTGGGGGGATGAGGAGGTGGGTGACGTGGACGATGAAATGGAGACGTCGTGACCGTAACTGTTGTGCATGTAGGGGTGCTTCAGCCCTTCGGCGGTGGCGGACATCTCTGGTGGCGGAAGATGGTGGTGGGGGTGGTGTGGATGATGGTGGTGGTGGAGTAGGTCGAGAGAAGGACATTTCAATTTTTGACCTGGAGAATAAAAGGGAATTACGATTTTATATGGGTGGGCATAGATATATAGTGTGTAGATATATAGGAAATTTCGATTCATCACCAATATGTATGTATCGAAAACATCGATATAATAAAATATTAACTAATCGGAAATATCGATATATCGAAAATTTTAATATATCGAAAATTTTAATATATCGAAAATTGTAATATATCGAAAATTGTAATATATCGAAAATATTGACATATTGAATATATCGTAAATATCGATATATCGTAAATATCGATATATCGTAAATATCGATATATCGTAAATATCGATATATCGTAAATATCAATATATCGTAAATATTGATATATCGTAAATATCAATATATCGTAAATATCGATATATCGTAAATATCGATATATCGTAAATACCGATATATCGTAAATATCGATATATCGTAAATATTTATATATCGTAAATATCGATATATCGTAAATATCGATATATCGTAAATATAAAAACACCGGAATTATCTGTTAACACTGCAGGGCTCGGGCTGAACTGAGAGGCACCATCAAAGGCGAATAGAATTGTAGGTGGGACGAAATGGGAAAAAAAGGACTGGGATATCTAATTCTTGTTAGGAGACGTCATAGCTTTTGGTAAGGTTTAATTCAACAAAAATTAATACTTTGAACTGCAAGTAACAGCTGAAAATTCTCGCAGTAATTAAAACAGTTTCTAAGATACCTTCGTTAGGTGGGGAAAATGGCGGTTCTGATCCGGAATCCGGTGGACTGTCAGGGAGATGATGTCTGTAAAAGAGGGAAATAAAATCATTGCACTTAAAAAAAAATACTTAATTAAAAATTAAAATTAAATTTTACAGTTCTTAATGACCAATTATTTAAAACAATTTCATGGTTTTCTTAGCACTAATCAATATTATGGAATTTACTCTAGTTAAAATAACTCGTGAACGACTATCTACAAACTAGGCTTAAGCGATAATTCGATATATATTGAAATTCCGGAAGTAAAAGGTCAACGATTAGACGATTATAATCAATTTATCGAAAGTACGTACGGAAGAACTGAAAATCCCGAGGAACACTCCGTATGCGAAAAGACAACTACAGAAGAATTGCATTTGCATAGCAGCGAACTTAAGAGTATTTAAAATGGTATTGTTTCAAACAAAAGTTGCAATGTATCGATATTTTAAATAATTGTAAAGGGAAAATTTAAAATTATGTCATTCCTTGATTTGAAAATAATCCTGTTTCAAAACGTTAGTTTAAGGTTCCCATCCTTGTGTTTACTTACTACTGTACTTATTCTAATAATAAAATATAGATATATAGGAAATATCGATATCACCAATTGTTCGGGCCAATCACATCACTTTGTCATTTCGCGCTGTGGCGAAATAGCCATCTTTGGGATACGGCGCCAAATGACGTGATTTTTCCGGCAACCCGCCAAGCGGAATGTTTTGGTTTAAGATTCCGTTAAGCAGGCGAACCATAAGCTCGCTTTTTTCCCGCTCACAAAGCTGAGCATTTTAAGCTGTTAAAACTTGTAAATATAGTGTTCTAGTAAATATCTTTAACTTATAACCTAATCAACTGAGTTGTCTCTTTAAGAAAAACCAACACCAATACATTCATAATATAAGTCGCCGCTACAAGCTGGTCCGTCCGAGTCGCAGCACAGGTCAGTTGATTTTAGAACATTCTCGTTGATTATTTACTAGATTCAAAGTAATCTTAAGATATGGCAAATATGGAATCTATGATAAATCTTCAAAATGATATTCATGAAAGCATGATTAAGTTAGTAAGAAACTATAAGAAAGATTCCAAAGAACGCAAAACTTTGAATTATTTTCGAATTCGTTTAAAGAACTTTCAGAATTTCTATGAAGAATTTCGAAGTAATCACAAACAGATTTTAACAAACGGAATATCGAAAGACAATTCTTATTTAAAAGAAGATATCAGTGACCAGGTAGAAGAATTCTTCATGAATAACTATTCGGAAATCGAAAGTGAAATGGAACAAAGTTTCCAGCCAATCAATCCGAACACTGATGTTAGTAAACAAACCGCTGTTCTTCCAAAGGATTATTCTAATGAGTTAAGGTTACCGCCGGTACAAATTCCAATATTTAATGGATTATATGAAGATTGGTCATCATTTCGCGATTTATTTATTGCCATGGTCCATGATAATAAATCGCTTTCAGAAGTGCAAAAGCTATTCTATTTAAAGTCACAAGTATCAGGAGAGGCTGAAAAGCTGATTAAGCACTTTGCAGTTACTTCTTCGAATTATAAGAGCGCTTGGGAGATATTAAAGGATCGTTATGAGAACAAAAGAATGTTAATTAATGTTACTTTAAAAAGATTTCTTTTTCAACAGAAAACTAATGATAATTCTCAATCGGTGAAGTCGTTATTAGATACAACTCAAGAATGTTTGGCTGCTATTAAAAATTTAGGTATCAACATAAATTCATGGGATCCAATATTAGTGTTTATAATAGCTCAAAAATTATCAGCAGATACGCTACAGTTGTGGGAACAAGGTCTTCCTTCCAAAACAGACATTCCCACACTTCAAGATTTGCTATCATTCTTAGAAGGTAGATTTCGAACATTGGAAGCTATAAGTGAGAATACACGAGTTACTGGCAAACCAGGGATTGCATCAAAGTCGGCATATGTTAAGTCAAGCTGCCACGTTTCGAAAGCTGTTTGCACTCTCTGTAACGCTGATCACTGTATTTCCAGGTGCCAGGTGTTTCTCAGCAAGACAGATGCTAAACGCCTGCAAGTAGCTAAAAGTAAAAGCCTTTGCTTTAACTGTATGTCAGCTTCACATCCAGTAAGACAATATTCGAGCAAAAATTCTTGTCGTATCTGTAAAAGAAAACATCATTCCTTGCTGCACGAAGCAATAGCTAAAAGTTCTAATTCTACTGAATCTTCTCCTGAAGGCAATTCTTCCAACGTTCCCCAAGAAAGTGTTGAATTTACTTCACATGTTGCTCAAAGTAAGCAACCCATAGTCAACACAGTTCTGTTAAGCACAGCAATCGTTAAGATATCAGACACATTTGGAAATGAAATAGTAGCGAGAGCACTCTTGGATCAAGGATCACAAATAACATTTATTTCCGAGTTCTTAGCTCAAAGCTTAAGATTAAAGAAACAACCTATACATACTCAGATAGTTGGAATAGGAAATCAAAACGTAAAACCATGCTACAAAGCCACTAGCATTACCCTTAAGAATATTCAATCAGAAATCGTTGCTAATGAAGTGTCAGCATTAGTGATGAAGAATCTCACAAGATATGCTCCAAAGCTTACCATCCAGAAACCAAGTTGGGAGCACATAAGAGGTTTAACATTAGCCGATCCAAACTTTTCTGGGAATAAGAAAATTGATCTTATTCTTGGTGCAGACCTATATCCTTCAATTTTGTTAGATGGATGTTTAAGAGGTACGAAGAACTGTCCAATGGCCCAGAACACTAGGTTTGGTTGGATTCTGTCCGGACCTGTGGGATGCGAGTCTCATGAAGCATCTACAGCATTACAGACTACAAATTTAGTTTGTCTGCATAGTTTGACAGATCTACACAATGAAATGCAAAAATTTTGGGAATTCGAAGAAGTTCAATCAACCAAAGCGTATACATCTGATGATGAGATATGTGAAGAGATATTTCGTAACAATTGTAAGAGGGAAAACGGACGTTACAAAGTTAAGTTACCGTTCAAGGACAATTCTCCAAAGTTAGGCGAATCAAAGAAAACTGCGGTATCTCAGTTCCTTCGTTTGGAAAGAAAGCTTGAAATAGATCCTGCTCTTCAGTCGCAATATTCAAGATGCATTAAGGAATATTTGGAACTGAACCATATGTCCCGAGTGGATTCTGATGATGATGTCAAGGTTGAAGACCAAGACTACATGGGATATTATCTTCCTCATCACGCCGTGATAAAAGAGGACAGCACTACTACGAGGCTTCGAGTGGTATTCAATGCAAGTCAGAAGACCACTTCCGGTACCTCATTAAATGATAAGTTACTAAAGGGACCAAATATTCAGGAAAATCTTTCTGCTTTATTACATCGCTGGCGTCTACTAAAAATCGCTTATTCCGCCGACGTCGAGAAAATGTACAGACAAGTACTCATTGATGAGGAACAAACAGATTATCAAAGAATAATTTGGAGAAGTTCTAAGTTCGATCCTATCAAAGACTACAAGCTACTCACAGTAACATTCGGAATGGAATCATCTGCCTTTCTTGCAATACGTACATTAAAGCAACTTGCCGAAGATGGACGATCTACCTATCCCCTAGGAGCTGAAATGTTATCTAATCAATTCTATGTGGATAATCTTCTCTCAGGAGGTAAAGACATCACGGAGGCAATTCAGAAGCAAGATCAAATTGTAAAGCTGCTATCAGAAGGTGGATTTTCTCTTCGAAAATGGGTCAGCAATAGTACAGATGTGTTAGAAAATATTCCTCAAGAATTCAAAGAAATTCAAGATGTTCGAATAGACTTAGATCCGATGGTAAAAGCGTTAGGTCTATTTTGGCACCCTCAAAGTGACTCCTTTAGTTATCAAGTTAAGTTCGATCCAGTAACTGATTGTCCTACGAAACGATCCATTTTATCAGATGTCAGCAAGCTGTACGATCCTCTAGGATGGATTTCCCCACTAATCATTACTGGAAAGATGATGATTCAAGAACTCTGTTTAGCAAGTGTAAATTGGGACGACGAAATTCCTGAAAGCATTTGCACGCGTTGGACAAATTTTGCGAAATACCTTCCAGAAATTGAGAAGATAAGAATTCCTCGATGGATATGTTACGATCCCGACCAAGATCCTAAAGTAGAGCTACATGTCTTCAGCGACGCATCTACCAAAGCTTATGCGGCTGCTGCATATGTTAGAATAGAAACCAAAGAAGGTTGTTTCACCCAGCTGCTTTCATCTAAGACTCGTGTTGCACCACTCAAGCCTGTGTCACTACCACGTTTAGAACTGTGCGGAGCTTCACTTGCAGCAAAACTAATATCTTCTATTCTTTCTGACATCAAGTTCAAGCCTACAAACATCTATGCCTGGACAGATTCATCTATCGTCTTAGCCTGGCTGAGAGGACAGCCAAGCCGATGGGAGCGTTCGTAGCCAACAGAGTTGGAGATATCCACGAGAAGGCACCAAATGCTCAGTGGAGGTATGTACCATCTTCTTCTAATCCCGCAGACATACCAAGCCGAGGATTACTAAAACCTCAAGATCTACTGCACAATGAATTCTGGTTTAAGGGTCCTGATTGGTTATCGCTGCAACCCGAATTTTGGCCACAAACCCTTAAAGTGGACAATTCTGAACTCGAGACAAAGTCAACTCATTTGGTCCAAGTCATACCAAAATGGGAATTGATTGAAAAATTTTCCTCTTTAACTAAGTTAACAAGAGTGACAGGCCTCTGCCTTAGATTTATTGAAAATTGCAAATGTTCAATGAATGAAAGAAAAACCGGTCATTTGACGTCGACTGAAATAAACAAAGCTTTAGTTTCCCTCGTCAAACTTGATCAAAGCTACGAATTTCCTAAAGAAATTACTGCACTTCAGAACAAAACACCATTACCTTCTAAAAGTAAGCTGTTAAACTTAGCCCCATTCTTAGACAAAGAAGGCATTCTACGACTTGGTGGGCGGTTACAGAACTCAAACTTATCTTTTCAAGAGAAACATCCTATCATCTTACCTTCATCTAGTTCACTAAGCAAGCTCATAATAAGAAAAGCTCACGCAGACACATTGCATGGAGGTACGCAGTTAGTGACGAGTATCATTAGAAGAAAGTATTGGATTTTGAGCTGCAGAAATACTGTGAGAATAATCATTCACGAGTGCATCAAATGTTGGAGACACAAAGCCACAGCCTCCGAACAACAAATGGGTATTCTTCCCCATCCTCGTGTAAATACTTCTCGACCATTCACCCACACTGGTGTGGACTATTTCGGCCCAATCGAGCTGAAGAGTAACAAGACACGCAAAGCACCGTCCTATAAGGGATATGTTGCTATATTCATTTGCCTTGCAGTAAAGGCCGTTCATCTCGAAGTAGTTTCAGACCTATCTACAGATGCTTTCTTAGCCGCATTTCGCAGATTTACTTCAAGAAGAGGTCTATGTTCCGACGTGTACAGTGATCAAGGATCTAACTTCAAAGGCGCGTCAAGAGTTTTAACTGAGGATTTCAATAAATGTATCAAGCAAATAGAAAATGACGCCTCAGCTATACTAGCCAATGATCTAGTTACGTGGCATTTCATTCCACCCTTTTCCCCTCATCACGGTGGACTGTGGGAAGCTGCAGTAAAAGCCACGAAGTTCCATCTAAAACGAATATTAGGAAATGCTAGACTAACCTTCGAAGAAATGTCTACCGTTCTAGCTCAAATCGAAGCCACTTTGAATTCTAGACCGCTCTGCCCATTGACCTCAGATCCAGGTGACATGACTCCGCTTACTCCAAGCCATTTCCTTGTTGGAGAAGTTATAAAGTTACCACCTGAACCGAGTCTGCTGGAAATTTCAGAAAATCGTTTAGATCGTTGGCAAAGGTTACAACAGCTACACCAACACTTCTGGGTTAGATGGAGAAAAGAGTACCTGAATCGTCTTCAAACTAGATCAAAGTGGATGTCACAACAATCGAACGTTGAACCAGGAGAGCTGGTGCTTCTAAAGGACTTTACTCTTCCACCAACCAAGTGGTCTTTAGGACGCATAGTTGAGACTCATAAAGGCAAAGATGGACTTGTTCGAGTAGTTACCCTGCGAACCAAAGACAGCCAGTTTGTCCGTCCTATCACCAAAATTTGTAAACTGCCCTTTTCATGTACTAGTGTATAATTTCAATATGTATAAGATTCATAAGTGTACTTCTTGCCTTTGCTAAAACCCCTTAAGGGTTTTATGGCCGGAAGTATGTTCGGGCCAATCACATCACTTTGTCATTTGGCGCTGTGGCGAAATAGCCATCTTTGGGATACGGCGCCAAATGACGTGATTTTTCCGGCAACCCGCCAAGCGGAATGTTTTGGTTTAAGATTCCGTTAAGCAGGCGAAATATAAGCTCGCTTTTTTCCCGCTCACAAAGCTGAGCATTTTAAGCTGTTAAAATTTGTAAATATAGTGTTCTAGTAAATATCTTTAACTTATAACCTAATCAACTGAGTTGTCTCTTTAAGAAAAACCAACACCAATACATTCATAATATAAGTCGCCGCTACACCAATATGTATGTATCAAAAACATCGATATCATAAAAATATCAATTAATCGGAAATATTGAAATATCGGAAATATTAATATATCGACATATAAAAATATCCACATATCGTAAATATTGACATATCAGAAATATCGATATACCGGAAATGTCTATAAATCGTAAATATCGATATATCGTAAATATAAAAACACCGGAATTATCGATATACCGGAAATATAGATATATCATAAATATACAAACATTGGAATTATCGATATACCAGAATTATCGATGAATCAAAAATATCAATTAATCGGAAATATCGATATATCGGAAATATTAATATGTCAAAAATATCGACATATAAAAATATCTACATATCGGAAATATCCACATATCGGAAATATCGATTTACCGGAAATGTCTATATATCAAAATATCGATATATCGTAAATATTTAAACACCGGAATTATCAATATACCGGATATAGCGATATACCGGAAATATAGATATATCGTAAATATACAAACACTGGAATTATCGATATACCGGAATTATCGATGAATCGAAAACATCGATATATCGAAAATATGTATGTATTGATATTACCGATATATTAGAATTATCGATTACTCGGGAAACTATCGATTATTGGCTAGTGATTAATAAAAATAATTACTAATATTGGTTAGCGATTAATCTCGATGGCAAAATGTCATCATCGTCCTAGCCTACTGCCAAGCAGTGATAGTCACAAAAATCCGAAAATAGAGTATCACCATTTTCCATTACTAGGCAGCTAGATCAATCACTTGACCAACTGGTGCGTCTCTTAGTTCAATAGTTTGTAGACATACATATATCTTTATCTGAATATCAGACCCTATTTCTGGTTCCATACTCACGGTTTCGTAAAAGACGAGCTGACGTCGACCGAGCCGTTTCTGACATTCCTCGCCGTGTACGCCTTGTGCTGCTGATGTGGGGCGACGGCACCCTGCGAGCCGACTGCCGCCTGGGGTCCGCACAGCTGTCCGACGGGAAGGATGCCGCGACCTTCCGTACCCTCTGCGGCCAGATGGGCGGACTCTTTCCCGACCAGCGCAGCATGCTGGGCGCCTCGGGCGAAGATGGGGGATTTGTCGGGGACTTCGTTGAGTTTCAGGTGGTCGCTGGATGTGACCAGAGCGTCGTGAAAGTAGCTGCAAATATAAAGTGAAAGATTGGTTATAGTCGGATTGCGATTGGTCAAATGACAAATCCAAAATCCTGAGACAAAAATATTAATGTGAGTAAGCATTACGTATACCAAACTGATCTACTTTATTTGAATCGGATAAATTGAGTTCTACTGTAATATGCCACGTATGCCTTCGACCTGATGATCTCCTATACTGTTAAAAATAGGTACTCAAAAAATAAATAAACTGCACTCATTTTTGAATAAATTCGATGTTCATCATAGCTCCGAATACACAAGTTTCAATTATGAAAAATTCATGTACTCAAAAATGAATACAGTAAACAAAAGGAGCAGTAGCTTGTCTGCATAAGCTACACCTTCATAAATCACTTTCAATAAGTATCAACAATTACAACCAGGTCTTACCGGGAATCGAACCCATATCCTCAAGCACCGCAGTCCATTACTTTATCCGTTGGGCTACCAGGGCGATGTGAAGAAGTTGTAAGCAGAAGAAATGATAAAAAAGGTGTGCCAAAATAATGGGAAGTAAGATAATAGAGTTGTAATAACTCAGTTTCCATTCGAGCAATCTACATCAAATAATGTGGAAAACCATTTTCTGAACAAATATTTTAAGTTTGTCAGGTTGCGTTTTTAAGATGGCTTGAACAAATGCTGAAGCGATATTTAGAAGTGTGATTTAATATTGCTAGAAGAGATTAGCAATGTTAAATGATACTGCTCATTTTTGAGAAAAGTACGATTACTTAAATTTGAGTAGGTCATCGCTCATTCCCGATGCAATTGTTCTGAAAAAAACGAGTACGTTCATGTACTCATTTTAAGCACCTTTTTTTACAGTGCAGTCAGTCTAAATATACTTTTTATTTCATAGTATATTTCTTGTCAGAATCATTAAACTTTTCCTGGGGAGTTATCTAAAAAGGTACTAAAAAATGAGTACGTGAACCTACTTATTTTTCTTTAAGCATAATTGAATCGTAAATGAGTGAGGACGTGCTCAAATTTAAGCAACCGTACTTTCTCAAAATGAGCAATGTGATTTAATATTGCTAATATCTTTTCTGTTTAAAAGATCTTAATAAAACCTGACAAACTTAAAATAGTTGTTCAGAAAACAGTTTTCCTCGTTAATTTATATAGATTGCTTAAATAGAAACTGAGTTATTACAACTCATTATATTACTTCCCATACTTTTGGTACACCTTTTTTTTTAGCATTTCTTTTATTTATAACTTCTTAATATCTCTCTGGTAGTTTAACGCATAAGGCGCTGTACTGCGTAGCAGAGGATCTGTGTTCGATTCCCTGTAAGAATTGGTAGTAATTGTCGAAACTTGTTCGAAGTTATTTATGAAGGCAGCTGTAAACATGTACTCCTTGTGTCGTTTATGAATACATGTATTTTTTTAAATTGAAAATTGTATATTCGAAGCTATGATAAGCATCGAGTGTAATCACAAATGAGTACATTTTACTTATTTTCAAGTTTCTATTTTTAACAGTGTAACTATTCCTCAACGTAGATCCAAATGTTTCTTAAAATCATTCACTCCTGTATAATTAACAAAATTCACTGGAAAGTAGTTCAGTTAATCAATGATTTTTAATAAAAATAACTATTCTTGCGTTCTCCATAAAAATGCTACATGGTAAATATGAAGTTTTGCTTTTTTGTTTTTGGTGAAAAAACGTCGCACTAAAGCTACACAGTGGGCTATTGGCGACGGTTCGGGGTCTATCTCGAAGGAAAGACCCGAGAATACATACACATTCACACACACATTCATGCATGTACCTCGTTTTTTTAGAACCATGGTCAGATGACGAGGAAACACCTGAACTGGCACCCAACACCTTCAATAGACGTCGGGACTTTGGACCCCGGTCAGATTGATCGTGCACCAGTCCCGTATACACGTCGTTAATTTTTGCGGATGTTCTGGACGACTTTTCTAGTATTTTGTAGTGAAGCTGGCAACCCTCCGATCACAAGATCGCTACTTTTTTTACTTTTCTTTGTCAAGTCCATCGCCTAGGATCGAACCAGGAATCTTCGTATTTCCAGTTGACGCCTTTAACCGCTAGGCCACAGAGGCTTCGGTAAATATGAAGACATGGCCTTTTTTATTTCTTTGAGTGCAATTGCATCGTAAACCAGCGACGACGAACTCAAATTTAAGCAACCGTACTTTCTCAAAAATGAGCTGTGGGATTTAATATCGCTAATCTCAGCTCGCGTTCAAGCCATTTGAACAAAGCGACTTGCCAAACTTAAAATAGTTGTTCAGAAGATGGTTTTCCCACATAATTTGATGTCGATTACTTAAATGGAAACTGAGCTATTACAGTAGACTCTCGATAACTCGAACTTCGATAACTCGAATTTTTCGATATCTCGAAAAAAATCGATTTCCCTGCACCTTCATTACTTATTTAATGTAATTTTATCTCGTTAATTCGAAGTTTTTCTTCCTTATTTTCGATAACTCGAAGTTTCCACACAACTCAAAATTTGGTTTTTCCTCTCAAAACTACGGATTTTGTAGAAACTTTAGCAAATATGCAATTGTCGTGGTGTGGATTTGTCGCTGCGAATAATGGTGACAAAACAAAAATGTAATACACTCTCTATAGCAGTTTTTGATGAGAGATCGCTCTCGGAAAAAGAAAAAGAATACGAACCTCCTCTAAAGATAACTTTGAAAGAGACTCTATCTTCCATAAAAACTATGCGTGATATTCAGGCCGGAAATAAAAACAGCGACATTTCAAGCAATCATGAATTTGGAAAATATAATTGATTCCGAAATAAATAGAAATACTCACCAAAAAATTTTGGATAGGCATTTTAAATAAAGTAGGGTAAGTATACTTGTATTTATTTTTACCAAAACAGCTTTTATATAGGATTTTCGATAACTCGAATTTTCGATATCTCGAATTTTTATACACTTCCCTTCGAGTTCGAGATAGCGAGAGTTGCCTGTACAACTGAATTATCTTACTTTTCATGTTTTGGCACACCTTTTAAAACAAGTCCAGTTTATAACTTCTTTACGTCGCCCTGGTAATACAACGGATAAGGCCCTGGGCTGCGATGCATGTGAATATGGGTTCTAATCCCGGTAAGTCCTGGTTGTAATTGTTGACATTTATTTAAAGCGATTTATAAAGGCAGCCTATGTAGGCAAGCAACTGCCCTTTATATTCATTTTACTCATTTTTGAGTAGATGTCTTTTTGATGATGACAAACCGTCACTTCTTCTCACAGATTTCACACAGATAATTTAAACTGTCAAATGGAATAATAGAAGCCACGGCCAGTTGATTTAGAACTTAAGTTGCATGCCATCGTCTGTTCGAAATTTGAATCTCCTACCGCTCAAGTGTTTTAAAAGTCAATTAGCGTCAATAACCTAGGAATCTGCACCGGTGTTAACCTTTAGAAGAAGGGTATTTAATTTAATATGGTATTCTGGTCGAAATATCGGCCACCCACCATCCTGTAACGGTTAAAGACGTATTCACGTCACAGACACGTAACTCTCTAACAGTGAACACAAAAATTTAAAACTTTGATATTTTGCTCGGCTATCTGAAGGTTAAAGTTAAGAGGTTTAACATGTTATTCTGGCCGAAATATCGGCCAACCGCCCTGTAAAGGTTACAGACTTATTCATTGGTCACAGACACGTAACTCTCTTACAGTGAACAGGCTAATTGACAGTGAACAGGCTAATTGACAAAAATTTGAAACTTTGATATTTTGCTCGGCTATCTGAAGGTTAAAGTTAACAGGTTTAACATGGTATTCTGGTTGAAATATCGGCCAACCGCCCTGTAAAGGTTAAAGACTTATTCAATGGTCACAGACACGTAACTCTCTTACAGTGAACACAAAAATTTAAAACTTTGATATTTTGCTCGGCTATTTGAAGGTTAAAGTTAAGAGGTTTAACATGGTATTCTGGTTGAAATATCGGCCAACCGCCCTGTGAAGGTTAAAGACTTATTCAATGGTCACAGACACTAACTCTCTTACAGTTAACACACAAATTTAATACTTTGATATTTTGTTCGGCTTTCTGAAGTTTAAAGTTAAGTTTTAGTGAGTAAAAAACTGAATGTTCCGAAAGTGCCTTACATGTTGTTTTCATTGTCATCATTGATGTATTCTTCCAGTTGGCTGAAATCGAATGTTTCACTTTCAATACCGCCAAGTTCACCGCGGCCTGAAAAAAGAGAGCAAATTATTTATATTTTGCTATAAATCGTTCAATAATTAAATTAGATGTATGGATTTTTTTATTTGTCAAGATCAGATTTAATAGAGATTTTTAATTTTTTTTTTTTTTAACTAGATGGGCCATATAAAAATTAACGTAGCTTTGTGCTTTAGGAACATTTTTAAATGCCTGCTTTTCTCTTAATTTAAAATGTTTCGATTGCCACTTATGCTGTTTACATAAATAACACATACAAAAGCTCTTAATTATATTTTTGAGACACCTCGTATTTGTTTTGAATACTCAAATAAGTGGCAATAATTCAACAAACACTGAAGGCAATTGTCATGTAAATAAAATATGGAAGTTTTGTATTCATATTTTAAGATTCAATGGCTGTATCCAATTCTTGTAATAAACTCAAAAGAACGTTTTAGGTGACAAATGAAATGCATTAACCAGCAGCTCTTAAACTACTCAACTCGAATGGTTTTTACAAAAGATCAAAAACACTTTTTCAAGTCTTTCGAATCTAGACAATTATGCTGTGTGGTAAAAAGAACAACTCAAATAAAAATTGACAAACACACAAAAAGGAATTAGCCCACAGTGAAAAGTTGTCGCGCACGCAAGTTCTTCAAACGCGGGTTCACACTCAAATTCTTACAAGCATCTAGAATATTTTCTCTTGTTCTGTTCGTTCCTTTTTTTTTAACATGTTTACATAATTCCGGCAAGAGTGTAAAGCGAAAATACATACACGGCGTTTTGCCTCATCATAATGAATTTCGCGACGGTATTACTAACACGCAGACACGTTTTGATTTACCCAGGAATTAGGGAACAAAAAACATAAATACGAAACAAAAATGAACCAATAATAATAATAAAACACATCTCGAACAGAACACGGGCAAACAAAATAACAGGGCAGACATCTGGCATCAGTTCGGCATTTTCGAAACGCGTCACGCGATCACGTGACCCGGATTGACCACTTGCGGCTTGCCGGGAATCAACCGCAAGCGGCCATTATGAATGAAGTGGGCAAATTCGACAGCACGCAATCCTGTCAATATGTATTCTGTCTTTTGTTGGACACGTAATTTTCGGACGCACGGTGGTCGGCTAAAGGCTTTTTCTTGTCTGAGATATTCGTCGAACAATAAAAAATGTGCAAGAGAGGAGATAGTTGGTCTTTTTAAAAGTAATGGTTCGAGTTCTTTTGATCGTTCTTTCGACTCAATTGTAAGATTATCGCATTCATTATGAATAGAATCACCAATATATGTAATTGTGCTCAAAACCAGAATTTAATGGACAAATTCTGTTTTACAGTAACCGGAATGGTGGTTGCACTTTAAAGAAGGTTGCTATATCTGGGCTAAAATGCATTTACTTAATATTTGACATCATAAACTGTAAATATATGTATGAGTAGCATGCAATTATATTGAGTTTCATGTCATTTCAAAGAAGATTCTGTGTTATATAAATATAGATAAAAAATATTTGTTTGTTTTCTCTATGTATTGGTTTGATATTGGATATTTATTGTTATTGAGAAATATGTCTTGTTTTACATTATATCTCTCTTAGAAAATATAAGTGCTTTTCTAGTCTTCCGCGCTGTTCTACAATCAAATATTTTTGAAAAAAATTTCGACGTACTTTGTATCATTCGAAATCAGAATGCCTAATATTTCAGGATACCGCCTATGTTTCTATATTTTCAGTTCTTTTCAACAATGCATTTTTTAAAATTCAGCAATTTACAAGAAGTAAAATGGAAACTTTGATATTTTTTTTAGCCATACTCAAACCAATTGGGTATAACTAAATATTCTCCTCAAAGTTCTATGGTATGTTTTAAGTGCAATATATGAAAATGAAACTAAACAGCAGATTATTGCATGACATTTTTTTTAATCGAATTATGTTTTGAAATAATCTAGTATATGGTATGTAACTACCTCATTATACCTACATCATCAACAATCTCATAAATTATGTATATGTGTTTCTAACAAAGTACGTCGTTTTATGGTACAGCCGCGGAAAAAAACGAACCACCAATGATTATTTCGTTAGTTTTTATAGTAGAGCTAAACTTAATATACCATTTTGTAGGGAATAAAGTCTACTATACATTGATATACAAAAAATTTGCATAGGGGACTATCTTCATATTCGAATCCGCACCAACTTTAACATAACATTTTCAATAGCAACACCTACTTTTGATATCGCAGAAATGTTCCCCGCCCTCAAAATAATCTAAATATAAATTTTCGTTAATTTCCTACATTTATATACAGAGATATTAGACAATATGTATCCAACTTATTTGAGGGGCTACCTCCAAGTTTTATTTGGAATACGAAATGGACGCGGGTAGAAAATGTTTTGTCGTTAGCCGTGGTTCTTCTTTTCCCGTGGTCATTCATTCCTCCACTCCCGTATACCCCTCGCCTTTATATAAGAATTTAGAATTTTATGCCAACGCGATCACGGCGCTTTTAATTCTCAAAAATAGTGAAGATTTCTGTTAAGTTCTGTAGAATTTAAACTTGTGTATGACCCCTGAAATGATAATTTAATGCACATTTTAATATAGCAAAAAAACTTTAAAAGAAAAATCATGAAATTTTAGATATGCATATAAAGCATTTTTCTGAATCCATCACTATCAAAATATAGCATGGTTACTATTCATAAATCTTATGAATATTAATATGCTAATTTAAATAAAATTAAAAAATATACATATAAGTAATGAAATTAGTGTATTTTATTTGGGTCGAAGATAGAAGATAGTAGTTTAATATGAAGATAGTCCCCTATGCAAATTTTTATATATAAATGTGTAGTAGACTTTATTCCATACAAAATGGTATATTAAGTTTAGCTCTACTATAAAAACTAACGAAATAATCATTGGTGGTTCGTTTTTTTTTCCCCCGGCTGTACATGTATAGACTATATATATATATACCATATTTGGATATAGTATATCCACATTATGATATGGTATATCCGATATACCATATCATAATGTGGATATCTCTAGTGGTTTCGATAGAAATAATGTAAGTAATATGGTTTATAACTTTATCGCTTATATGTTTTATATCGCCTGTAACGTTAAAGTCATTGAAAAGATAATGTAAGAATACACAATATTCAAAATCGATGATAGTGCATCACAATATGATTGAAGTGTGAAAATAGTGAACAAATAGAATGGCCAGTTGAAGATTCTTGAGAGCCAATCAGACCAAACGCACAACGTACTTTCCATTAAATAAATAGTGATTCATAAAACGTAAAAGACTAAATAGTGATTTTGAACTTTTAAAAAACAATATTTGTCAACATATGTAGCATTTTAGTGGAAATACTGGGTGGTCACAAATTGTTGAGCGATGGTCATTGTTTTGCTGTTTATTTACAGATAATAAACTAATATTTTGCTGTACTTTGACTACTTTGTTTGTTGCTACTAAAGCCAAGTGGTTTGTTTAAACTAAAATCGAAGTAATTACGAACAAAAAATGCTTTATTATGCCAATACTGCTGAATGTGATACAGCCAAATAATATCGATTGCTCAAAAATTTGTGACGCATTTTGTGTCGAGTAATTAATGATATCTAACCTGAAACTAGTAATTAAAATCTCTTTTTAATTATACTTAAATACGAGCAAACGTTTTATCAGCAAAGAAAAATGCTTTGAAGCAGTATTTTAGAAAAATCCTCAAAGAAATCCAATTGTTCTTCATTTATTGGCCACTTTAGCTAACATCCAAATAAAGAAATCTACATGCATACAAAAGAGTGGTTAAATATTAAAATATTATCATCTTGTTTTAATTTAATAGGTAAATATTTTCGATTATTTATTAATTAGTATAAATACTGAAGGTACACTATACTCAGGTACACTATACTACGCCCCTAAACCGAAGTATACAATTTGTAAAAAGGCTCAACTTCCCAAATGTATGACTCGGATTAGATAAAAATAATTCATCCAATGTCATATTTGGTGTCCTTGTCCTTTTCGCAATTTGTTCAAACCCAACGTCATTCATAATACTCTTTCCGATCTTCCCACCCTAGAGATTGTACTATTTACTCGCCAAAATCAAGGATTATTAAACAACGACAATCTACAGCTTTTTATCCATTAAAGCTACACTTATGTCATCCAATAGCTAATTGCCAAAATTCACAAATTTTTTAAAGTATAAATCGTTTAATTTCACAATAATATAAGAATATTCAAACTCCATTGACAATTTTGTACATCGTCCATTGAATCGGATGTACAGTAAAATCCGTTTATAACGATGCCAGGTATAATGATGCGCCGGATATAACAATGTAAAATGCAATGGAATTTTGGATTTCTATAACAGTCCATGTTAATTTTTCCGGATATTACGATGCCGGTTATAACGGTAATCCGCATGTAACGATTGGAGTTTCTCCCGTCTTATGCTAATAAAAACCGCTTATAACGACGAAGAAGGTGGGAGGGAGGGCCGTTTGCGTAATAAACAAGTGTCAGGCGAATAGCAAGTAAACAAAAATTCCCGAAATTTGAGAATATATCCCCGGTTATTTTACAATGTCAGCAAGAATAGGAAATGTTATGGAAATTTCTTATTACAATGTCAAATCTAAGCAAACGAAAATTACTGAACATTCTTCATCAAAGTAGCAGTTTGTGTAACTAACTTTATTTAACTAGTGTATGTAGTTGATAAAGTACATAAAATACATTTATTTTCAACTGTTCTGCATGTATGAGTATTATACTTTCTTATTAAGCGATATTTTTCGTGATTCGGATATAACGATTTCCGGATATAACGATCAAATTATGACGGTCCCTTGAGCATCGCTATAAGCGGTTTTTAATGTATTTTCCTTGCTTTTATTTTAGAACTGTAACACCCTGGTTACGACGGCCCCTACCGGCGACCATAGCGCCCTCTGCTGGTTGGCAGAATGAACTCGCCAGTCGAGAGCCAGCCCTCACCATACGCGGTCGCAGTTTTTTTTAATATAAATATTTATGCGTGACTGTATTTATTTAACTTGTATGTCATTAAAACTGTTCCACTAAAATACCAATACAGTGTTCCTTTGTCTAATTGTCTTAAATACACAAGAATCCCTCCGTAGTGAAAACCCTCGTTACAGAACTATATTTTTCGGCGGAAGGATCATCGCTGCAGCATAAATGCCTAGAACCAAGTTAGCATGTCCCCAAATATAACACACAATTGTCTTTTTCTTTGTGTTTTTAAAGTATGCTCATAAAAACATGCATACTTTTGCAATAAAATTCCAGAAGTCAATGATTAAAACAATTTTTAAACGCCTAAATTTTTTTTTATAAGTTAAAAATAGTTCTGGATCTTACTGAAATATTAATAAAGCATAGCTTAAACCGGGGCAGGGGGGGGGGGGGGGCAATAATCTGGAAACTCTGAAAGTTGGGAATTTCAACTTCTAAAAACACTGAGTTGGGAAAATTTATGCCTGAAGAAAATTAATATTATTAAAAAATGACAGCTAGGGAAGATTAGAAATTGCCCAACTTGTAAGATTAATTTAAATTTGACATTTATATTTAAATTTGACGTCAGAACGGACACTGCATTGGAATATGGGTGCAACAAATCAGTGCTTGTGAGAGAACTGTTTATAATATTACCTAAAATAGATATAAAAAAGATGAAAAATGTCGATAAGTTGGAACTGGGAATTTTCAGCATTGTTGAGTTGAGAATTTCGAATCGATAAGTTGGGAAATATCTTGTTTCAACCCCACCAATTTTTTTTTATTTAACGGCACTGCTTAAACACTGCGGTGAGAAATAACAATATGAGGGAAATAATTTATTATTTCTTCTCAAATTATTTATTTTATATCACTTTCATCAATGCGAATCAATTAACAAAATCTCACAATAAAGAAATAATCTTTCTTCGATCAAATCTTTCGAGGCAGTAAAATTACACCAAGTGTGACACTTAAATCGACTAAATCGAAGCGACAAAACCCAGCAAAGCACACAAAAGGAAAAATACAAAAAAATAAGCTTCTAGCAAAAAAAAAAAAAGAATTAAAAACCAAAACTTCTTAAAGTACCATTTCAACCATTTAATTATATGGAGATAAAAAAGAAGAAAAAAGTCCTAACTCTGTTTCCTTATTTCGATCTTTTGTTTCAAAAGCTCATTCCGTACGAGTTTTTTTTTCCCGCCAAATTTTGTTCTAAATTCAGTCGAACGTTCACGCTTGTTTTCCTACCATGAAGTCGATTTTTATTTTCAGAATTACTTAATCAACTTTTAATGATAAAACTGGATCATGCATTTTTTTTGTTGTTGTTGGTTAGTAAAAAAATGAGACGCATTTTCCATTGTTTCGTTTTCGTTGAGATGTCATCTAGGTAGGTAATTTCTCAAATTTGACGTTCCGCAGTTTTTATTTCTCTTGCCTTGTCAGAAAGTCGAGTTGGACGACACTGGGAAGCGAAACAGAAATTCAGAAACTCTTTTTTGAGCGTAACGCTTTGGTTTTGGTTGTCACAGCTTCCACTTCCAATTGTCGTCATAGTTTTCACTGACATGTGATCTTGGCTTCGGCGATATTTCGATTTATATATCGAAATTCCGGAGTAAAAAATCATCGCGATTTCGATTTTGTAATTTTCGATTTGAATACAAGTCGAAAGAACATTCTGAAGTACGGAAGAACTTTCTGAAGTATGAAAGAACATCCTGAAGTACGGAAGAACATTCTGAAGTATGAAAGAACATTATGAAGTACGGAAGAACATTATGAAGTACGGAAGAACATTCTGAAGTATGGAAGAACATTCTGAAGTACGGAAGAACATTCTGAAGTACGGAAGAACATTCTGAAGTACGGAAGAACATTCTGAAGTACGGAAGAACATTCTGAAGTACGGAAGAACATTCTGAAGTACGGAAGAACACTTGGGATGGTGAAAGTCAACTCCAAAAGAATTGCAGTAATTATTTGACAAAAAAGTGGCAAAGTATCTATATTTTTAATAATATATAAAGGGGAAAATAATTGTAATATTCCTTGATTTGAAAACAATCCTGTTCCGAACCGGAAGTTTTAACAAACAGTTTTGTGTTTACTTAAATGCTACTGTACTTGTTTTGATCAATATATCGAAAATCAGTCTATCTATATATCGGAAATATTGATATCTCATCAATAGATGTATGTATCAATAGATGGGTATGTATCTAAAACATCGATCTAATAAAAATATCAATTAATCAGAAATTACGATTAATCGGAAAATATCGATTATTAACTGATAAAATGTCATCATTGCCCAAGCCTAGTGGTCATCATGGGCTATTCAAATGGACAAAATTACTTGGGAAGTCGTAACCCGGCATTTATTAAACCGGATTCGAGACTTGGAAAAATGGGATCAACAACTTGAATTTCTAAGTAATTAATAACAGAGGGCGAAGGCCTCAGCTAAATTAAAAACATATAATAAATCCTTTAAAAAAACGACTTTGAGAAAAATTCACTAAAAGGTAAAAAATATTTTTTAATTATACGAATTTAATTATTTAATATTAATTTTATATAATTACAAATTTTTAAAGTTGGTGCCAATTTACAAAACACATACCAAAACTTTGGCGCCGATTTCAAAAAGTTGCTGTAAGTATAAAATTGATATCAAATAATTCAATTCCTTCAACATGTACGCAAAATTAAAAATTATTTTTTACTTTTTAGCGCATTTTTCTTAAAGTCGGTTTTCCTTTTTTTTTAAATATTATTTTATTAATAATCAAATTGTTGTTTTATTTAATAGACATTAGCATTGACGGTCGAAGGAAAACAGACAACATCAATTAACCAAGATTAGCGAAAATTCATAAGAAGGGTAAATTAGTATGCACAATCTACCTATATAAATATTATATAATATATATTATATATATTATAAAAAAAATATAGATATTTTAATATTCAGCTTTAAACGAAATAATGTCAAGTATACTTTTCCCATGTCCATACGCATTCCAGAACAGAAATTTATTCACTACTGAATTCCCTGACGTCTTTCCTATTTGTATTATTTATACATTCAAAGTGTTTATTAAGTAACCCAAATAGTCCAACAAGCATCAATCGTAGAAGGAAAATGCACGGACAAATCTCAAACAATCCGCAAACTTATACAACAACTGTACTAATTCAACAGCAAATATCCATCATAACATATAAAAAACCAGCCGACTTTACTTGCCCGATCCTGTCGCACGAACCGAACCTCCATTTTCTGCAGTATTATTATTATCAGAATAACGCTCCGTTGGATTTTATAACCTACTAAAAGATTTTCGATTTTTAAAGTGTTATTTAAACACCGTGTACTCAACACAGGAAAATATGGGTTTTATTTTTGGTAGTGGGAGAACGGTAAACATTCTACTGAATCAAAATCGCCAAAGAATAATAGTACACTAAATCTGGATTGAGGTTTTGTGGAACACAGCAAACTTGCCCACGCTTCGGAAGTTTATGTAAAACATATTTTTTCCAAGACATTCGGTAATTGAGCAGTTTGAAAATAACCGAACACATTTTTCCTCACTTAGTGTTTACTGCGCTTTGTTTGTGACATGCAAGAATGTTCACAAGAAGTGTAAACGGTACAGATGTAGTATAGAGCATTTGGCACGCGAGTTTTTTTTTGGCGTTTTTTATAGAGGCGATAAATTTATATTATGGCAACCCCACCTGATATTGTTGGTATTCTCCGATTCTTGTGGCGACTTTCAATCTGGCAACCCTATGATGTCATCCCGCTGCCCGGAACTATGTTTAACGGCAATTTTTCGTCGCCAAAAAAAAAAAAAAATACGCGCCAAATGTCCTATACTACATCTGTTCCGTGTAAACGTACTTCAACGTTTGTGTGAACATTATAATCGGCTCAATTTATGGTGAAATATCAATATTAAATGCTACACTATATATATACCATAAAATAAAAATAAAACAAATGCGTAGTCAATACATAAGTTTGTGGTAAATATTCCAAAACATGACATATTTACAAGACTTTCATAAGACGTTGGTATCCGCTTTTTCTCGAGTTTTGTTGTTTATGTATTTAATAAAAATAAACCACTCAAAAATAAATAAACAATCGATTTTTGGTGTTTTGTATTTTCAATATTTAAGGAAACATGCTGAAAATTATAGTATATTTATTTTTTTAAGTTATGTATGATAAATTTTTTTAAATATTTTTTTTTAAGTTTCGATGAATTCGTCGGATACAGGGGGGAATATATTAAATCGGAAACATTTTCCTGTGAAAGTTTACTTTGTAAAAGTTTTGTTCTATTTTCTCAAGAATAAGAAAACTAATTTGTTTTCCCCTTTGTTTATAAACAAGTGCCGTAAAATCGTCAATAGCCCAATTGCGGCCGAAGGGACCCGGGTTACCATATTCTCAAAGAAGAACACAATTGTTTATCGCCCAGACAAAAGGTTGCCATGGGCCGCAATTGGAACTTTCCGGTAAAATCGACTGGTGTGAATAAGGTAAAAGAAAAACAAAAAGAAACAGAAGACTTTTTCCGTCTGATGACGAGAGCTCATACGCAGGCCTTTTATTTCGTTTTCTTTATTTCAAGATTTTACACGCATCGGCGCTTCATTTCTTACAGAACAAAACTGAATGTGTGTTAACCAAGGAATATACCACGGAGTAAAGAATCGGAATATACACTGTAAAAAAAGTACTTAAAATGAGCATCTGAACATACTCGTTTTTCTTTGAGTACAATTGCATCGCAAATGAGCGATGACGTACTCAAATTTCAGTAACCGTACTTTCTGAAACAGGAGCAGTGGCATTCAATATTTCTATTATCAGCTTCTGTTCAAGCCATTTTTAACAAAGCGACCTGAGAAACTTAAAATAGTTGTTCAAAAGATGGTTTTCCATGGTTTTGATGTCTATTCAAATTTGGTCTGTCTACTCAAATGGAAATTGAGTTATTACAACTCAATTATCTTAAGATCGGAATAAAACTTTAGATTTGTACAAAAAACAAACATTCTTCTTTATATATGCAGGCATTCTTCTTTATATATGCAGGGTGGTGCAAAATGAACGTTATGGTTTATATGCTTTATAACTTTTTTAATTAATATTGCATTTTTTCTTTTGCTTCAGAATTGTGTAAAGAAGGCTTGGGGGAATTTGAAATGGAACAGTACACAATAGAACAACGAACAAAAATCATTGAATTTTATATTTTAAACGGAAAAGCAGTTATTCTGACGCAGCGTGCATATCGTCGATATTTTAATGTGCGGACTGGACCCTCAGTGCCAAAATCGCCTATTGCAAATTTTCAGCAACAAGGTTCAGTTAGGAACCAATAACTGAAAAACAATATTCGCAATGAAACTGATGCTGAAAATTTGCGAAAAGTCATGCAACATGTGTTGGAAAGAGCACGACTTTGTAAAGCGGAAAATGGGCGACATCTGCAAAATGTACTTTTTCACGTGTAGTTAACAATATTCTCCATTCATATGCTGTATTTTGACAAAATAATGTTAACAATTTATTCAAAAATAAAAAAGTTATAAAGCATTTAAACCATAACGTTCATTCTGCACCACTCTGTATACAGTTCATTTCCATATTTTCTGTAGGTCATTGTATTGTGCCATTGTATAGTGCCATAAAAAAACTTTAACAGTTATTTTCAAAAATTAGTTTTAACACCGCACCGCAATGTTTGTCATTTGGACTCCGAGTGATCATTGGAGAGACTACTCGATGGTCCATTCAGTATGGCGGTTACTATTATCTTCTAACTTCTCTTTTGACTTGTCCATTGACATCTATGCAACCAACCCACTTTCTTCCAAAACTTACTTTTAGAACCATACCACCCCCCTCATAATTTGAAAAGTGACAAATCGACTAACTTTACGCAAATTAAAAAACTTCGTATCTCCGTTAATTTTCAATTAAAAAAATATTCTTGTATTAAATTAAAGGTTGCAACTGATACCCCAGCAAAAAAAGTCAGCATGAAACCTTCATCAAAATTGTCCAATTGAAGGTTTTTTGAAGGTTTTATAAAGGATATTGAGACAAAAAAAATGCAGTTTTTTTTAAAGTTTTTAATTTTTCTGCATAAAACCTTTAAAATATCTGCATTTTCCCTTCATGGTTAAAAACTGATGTTTTTTTGCAGGTTTTTATGAAGCTTTTTTGCAGTTTTTATGAAGGACATTGAAACAAAAACCTTTAATTTTATAGATCTTCAAAAAAACTGCAGTTTTCCTGCATAAAACCTTCAATTTCAAAATTTTGATGAAGGTTTTATGCTGACTTTTTTTGCTGGGACGGTTCTATTAAAACTGGTTTTATTTTTTTACGAGTTGCAGTTCGGGTTCTGGAATACGTTTTACGGACGCGGTCTAACATTAGTAGTTGTACAGAGTATATATTAGCTAATCCCGTCGGACGTTCGTTTCTTGTTGGCTGCTTTGGCGAGGTGGTGTTATTTCTTCTTTTTTGGCTTAGCGTTGCGAACCCGACCGGGTAACTGTATTACGAAACTTTAAAATAAGTAACTCATTGTTTTACGATTAAATTTTGTAAAAAAAAAACGTAGCTAAATTAAATAATCTGGAAAACCGATATTAAGAAAAATGCAATAAAAAGTAAAAAATAATTTTTAATTTTGCGAATTAGTTGAAGAAATTGAAATATTTATTATCAATTTTATACTTATTATATTTTTTTTAAAATCGACGCCAAATTGAAGGTATGTTTTTTTGTAAATTGGCACAAACTTCAAAAAACTATAATAAGTATAAAATTAATGTTAAATAATTCAATATTCTTCGACTTGTTCAAAAAACTAAAAACTATTTTTTTACTTTTTAACGCCTTTCCCTTTTTAGTTTTCTTCGCTTCTTGTTGTTATTCACTAAAAAATTCAAGTTGTTGCTCACATTTTTCCATTGTTTGATAAATTCAGGGTAAACAAAACTATATTGTCTCAATATTGTATATTGTAAAATAATCCTTATCCATGCTAATAAATGCCGGGTGAACGAAATGTCATTATTGTGCAATATTAATGATATGAACATACGAATTTTCAGTGAACTGGGAAATTATCACTCTTTTGATACCGGGAAATTATCACTCTTTTGATACCTCAGATGCGTCTCGTGTAAGAGGAGTATAAAAAAGGATATTTATAGAAAACATATAGTATTCGATTTAGAAAGCGATTAAATTTAAGTAAAATGTAAACAATTAAAGTGTTACATTAAAAACATAAATAATAAAGAATCTGTTAATAATCAAAAAAATTATTTACATTCAAGAAAGTATCCGCCTTTTCCGTAAAAAAGTTAATTTATATGTTTTATAGTTTTATTCGTAATAAAAAAAGTAATAGGAAGCATCGATGTCAAAATTTCCCATAGATAACTAAAAAGCACTTTTGTACTACAGTTTAATAAATAAAACGTAAATAAATACACAAACATTCTAAATAAATAGGTAAAAAATAAAATATAATAATAAACAAAACTCCATATATACATAATAAATATACGAAAAACAGTGTTTTGTCTAATTTTAATGGCCGAATTATTTAAACAGTGTCAAAACAATCAACTTGTATTACATAAAATGGCATAGTAGCTACAATTTAATTTTCATCGAC
Source organism: Troglohyphantes excavatus (assembly GCA_963932185.1). Lineage (NCBI taxonomy): Eukaryota > Metazoa > Arthropoda > Arachnida > Araneae > Linyphiidae > Troglohyphantes > Troglohyphantes excavatus. The sequence continues at coordinate 15,950,032 of OZ010671.1, forward strand.
TGAAAAGCGTGCCAAACAAAACCACTAAAGCGCGCCAAAAGAGACAGGTTATCAAAACGATTGTTAGGTATTCCTTTTAATGTATGTTCGCGTAAGATTTTTGTTCTAATTTAGATATTTAGAAAAATCTTTTTTGTTGGAAAGAGGATGTTGGATTGGGAACCTTTTGATAAAATATCCAGTTATCGGACATTTAACTGTTCAGAATTCTCAATTAACAGGACCGTTTGAAAAAAATATTGTTCGATTTAAAAAAAAAAAAATTGATGGAAATTAAAAATTCCACTTAGGTAAAAAAAATTCTCCCCCCTCCCCCACCCCCACCCACCCAAAAAATAGTTATCCTGCTTTTGTTTATCCGGAAATATCAATTAACCGGAATTGTTTTATAATAGCAGGAGCTCCATGTTATTTTTATTGCTTATTTTTGAAAACTTATTTTTAACACTGTACTGTCATCGTCATCAGTACAGCTGGTGGTGTGACTTGGCTTGCGTAATTGAAAAGACGGGGTACCATCTAATTTTTTTTCGACTTTTTGAATCAAAGTTTTAATGAAAATTATTTATATAAGATAACAATATTTCACACACAAAATTCATAACTGTTTTTTTTTTCAAAATTCAAACTTTGCCAATTTTTTAAAACACTACAGCTTTTTTTAAATATTTATATTTTTTCACCAAATTTTTTTCTTAGATCCTTTGAACTATGGTACCAAAGTATTGATATTAAAATTTCGTATACTGCATATATTTGATTTTTAAATAAATAGTAATTCAGAAAAATACAAAAAAAATGTTAAACTAAAATATTTTTTAAAACTTTAATAATTAAAAAAAAAAACTACTCATAGACCTCATTCGCATGTTAGTTTATAGTATATACGTATTTTACAATATACTTAAAATTTATACATTTCTGCATTAATAATAAAAAACCTTTTGCATTTTGAAAAACTTAGGATAGCCGCGCACGAGCACAAATTGCACTGCAAATTTTAATCAACTGTTTTGAATAAAAAATCATTTAACAAATGCCCAGCCATTATTTTAATTGCATTCGACTCAGGGCTGTCACGTTTCAAAATCGCCAAAGGAAAGATCAAAAACTGCCAAACTATTATCACAATGCATGCAAATTCTTCAAATTTTCGATTATTTGTCAAAGTTGTTAGCGCCGTATCGAGCGAAAGGATATTTCGTCCGATAGTTGCATGGCTAATTGCTTAGTGAGCTTATACAATTTCAGTTTTTCAGTTTCATGCTACTAAATAGTCCAATTGCATGTCTGATAGTTTCCAGTGCGCGGGTTAGCCTATACATAAAAGAAAATAAACAATTACAAAATATTATTTAGAGATTAAAAATTACTTTTTCAATTATTATTGTGAAAAATTATTATTATCATAAAATTAATATGAAAAATTATTATTATCATAAAATTAATATGAAAAATTATTATTATCATAAAATTAATATGAAAAATTATTATTATCATAAAATTATTATCTCTTAGCTATTAGCAAAAGGCCGTAGTGTTCGAAAGACATATCAAAACATTCCCTTCTGAAGTATGACAATGACATAAAACGCGCGCTGCTAACAACTTGTATTCTCACAGGGCGCTATTGGATTCTGCCAATTACAATTATGCAAAACATATACTTAGAAAAACTACGTTATACTCGGGGACGACCACCTAAGTTGATCCTAAAGCAATTGACTATTTTATACATATCATAGCTTTCGCTTCAGGTTCAACTTAGGTTGTCCACGAGTATAGTAAATCTTTTCACTTCACTTTTTATTTGCATAATTTTTGTAATGTGTCCAGGACTCTTCGGCCATCTTGTACTTGATAAGAACATCTATTTCATGAGGATGGTTAGAAAAACAAAGCGTAAACTCATTTCATGTTCTTTTCTAGAAATTTTGGAAATTTTCACTTTTGTCAAAGGATTTTCTTTTTGTAACAAAAAGAGAACCCTTATCTACACCATAGATCTGCAAACGACACTAATATTTACACGATCAAACGATATGCAAATCACCATAATGCGATTAAATGTTATTTACACTTCGATTGTCACAGGGAAGAATTGGATAATTATTGGAGTGGAACTAAAACTAGATTTGCTCAGTCTTCCCTCCAGTTTAATAAGTTATTCTGTGACAAAAAAGACGCCCAGATTAGATTTGTCACATAAGATGCATATTAAAATAATCAATGCATCTACAAAAGAGTGAAATGTCTGTGATTTAGAACCAGACTATAAATTTTGAGATTTTTACAAGGATTATAACATGCAAATCCACAAATTCATTTAGATTTTTGTCTGTATATGTGCATAATCATCCACTAGCAACTACACTGTAAAAAAGGTACTAAAAATGAATACCTGAGCCTACTCGTTTCTATTTGAGTACAATTGCATCGTAAATGAGCGATGACATATTCAAATTTAAGTAATCTCACTTTCACAAAAATGAGCAGTGTGATTCAATATTGATAACTCAGCTTCTGTTCAAGCCATTTTAACAATGCGACCTGACAAACTTAAAATAGTTGTTCAGAAGATGGCTTTCCACATTAAATGTCGATTGCTTAAATGGAAACTGAGTTTACAACTGAATTATCTTACGGCCCATTCTTTTACCACGCACATCTTTCAAAGAAGTCTTCTGTTTATAACTCCTTCAAGTCACCCTGGCTGTTTAATGGATAAGGCTCCTGACTGCAGTGCCTGAGGATCCTGCAGTCCAGAGCCTTATCCGTTAAACTACCAGAACGGCATGAAGTAGTTATAGACCGAAGAAGTGTTAAAAAGGTGTGTTAAAAGAATGGGCAGTAAGATAATTGAGTTGTAATATCTCAGTTTTCATTTAAGCAATAGACATCAAATAATGTGGAAAATCATCTTCTGAATAACTATTTTATGTTTGTCAGATCGCTTTGTTAAGATGGCTTGAACAGAAGCTGAGATTAACAATATTAAATCCCACTGCTTATTATTGTGAAAGAACGATTCCTTAAATTTGAGTTCGTCATCGCTCATTTACGATGCAATTGTACTCAAAGGAACACGAGTACATTTATGTACTCATTCTTAGGCACCTTTTTTTTGCAAAGTACTAATGAAAAAAGTATTTATAAAATTAAAATTTAATAAAAAATAAAACTAAGTTAAATGTTTTTATTTTCGATTGCTGATTTTTTTTACCACAATTTGGAGAGCAGACAATTTTCCTTCAATCATATTCAAGTGTTAATCAACTTCTCATCGAGTCATCTAAAAACTCTTAATCAATACATGATTATCACAGTTATTGAAAGTCATTGCAGTAATTATTGTGCTAAACAGTTGACTAAAGCCGACAAACTGTAAGCAGCCAAACTTGAATCAAGTCATTAAGCAGAGAATCGCGTAAAAAAAATATTTATATTTTAACAACCTATAAGAGAGTGCAAACAGCAGTGTATTTTAAAGATTGATTGCAGTTAACTAATTGCACCTGAAATGTCTAATGATTATTATAGTGCTAACTGGGTTGTATAGTTAGGCTCCAGCTAACTGGCGGAACAGTCGTTTTGTGAAAACAGAGGGAAATGGGAAACCCAGTTTGAGATAGGGCTTCTATATTTGGCGCTGTAGTGTTAATTTAGGCGAGTTGGATTTGTCCTTTGAGAATTGAAGGATAATCTTCTATATTTTGTAACCTTTCCAAAAACGTATTTTCAAGCAGGATTAAGTTATTTGGGGTATTGAAATCGCGTTCACTGAACATTTTTGCAACAAATTATCTTTTTCCTTTAAAGTTTAAATACTGACATAGTTGTATTATACCTTATATAAGTACACTATTAATAACAGTATGGATAAAAAAAGGCAATTTCAAAGGGTTTTCCTAAAATTATACTTGAATTATTTCTAAACTTAAATATATTGTATATTTTATTACACGTTTCTGCATTGTTTTCAAAAGATTTGGGTTTGGGTGTTTATCAAAATTGTGTTTATCATATGATGGGTGCTTTGTTAAGGCTGGAAGGAAACCGATAAAACGAAATCACAAAAACTCAAAAGTTCGAAGCCAGACTACGTTTGTAAATATAAACAAATCAGAATCTCGTCACAAACTTGGCAAGGAAATTTTCAATCGCCAAGCGCATCAAAAGGCAAAACTTGGCATCGCTGTGGTTTTATACCGATTTAGAAATGGATTCGTCATTCAACTGAGTAGAGCCGAATTATACAAGAAATAGAGCTTTAAAAATAAGGTAGGGTATCTTAAAACAACTAAGGTATTTAAAAAGAAGATGTCTTAAAAAAATAAGGTAGCGAATCAATTCAGTAGAGCAACAGAATCCAACACTGGATTTAATATTGTCTAATAGATTGGTCTGCAGTATATTGCTTAAATAAATAAAAAAGTTTATAATAGCAAATCACACTGTAAAAAAATGTGCTTAAAATGAGTACATGGACGTACTTGTTTTCCTTTGAGTATAATTGCATCGTAAATGAGCAATGTCATACTAAAATTTAAGTAATCGTACTTTCACAAAAATGAGCAGTGTGGTTTAATATTGCTAATATCAATGATATATAATAATATATAATAATATATAATAATAAATAATATATAATAATATATAATAATAAATAATATATAATGAATAATATATAATAAATAATATATAATAATAAATAATATATAATAATAAATAATATATAATGAATAATATAATAATAAATAATATATAATAATAAATAGTATATAATAATAAATAATATATAATAATAAATAATATATAATGAATAATATATAATAATAAATAATATATAATGAATAATATATAATAAATAATATATAATAATAAATAATATATAATAAATAATATATAATAATAAATAATATATAATAATAAATAATATATAATGAATAATATATAATAAATAATATATAATAAATAATATATAATAATAAATAATAATAAATAATATATAATAATATATAATAATAAATAATTTAAAATAATAAATAATTTATAATAATAAATAATTTATAATAATAAATAATTTATAATAATAAATAATTTATAATAATAAATAATATATAATAATAAATAATATATAATAATAAATAATATATAATAATAAATAATATATAATAATAAAAAATTTGTTGAAATTTTTTTTGCGTCTTTTATAGTCACATTCTTAAAACTTATGGGACACACAGGGTATATTGCCACGACCAGAACGAGCTTTTTCGGCTCAATCGGTAGCGCGCGCGACGGCGGACCAAGAGATCTCTGCACCCAGTCGTGGCTTCGATTTTTATTTGAAATCGTCGTGAATTGTGAAAAAATTAATTTCGTGAAAAAAAACATGAGAATAATTTCCTTAGTTTGGCGAAATATTTAATCGGAGCATTTCAAAGGCTTCTGTTTCTTCAAAAATAACGAACATTTCTCCAAAAATGAGCGTTCATTTTTAACAATGATTGAAATAATATTATTTTTCAATTTTTTGAACGCCTTCGACTATTTTTACATGAATTTCACGTACAGTGACAGTAAAAGCATCTGAAAACATGTTGCCACGGAAAATTTGAAATAAAAATATTCAGGCTATCATATTACAGGAATTCCTAAGTTAAAGATCCTAATACCACAGCCGGTCTTTTGGAATGTTTGATTTTGACGTCACAATAAATATGAAATCTCACATATAAAAGCTATGTATGTGCCAAATTATCAAATAGAATGAAAGTAAAAATCCGTTGTGCTTGATATTATTACAATAAAAAAATCGATTAAAATGTACGCATCAGGGAACAGTTTTGGTGATTTCATTCCTAAAACAACAATTTCCTTTTCTATTGTGCTTAATTTTTTCTAAAACTGTTTGGTCGATTTACCTTAAATTCGATTAGTGATTTCCCTTTATAATCCTTCAATGGTGGTAATAGGAAAGTGTTATAATTGGAATATCCAATGACGGCTCATAAGAATAAAAAGTAAAAGAGGCTCAAATTACATAATTCATGGTGGCTCGTCAGAATAAAAAGGACCCAAATTACATAATTCATGGTGGTTCGTGAGAATAAAAAGTGAAAGGGGCCAAATTTCATAATTCATGGTGGCCCATGAAAATAAAAAGTAATAGGGGACCAATTACATAATTCACATCAACGATTTTTTTTAAAATAGAAACCACATTAATGTAAATAATTACATCATATAATTTTAAGAAAGATGTTCATTAATAAAATGGTCAAAATGCATTGGACCTTTGGCGCCTTTGTCACCTTTGGCGATTCTCCTAAAAACGCGATATTAAGAGAAAATAATGAATTTATGGTTAACTGTCAAAAAAAAACTGTTCGAGGAAGTTTATAGGTATTTGATCCCTTTTTTGCACTAATTGTAGATTTGTGTGTGTATGTGTGTGTGTGTGCGTGTGCGTGTGTATGTGTGTGTGCGTGTGTATGTGTGTGTGCGTGTGTGTGTGAAAAAATCTTTTCTTTATACTGTAGCATGAAAGACAAATATCGTAGCAGTCTAAGATTTCACGATGATTTAAGAGTAAAACTATAAAGCTTATAGCCGAATTTGGACGAGATTATGAACTAAACAGAAAGATTTCACACAGCCCATACTGTTTGAAAAAAAAATTACTACAAATATGTTTTAATAAGTTTAAAAAAGTGTTAAATGTACAAGTAATTAAGATAACAAAAGTATTTAAACTTCTGATTGGTGGCGTTATTTTTTACATGTATTTATTAAATAAATGTCTGTCCATGTTCTTAGTAACAGCTGTGTAAAATTCAAAGAGATTATAAAATTAATTTTATTTTTTTCTTCCCTTCAGTTTTATATTCAAACAAAATTTAAACGTATAAAAGAAAAAAAGCGGGGGGAATTCCATGAGCATAAATGAAAAAAGAGGGTCCCTGGTCCTATTTAAGAAGTACCTAGGAGTCCATGGATAAATGCTAATTGGGGACCGCTGTAGAGTATCTAAAAGGGCATAATTGTTCCTAATGCCACATGGCTAATTCTGCAACTCTACACTATTAAAAATAAGTATTCAAAATATTTAAAATGTACTCATTTTTAAGTACATTTGATAATTATTATAGCTCCGAATACATAAGTTTTATTTTAGAAAAAGGCATATTCTCAAAAATGAGTAAAAAAGATATAAGATAGCAGTTGCTTGCCTACATAGGCTGTCTTCATAAATTACTTTCAGTAAATATCGACAATTACAACCTTACCGGGAATCAAACTCAGATCCTCAGGCATCTATTCCATTACCTTACCCGTTGTAAAACCAGCACGGCATGCAAGAATTATAAACAGAAGAAATGTTAAAATGGTGTGCCAAAAGAATGGCAAGTAAGATAATTGAGTTGTAATAACTCACTCTCCATTTAAGCAATCAACATCAAATAATGTGGAATACCATCTCCTGAACAGCTGTTTTAAGTTTGTCAGGGCACTTTGTTAAGATGGCTTGAACAGAAGCTGAGGTTAGCAATATTACACCACGCTGCTCATTTTTGAGAAAATACGATTACTTAAATCTGAATACGTCATTGCTCATTTACGATGCAATTGCACTCAAAGGAAAAGTAATAGGTTAAGGTACTCATTTTTAAGTACCTTTTATAGTCGTATTCCCTCCAATCTTTCAGTACCTAGTACTTAATAGTCTATTTTCTAGTAATCTGGTAAAAAAAATACAGTATAACCAAAATTAGTTTCCTGCAGGTAAAAAGTACCAGTGTTCGAGGTTAAAATCCTTTAACACTGATAGGGAATGCCATTGTACTCAAAGAAAAACGAGTATGTTCAGATACTCATTTTTAAGTTCCTTTTTGTTTCATAGTTTACATCTTACATTAGGACGATATATATGGCAATCCCCCCCCCCCAAAAAAAAATATATATTAATTATTATAATTAAAATATATATGTCGTTATTATTTCGCTCTCTACAATTCTATCCATCAGCCTAAGGAAGTACAGACATACTATTAAGGTGGCAAGAAAAACGAGTATGTTCAGGTACTCATTTTTAAGTTCCTCTTTTTAACAATGTACATCTTACATTAGGACGATATATACGGCAATCCCCCCCCTGCCCCTCAAAAAATAATAATTATTATAATTAAAAAATATATGTCGTTATTATTTCGCTGTCTACAATTCTATCCAACAGCCTAAGGAAGTATAGACATACATTAAGAAGGCAAGAAGGCGGTGGGCCATAGCGCGAGCCAACTCAGTTAGTGATACTCTCTCATGCGCTTTTCTTTTCTTTTTTTACTTTTTCTGAGGAACTGAGCCAACTGTCACGCTCCACTGTGCACTAGACACTGGTAGGTAGGTATCTGTGCTGGTTGTCTTTTTTTTTTTGGCTCTTTGAGGCTGATTTCTTCTGTCTTCCTTTTATTTTCTGCTTGTTTCTCCGCTTTCCATGGTTCACGGACAAAATGAGCTTTTGTGAGAACAGGGCATTTCGATTTCTTTAATTTTTTTCCCTCGTAGAAAGGGGAGTATCGTAATTCGACGATCGTAGTGTGGTTAGCATTGAAATCGCTGTGTTTGTCTATTTGATTTTTGGGAACGAAATGGGGTAATAGGGATCACCTTTTTGTAGACTTTAATATAGATAAAAACCAAAACAGAGAATTTACAATAGTTTTACCATCAATTCACAAGTTTGTTACCTGTGAAAACCGATTGGCTGATATAGGTACAGTGAAGGCAGTTGAAAAGAATTTTGAGATAAACTACAATTTACTATCATAAATTAAATTTTCTTATTATAAATTACATGTTTTTATTATAAATTATATTTTGTTACTATAAATAACATTCTGTTATTATAAATTAAATTTTTTATTAGAAAATAATAGTTATTAAAAATTACATTTTGTTGTTATAAATTACATTGTGTTAATATAAAATATATTTGTTATTATAAAATATTATTGTTATTATAAAGATTTCATTCAATGAAATTTTATTAATTAATGCCGGTTTAATTTTTTATTAATTAACTTTTTAATGAGCATATAGTTCTTATCATGAATTACATTTTTTTATTACAAGATACATTTTGTTATTATAAATTACTTTCTATTATTATAAATTACATTTAGTTATTATAAATTACTTTCTGTTATTATAAATTACAATCTGTTATTATAAATTGCTTTCTGTTATTATAAATTATATTTTGTTATTATAAATTACTTGCTGTTATCATAATTTATATTTTGTTGTTATATATTACGTTTTGTTAATATAAATTATATTTTGTTATTATAAAATATTACTGTTATTACAAAATATTACTATTATTATAAAATATTACTGTTATTCTAATTATATTTTGTTATTATGAATTTCATTTTGTTATAAATTATATTTTGTTATAAATTATATTTTGCTATAAATTATATTTTGTTATAAATTATATTTTGCTATAAATTATATTTTGTTATAAATTATATTTTGTTATAAATTATATTTTGTTATAGATAATATTTAGTTATAAAATATATTTTGTAACTATAAATTACATTCTGTTATTATAAATTAAATTTTGCAGATATAAATTACATTTTGTTATTATAAATGATTTTTTTAATTGGGAAATAATAATGTTATTATAAACTACATTTTGTCTATTATAAATTACATTTTGTCTATGATAAATTACATTTTGTCTATGATAAATTACATTTTGTCTATTATAAATTACTTATTAATATTATAAATTACATATTAATATTATAAATTACATATTAATATTATAAATTACATATTAATATTATAAATTACATTTTTATTACAAAATAATACTGTTATTATAAATTACATTTTGTAATTATAAACTACTTTTTATTATTATAAATTACTTTCTGTTATTATAAATTATATTTTGTTTTTATATATTACGTTTTGTTATTATAAATTATATTTTGTTATTATAAATTACTTTCTGTTATTATAAATTATATATTTTTTATATATTACGTTTTGTTATTATAAATGATATTTTTAATTAGAAAATAATAATGTTATTATAAATTACATTTTGCTATTATAAATTACTTATTAATATTATAAATTAAACTTGTATTACAAAATAATACTGTTATTATAAATTACATTTTGTAATTATAAACTACGTTTTGTTATTATAAATTAGATTTTTTATTATAAGTTATATTTTGTTATCAAAAAATAATATCGTTATTATAAATTACATTTTGTTGTTATGAATTAATTTTTTTTTACTTTAAATTATATTTTCTTACTTCAGGGCATTCAAGTCAAAACCCAACAAGATTGGCCTAACTAGTATCTCCTAACTATTCCCCCAATGAATATCTAACTTCTTAAAATCCATTAATCCTGTAGAATTAACAATATTCACTGGAAGTTGTTCCATTTGTGTATTACGCTAATATATTAATAGTACTATCTCCCTCTTCCCGATTAAAATGGTATTTGTTTAATTTAAACCCATGGCCTCTCGTTCTATCTAATCTCGTTCATATTAAAATCCAAATCCTTGAAATCCCACTGTTTAATAAATTTGAACAGGGAAATCATATCTCCTATAACCCTTATCTCTTCCACAGTATACAAATTCTAATTTCTTAATCCGTCACCATAATCTATGCATGAAAATCTTGGACCCTTTTTTGAAGTCATATTCTGAACTTTCTCTACATACCTACTATTCTTTGCAATATCAGTGACCCATATAACTTTAACTATAAAATATTAAAAATATATATATTCAAAATGTTTTATTCCGAATAATATTCTGTGTTGCTTTATTTGGCTTTCTTTTTAAATGCGCCTATTTAAATGTTACTTGTCTTTCTACATTATTTTGGCCTTAGGATCGTAGACTGATGTATGTCAAATTTGTCATCTCAAATATCTTCACGTTGGTCGTTGTGTAAAAATTTAGAAAATAAGGTTCCTGGGTGACTTTATTTACCCGACCAGAGCCCCAGTTGCTCAGTTGATAAGGCGTTCAGCTACTAATCAGAGGATTGGTGATTCGAATCCGTGCAATGGACTTGACATAGAAAAGTAAAAAAGTAGTGATCTTGCCATCGGAGGGTTGCCAGCTTCGCCACAAAAATACTAGAAAGTCGTCCAGAATATCCAACAAATTATACTGGCGTGTATACGGGACTGGTGCACGATAAATCTGACCGGGGTCCAAAGTCCCAACGACTATTGAAGGCGTTGGGTGCCAGTTCAGGTGTTTCCTCGTCATCTGACTATGGTTCTAAAATAACGAGGTGCATGTATAAATGTGTGTATGAATGTGTGTGTGAATGTGTATGTGTTTCCGTGTCTTTCCTTCGAGATTGACCCCGAACCGTCGCCAATAGCCCACTGTGCAGCTCTAGTGCGACGTTAATTAACAAAACCAAACCAATTTACCCGACCAACTTAAAGATTTAACAATTTAAAAAATAGTACTTAACAATGAGTACATGAACGTACTCGTTTTTCTTTGAGTACAATTGCATCGTAAATGAGAGATGGCGTACTCAAATTTAATTAATCGTACTTTCTCAAAAATGAGCAGTCAGGTTTAATATTTCAAATCTCAGCTTCTGTTCTAGTCATCGTAGCAAAGACACCTGAAAAATTAAAATAGTGATTTTCTACATTATTTGATGTCGATTGCTTAAATGCAAACTGAGTTATTACAACTCAGTTATTTTACTTCCCATTCTTTTGGCACATCTTTTAACATTTCTTGTGTTTATAATTTCTTCAGATAGCCCTATCGAATAAGGATCTGGTTGCGGTTCCAGGTAAGCGGCTTGGTTGTAAATATCGATATTTATTGAAAGTGATTTATGAAGGCAGGCAAATTTAAGTAACTGTACTTTTTCAAAAATGAGCAGTGTGATTTAATATTGCTAATCACAGCTTCTAAATCCATCTTAACACAGCGACCTGACAAACTTAAAATATTTGTTCGGAAGATGGTATTCCACATTATTTGATGTCGATTGTTTAAATGGAAACTGAATTATTACAACTCAATTATCTTATTTCCTATGCTTTTGGCACACCTTTTAAACATTTCTTCTGTTTATAATTTCTTCACGTGACCCTGGTAGTGCAACGGATGAGGCACTGGACTGTGGTGCCTGTGGATATGGGTTCGATTCCCGATAATTCTTGGTTGTAATTGTTGATATTCATTGTAAGTGATTTATGAAGGCAGCCTATGTAGGCAAGCAACTGCTATTTTTATTCATTGTACTCATTTTTGATTACATGTCTTTTTCAAAATTGAAACTTATGTATTCGGAGCTATGATAAGCATCGAATGTAATAAAAAATTAGCAAATTTTACTTATTTTTGAATACTTTTTTTTAACAGTGTAAAAATCTCTAATAGCGTGAAACGGGTTCTCTAAAATTAGTTTTATTTAGCTTACCAGCCATATCGCCCATTTTATATGTGGTCATCAAATAGGCGACTTTAAAAAAAATCCATGTGTTTTATTACATTCAAATAGATTTTTCTGTGGGTTTATTACAGTCAGAACTAAATAAAAAAAATTGAGATTCATTTAAAAAAAAAATTAGTGTTTATTCTTTTCATTTAAATTATACAAATTATTAAGCAACGTTTATTTGTTTAAACGAAATTCAATTAAATGAATTAGTACCCCATTTATAACTCTCTGCGGCAAGGCCGTAGCCAGGATTTTTTTTCGGGGGGTGTTATTGTTGACGGTTTAATTTCCGTTGTTACGACAACACGAAGACAAACTTTTCCTTTATAATTTTCGTATCTTATCTAAACAATTTTCAAAACTATTTGATGCAGTTTCTACCTCTATATTTCATAAACTGTTCATGCTAAAATATGCCGAATTGTAGTGTTTTGGCAAAAAAAAATTTAATTTTTCATTAAAACACATTTAAATGCCTATTCTTTGAAATCCATTTTAACCAATAAAGTGGATAAGTAGCAAAAACAAAAAACAAAACGATAGTTTTGGAGATACACAAATTGATTCTATATGTAGAAAATATAAAATGTTTGAACATATTTAACATTTCTATAACGATTTGAAAAGAAAAAAATCCACAAAATCCCTTTAAAAAATTAGTTGGGGTACAGTATTGTTTCAACCATGACCATAGAAGGAACTGTGTATAAGCGTTTCAGAAGTTACAATTTATAGTTCAGTGCCGAAAGAATCGAGAGTTCAGCCACGGCCGTGGTTCAGCTCACTTCCGTTCAGAACACTCCCAGCCGATGTAGAAAAATAGAATATGATTGGCTGTGACGTCATAGTAATTTTTATAGTTCTACACCATCGGTGGTATTAGGCACTATAAGTAAATAGTTTTCTTCGATTCAAGAAAGAAAAAAACGACATGAAGGAAAAGAAGGGGGAAGAGGAGTGAGTGTTGAAAAAAAGTTTCACACAATTTCGGGGGGGGGGGGTTGTCCCGTGGGTCCCCACCCTGTCTACGGGCCTGCCTGCAGGTTTACACAGTAAAAAAAGGGTATAAAAAAATGAGTACTTGAACCTACTTGGTTTTGTTTAAATGTAATTGCATCGTAAATCAGCGATGATGTTAAAATAAAGTACCCGTATTTTCTCAAAAAGGAGCAATGTGCTTTAATACTACACTCTTAAAATTAAGTACTCAAAAATAAGTAAAATTTACTTATTTTTCATTATATTTGATGCTTATCATAGCTCCGAATATACAAGTTTCATTTAAAAAAAGTCTTGTTCTCAAAAATGAGCACAATGAATAAAAATGAGACTTATCGAGTATCGAATCTAGATCCTCAGGCATTGCAGTCTAGTTCCTTATCCGTTGTACTACCAGTGCAATGTAAAGAAGTTATAAACAAAAGAAATGTTAAAAAAGTGTGCCAAAATAATAGAAAGTAAGATAATTGAGTTGTAATAACTCAGTTTCTATTGAAGTAATATACATCTAAAAACGTGGAAAACCATCTTCTGAACAACTATTTTAAGTGTGTCAGGTCGCTTTGTTAAGATGACTTAAACAGAAGCCGAGATTAGCAATGTTAAATCACACTTATCATTTTTGCTAAAATACGGTTGTTAAATTTAAGTACGTCGCCAATTGTACTCAACGAAAAACGAGTATGTTCAGGTACTCATTTTTAAGTACGTTTTTTACAGTGCACGGTCCGTCGATTGGAGTTGAAGTTACAGTAGTAAAAGGGGTAGCTGTCAAACGGGGAGAGGCGGGGGCAAAGGGAATAGTGGTCAAAGCTCATGTAGACACCTATCTTTTTCTACATGATAGTAAGTCGGTCGTTTATCCCATTGGCTGATTCCCTCTGGAGTTAATTGGTATTTGAGATATCAACAATTTTTTATGCTGCGCTACACTGTAAATAAATGTGTTTAAAAATGAGTACATGAACGTACTCATTTTTCTTTGAGAACAATTGCATCGTAAATAAGCGATGACATATTCAAATTTTAGTAACTGTACTTTCTCAAAAATGAGCAGTGTGATTCAATATTGCTAGTATCAACTTCTATTCAAGCCGTTGTAACAAAGCGACCTGGCAAACTTAAAATAGGTGTTCAGAAGAAAGTTTTCCACATTATTGGATGTCGATTGCTTAAATGAAACCTGAGTTATTACAGCTCAATTATCTTACTACCCATTCTTTTGGCAAACTTATAACTTCTTAAAGTAGCTCTCGTAGTACAACGGTTATGGCCCTTTACTTCGGTGCGGACGACATCAGGTGGACGGATTGGGGTCGATTGCAGGTAAGTCCTGGTTGTAATTGTTGAAATTTATTGAAGGTCATTTATGAAAGCAGCCTATGTAGGCAATCAACTGCTCCTTTTATTCATTTTTAAGTACGTGTCTTTTCAAATATGAAATTTATGTAAGATAAAAACTCGTCTTATAGAACATTGCGTTAAGAATATTCAAATACAAATGCAACGTTAAAATACGCAATAAAAGTCCATATAATCCGGACATGTTTCGGGAGATACATCACCCTTCATCAGCGGCCATCCCCAGATCAGCCATCAAATTTCTAAAATTCTCGGTAGGTTCGACATACGTTCCATTTTTTCACTTATCAATAAGATCACATTCATACAACTTAAAGACCCTATTGACGATCTTAATAACTGGGGCATATACAGTATTTCATGTCAATGTGGGATGTCATATATTAGTCAAACAAAGAGAGCATTAAGATTTCGTATCAAGGAGCACCCAGCACATACTGTTAAACAAGAAATAAAGAAGTCTTCCATTGCCAAGCACTCTTGGGAACATGGTCATATATTTAATTTTTCTAACTCACATTTAATTTGCAAACCTAAATCTCCAGTTGAACTTGACTTCCTGGAGGCGTTTCATATTTTTAGCAATATTGATTCGGTTGTCAATGAAACGTTTGCGGTCCCAGTGTTTCCCGCTTGTTGGCACACAATAGTTAACTCCAACCGATTGTAATAGTTTTTTAGTTTTTTGGTCTTTGGCAACATTTTAGATTTCTTGGGTTTATTTATATTTCATTACACAATGACTTTGCATTTTCCGCTGATGAAGGGTGATGTATCTCCCGAAACATGTCCGGATTATTACGGATTTTTATTGCGTATTTTAACGTTGCATTTGTATTTTAATATGAAATTTATGTGTTCGGAGCTATGATAAGCATCGAATGTAATCAAAATTGAGGACATTTTACTTATTTTTAAGTACCTATTTTTAGCAGTGTATGTTCTGCCAATAATCTCTATAACAGGTCCAATCTTAAAGATATAATCACGTAAAAGAAATGTTTCAAAAACCCTCGGGTTTGACATGGTGATGAAGTTTGGAGAGTAAGGTGCCAGGTCAAATAACATCCTTGTTAATCAAACCATGGTTAAATATAACTAATCAGCGTTCTATTTCTTTCCTTCGTGATAGATCCCCAACAGCTACCTACTAATTGCTTGTTATGTAGTTTTGGTGCGACGTTAATTAACCAATGCTGTTTGTGCAGTTGTTCATATCGTTATTTGTCACAGAGTTCTCCTTTCCAAAGAAACGCCACATCAGGGTGGACTGCAAAGTCATCCAAACGACAAGTAAACGGACTCGGAGAAAGATTGGTGATTTGCAAGATTTTGCTGTGTCAAATGTAAACAGTACCTTCACGGTGATTCTTAGTTATCTTTATATCGTCATTGTTTTATTTTTGGTTGAAAAGCGTGTGAAAAAATCATTTTTTTTCCTCCGAGTCTTTTCAAACGTTGCTAGAAGTATGAGGAATTATATATATATATATATATATATATATATATATATATATATATATATATATATATATATATATATATATATATATATATATATATATATATATATATATATATATATATATATATATATATATATATATATATATATATATAACATATTATAACATTTAACATATCTATGCAAAATAGTATGGTGAGTATTTCTATTTTTTTAAATCAATTATATTTTCCAAATGCACGATTGCTTGAAATGTCTCTGATGCTTTCATTTCCGGCCTCGATTCAATGAATGCACGCATAGATTTTATTCAAGATAGGGCCTCTTACAAAATTATCTTTGGAGGAGGTTAGCATTCTAAATTATCATTCTCCTTCTGAGAGCGATCTCTCATCAAATGCTGCTATAGAGAGTGCATTGCCTAAACAAAAATGAGAAGGGGTCGAGTGTCGTCTTCATATTTTAAGTGAGTTGCTTTCTGGACGGTCGGTAATGTTCCAAGAAAGGGACTCGCACTTTACCTAAAATGCCAGCTGGATTGAGGGACGATAAATCGTTAATCTTCCTTGTTGGACTGACTCTGCGTTAAAGAGGAGGGGATACAGCTCAGGGAATCCAGTCTGGCGACGTTCAAACAAAAGGGTGAGGCACAGGTAGGAATTCATTGTTGTGTATAACCTTTCAATAACGCACAATAAAAAAGAGAACTGATAAAGAAGAACGTGGCAATTACATATATGCTAAAGGTTCTTCAAAATCAGTAGTTTTGAGAGGAAAACAAAATTTTGAGTTGTGAGGAAACTTCGAGTTATCGAAAATAAAGACGAAAAACTTCGAATTAAAGAGATAATTACATTAAATATGTAATGAAGGTGCAGGGAAATAGATTTTTTTCGAGATATCGAAAAATTCGAGTTATCGAGAGCCTACTGTGTGTATATATATATATATATATATATATAACATGTACTCGAATATTAGTATAATGAGTAAAAATGAGTAAAAAGAGCAGTTGCTTGCCTACGTTTATAAATCACTTTCAATCGCTGATTTGCAATGAAATTGTACTGAAAGAAAAACGAGTATGTTCAGATACTCATTTTTAAGCACCTTTTTGCTCGGGGATAAATCTCAATTTTTTTTTTATTTGATTCTCAATGTATAATAAACCTATAGAATTCTCACTTTGAATGTAATGCAAGACATGATTTTTTTTAATCGCCAATTAAATGACCAAATATAAAATGAGCGATATTTGCCGGTCAGCAAAATAAAAACTCGTCTTATAGAACATTGCGTTAAGAATATTAAAATACAAATGCAACGTTAAAATACGCAATAAAAGTCCGCAATAATCCGGACATGTTTCGGGAGATACATCACCCTTCATCAGCGGAAAATGCAAAGTCTAAAATGAAACGTTTGCGGTCCCAATGTTTCCCGCTTGTTGGCACACAATAGTTAACTCCAACCGTTTGTAATAGTTTTTAGTTTTTTGGTCTTTGGCAACATTTTAGATTGCTTGGGTCTATTTATATTTCATTACACACAGACTTTGCATTTTCCGCTGATGAAGGGTGATGTATCTCCCGAAACATGTCCGGATTATTGCGGACTTTTATTGCGTATTTTAACGTTGCATTTGTATTTTAATAAAAATAAAACCAACTTTAGAGAACCCATTTCACGCTTTTGGAGATTTTTACTCCGCTTCTGCGCCCAAGAAAACACATTAACACTAAACATGCACGCGATTCGAACACAACATTAATTTATTGTTCATCTTGCTTGTTATTGTTGTTGTTCACGAAAAAATTAAAAAAACGTTGTTTGATCTACCAAAAGACAAACGTACCTAGTAACCCTATAGAATACACTCTAAAATCTCGCTCATTTCTGATCCATGTTTTCGACTGGTTATCGGAGTGAAAAATCAATCACAGTGTTTCTCAACAATCAATACAGGATATTCCTAAAAGGGACGTGTCCAATAGAGTTGAATGAACCGATCCTTTATAAACAGTTTTTAAACAGGCGAATGTATGTGGATTATTCTTGTAATGATCAATCACACTTTGTGGTGGGCTCTGATTTAAACAATTATATTGGTGTAGGAAAGGAAAGTATATCAATGTTCCTGTGAGAAAAAAATTAGTGACGATGACTACAAGCCGAAGGAATTTAGGGGAAGTTATTGTATTACGTCACGATATTTTGAAGTAGGGGAGAGGGGGTATCGGTGATTGCGTAACGTAGAGAAATTTTGTAGAAATATCATGACATTTGTTTCACACATTTTTAAGTATGTAACTAATTGTAGATATCATAGTATTTCTAATATAATATTTGGTATATTGTATAAATAAGGTACTCAAAAATAAGTAATTTTTTTAATTTTTTATTACATTCGATGCTTGTCATAGCTCCGAATACATAAGTTTCATTTTTGAAAAAGACATGTACTCAAAAATGAGTACAATGAGTGAAAATAAAAAAGAGCAGTTGCTTATTTACATAGGCTGCCGTCAAAAATCACTTTTAATAACTATCTACAATTACCAAGACTTACCGGGAATCGAACCGATATCCTCAAGCACCGCAGTCCAATTCCTTATCCGTTTTACTACCAGAGTGTCGTGAAGAAGTTATAAACAGAAGAAATGTTAAAAATGTGCGCCGTCAAAAGAACGGGAATTAAGATAATTGAGTTGTAATAACTCAGTTTCTATTTAAGCAATCGACATCAAATCAAGCACGGATCCAGGTGGGGGGTAAAGTGGAAATTACCCCCCCCCCCCCCCCCCAACATCTAAGGTTATATTTTCAAAAGTCACCTTAGGCAATGAACAATTTCAAACTAAGGGGGTCAAATTTGATGTTCATGATAACAATATACTGTATTACCCCCCCCCCCTAACAATAATCTCTGGATCGCCCTTGCATCAAATAATATGCAAACCCATCTTTTGAGCAACTATTTTAAGTTTGACAGGTTTCATTAAAATCGCTTGAACAGAAATTAGCAATATTCAATAACAATGCTCATTTTTGAGAAAGTGGACGGATTTTCGCAGCGGTCCGGTTGGGGGTACGCGAAAATACAATTAGTAATTTCGGAAAATACCTCAAATAAAAAAAATTAATAAATGTAATATGTAAAACCAAAAATAACAGCCTATAAGTGTCAACAATTTGAGTGGTTTGAATAAATTGCCAGCTGACCTAAGAATATTACTGCCTAACGAATACAATTTTGTTTGAGTAAAGGGATATGTGCAGAGACTGATTTACGGGAGGGCATGCGGGGCACTTGCCCAGGGCCCTCATTTTAAAGGGGCCCCCAAAAATAATTTAATGCTAAATATATGTAAAAAAGTTAAAAAATAAATTTACTAACGAATTTTTTAAAAATCAATTAAATTTATTTTCATCAAAATTTAAATTTTTTTTTAAAAAATCAATCGTTAATTGTTTTGCAAAACTTATATTATTTTACCCAATTAAATCAATTTCACACTTTTCAGCACGTTCATGATGTATGTCACCTTTTGCATCGTGCTTTTCAAAGATATGCGCTTTGGATCACTAGTAAAATTAAATTAATGACCAGGGTTCAAGACCATAAACAGGCTGTGTTTACTAATCGCACGTAAATTTGTCGTTTGCGGATACTTTTTCCTATACCAAATTTTCTAATATTGTACTCATTAGGGATTTGCTAGCTATAAAATGGGTGGAACATACTAATCTGGCTCAACTAAAAAAAAAGCTAAAAAGGAAGAAAGAGCAGAACTAGAAACGTATGAAAAAACTCTGTTGCAGTATTGATCATTAACGTTAGTTCGAATTCTCAAAAGAAAATTAGTAGTTTAAAAAAAAATATTTATATTTGCATTAAAGCTGACTGATTACGTCATTTTGTATTGTGTGCTTGTTCATAAATTTAGCAGTTTTATTTTGAATTACGTCGAGGGGCCCCCTAATATTCTTTTGCCCTGGGCCCCTAAGCTAGTAAGTCGGTCCCTAGATATGTGAGAAGGATTATGAGAAAATGGGCTGCTCATAAATGAAAAGTTTTATCAAGGGGTACATGAGAGAACCATTGATATAGATGAAATATTTATATATCGACCAAATAAGTTCAAGCTGAATACCTCAGACCATCCATGATGAAAGGTGTAGATTGATACAGGTACTGGTTATCTTGGGGACAAAGATAAGTCCGTATCTTTTGCGTATAATTTAGAAACAGTCTCAACTAATTTAACGCAGAATTAAATACACTCAAACCTGTTTTTGTGCGGTCTTTTTTTGTGCGATTTTTTTTGTGTGGTATATGAAAAATTCAATCAAATTGGAACATAATTGATTATCTGGCTACCGAGACATATAGTAGTGAAACAACAGTCGTCGCAAAAACTGATCACCGACTGCATGGTAACTGAAAAGAGTGCGAGGTAGTATCTTCAAGTGACGAAAGCGATTTTGAACCAAGTTCGCGTATTGTCAGACTACGAAGGATATTATACGTTTTGAAAAGTTTTGTATGTGTAAAACAAGTACATATGAAAATAAAATATTTTAAAATGTTCGCATGTGTATCTTCTAAATCAGATTCCAAAAGGTTTGGCGAGATTTAAAGTAACTGTCAAGCCTCGTGTCTTGATTTCGTTTAAAAAAGCAATTCCTAGTAATTTCGTAAGGTTGTGAGTTATTTTCTATGTGACACTTTTTTTATGCGGTCCCTATCCATCGCATAAAAAAATTAAGTGTGTTGCGAAAACTATTTTTTAAGTAATTTTGGTTAATCAAACAGAATTTCCCGCAATTTCTCTAGAATTTAGAGAATGAGTTCAATTGTGACTAAATTGAGTAAAATTATACATTTTAACTCTTAAACGAAGGAATACATCTACTTTCGTGAAATTATTTTAATGTAAGAATACATTAAATACTTTTAGGATCATTATATTGTTCGAATACCATACAGTACAGCCATACAGTTCATCAAACAAGTTCATTCGAATTTCAAACCCACTAACTTCAAATCATCTTTTTTTTAAATATACGCATATATGAATCAAAAATAGTTATTTATTCATCATCCCAATGCACCTTTTTAACTATTCTTTACCATGCATGTAAGGAAATAATATTGGGATATACAACACGCAAATTATATTTAAATTGTAATCTTAAATTAGAGATGAGATACAGCGAAATGCTGAAATTCCAAAATTTAAACATCCAGACATCTTTGCATGTACTCAGTTTTGAATACCGTTTAAAATAAGTGGAATCAAAGTTTTTTCGTGAAACAAGAAACAAATTAAATTGGTTTACATTTCCATAAAATTATTCATAAAAGAACCTGGATCAGATAAAAACAATCCATGTAAACTACTATAGACAATTTAACCCACAGAGGCCTGATTGTTACGAGCAGTAGGTAATTGAAACATTTAATTGTGATTTATTGCACATTCCATGGAACAGACGTTATTAGGCCTACTTTATATTCGAAACATGGTTAATACCTATATTGAAGATGTGATTCCTAATCCAGTATTCTTTCCGTATGTTTAGGAAAAGTGCAGTGATTGAACAGTTTTTGCTCTTTATGTGGGGTAGTGAAGCATGCCATGGTGAAATATCCAGGCATTTTCAGTTTACTTGGAACGATCGAGATTAAAACGTATCGTTGTTTGATTCTTTTCTTCTCTTTTAAAGAAATTTCCAGACAAGATTAATTCGGTGGAAAAAGTCGATGTTTGGTTTGCTTTGATGTGTTTCCCCTGATGGATGACTTCCGTGAATTTCAATCAAACAATACATTTCCGCTTTCACTATACTTGTCAGTAAACGTACGTGGGAATCGGGATTTATGTGAATTCCGTGCATTTTTTTTTTAATCCGTAGATGAATTCCATCACCAACATTATCTGCTGTTTCCCAATAATACAATGCAAATACTAAGTAATTATGGCACACTAATTATTTATTAAATTTTTATGGCATATGTTAAAGTAAGTAATTACGTATACAGGTTATCTCTGGGGACCAATATAAGTCCTCGTCTTTTGAGTATAATTTAGAAACAGTGATAACAGTAATACTTAGATCCTAATATGTAATTATTATCATCTAAGTAATTATGGCATATGTTATAAATATGTAATCAAAACTAATTAAAATGTTCTCATTTTTGATTATATTCGATGCTTATCATGGCTCCGAATACATAAGTTTCAATTTTGAGAAAGACATGTACTCAAAAGTAAGCACAAAGGAGAAAAAAGAGCAGATGCTAGTCTACATAGGCTGCCTTCATAAATCCTCACTTTCAAAAAATATCGACAAATACAACTAAGATTTACTTGGAATCTTACTCAGATCCTACGGCACTGCAGTCAAGTTCCTTATCCGTTGTATTACCAGGTGACGTGAAGAAATTATAAACAGAAGACTCGTTTAAAAGGTGTGCCAAAAGAACGGAAAGTAAAAGAATTATTGTAATAACTCAGTAATAATTGGAATGATGAATAAACAACTACTTTTGACTTCAGATATGTGTATATTTAAAAAAAAAAAGGTGTTTTGTGGTTAGTAGGTTTGTAATTCACATTAACTTGTTTGATGAGCTGATTGGCTGTACTGTATGGTATTCGAACAATTTAATCTTACTAAAAGTATTTAATGTATTCTTACATTAAAACAATTTCACGAAAGCAGATGTATTCCTTCGTTTAAAAGTTAAAATGTATACATTGTTAAAAATAAGTATTCAAAAATAAGAAAAATGTATTCATTTTTGATTATATACGATGCTTATCATAGCTCCGAATACATAAGTTTCATTTTGGAAAATCACATGTACTCAAAAATGAGTAAAAAAGAGCAGTATCTTGCCTACATAGGCTGCCTTCATAAACCACTTTCAATAAATACCATCAATTACAACTTAGACATACCAGGGAATCAAACCCATGTTTGCAGCACCAATGCCCACAGTCTTATCCGTTCGGCTATCGAAGCGACGCGGAGAAATTATAAACAGAAGTCATGTTAAAAAGGTGTGCCAAAAAAAAGGAAAGTAAGATTATTGAATTGTAATAACTCAGTTTCCATTGAAGCAATGGACATAAAATAATTAAAAATAAATACCCCGCCCAATGATTAAAACTACATTCCTTGAGTGATCTATACGTTCATTGAGAGCTCTCTCTGAATCTCAACGAATCAGGACATGACTTGATTCCTATAGAGTAGTAACGTCCTCGTTGATTTACTTCCCAACGTTATTCAAGCCTACTTGGGCATTAAAAATGTTGGTAAATTCTTGTAGACTTGCGAAATACCAAACCTAATTAACAAACTTGATAAACATTCGGCTTTTTTTTTTAAATGAAACATCTTAGTCGTTTTACAAATCTGCCAACTAGGTTTGTGATTTTGCCAAGTTTACAGAAATTTACCTTTAACAACATAGGGGCCCCCTCCTTAGCAATAGTCCTGGTTATATGAAAGATTTTTATGTCAGAATCATAAAAAACATACACATTAAATAGAAACTTTCTACACTGCAAAAAACATGTACTTAAAAATTAGTATATGGACGTACTTGTTTTTTTAAGTACAAATGCACCATAAATGAGCGATGACGTACTCAAATTTAAGTAACCGTACTTTCGCAAAAATGAGCAGTGTGGTTTAATATTGCTAATCTCAGCTTCTGTTCAAGCCATCTCAACAAAGCGACCCGACAAACGTAAAATATTTGTTCAGAAGATGGTTTTCCAAATTATTTGAGGGCGATTGCTCAAACGGAAACTGTATTATTACAATACAATAATGTGTACTTTTTTTTGTCACACTTTTTTAACATTACTTCTGTTTATAACTTCTTCGCGTCGCTTCGATAAGATTGTGGATGGCGGTGCTGTAGGCTTGAGTTCGATTCCAAATAGGTTTAAGTAGTAATTGTTGGTATTTATTGAAACTGGTTTCTGAAGGCAGACTATGCCGCCAAGCAACAGCTTTTTTTTATTCATTCTTACTCATTTTTAAGTACACGTCTTTTTTTAAATTGAAACTTATGTATACGAGCTACGATAAGCATCGAATGTAATCGAAAATTAGTACATATTACTTATTTTGAATACCTATTTTTAATAATGTAGCTGTTTGTTATGGACACGTGTTAATTCCGTTTACTTTGGAAAAAGCCTGATATTCTTTTTTGTCGTCGCAATGATGAAATATGGACAGATCACCTTTCACTTGACACCCTGCAGACATAAACCTGAAGGACGAGGTTAACGCTGCAAAGGTCTACATTTAAGAAGCAGTTTTTATCGATGCCGACGTTGAATTCGTTCCCGTCACTAATGTCTCAAGTTTCACCACACGCGTACTGTTAGTTCTGTAAAGAGTCGCACCTGCGTTGACTAAGAAAGCGTGAGACGTAAGCAGATCTTAAGTGTAATCGTCATTAAAGTCGTCTTGGAAGGAAAAGACTTTTTGTAAATTGGATGGTAGATGGCATGAACTACTTTGAAAATTGCATACGCGTTACCAGGCACGTAGGTAAGGGGGTGGTTCAGGGAGTTCAAACTATAGAGTAATGATAAAAATAGAGGAATAAAAATGCTGATTTCCGTGTGTCCATCATTGAAACCACGTGATATGTGGAAATGCCAATTCATTCATGCGCCACTATTACTTGGCAGGCCTTGGCGACTTTCAGAACTAAACGAGATCGAAGTATTGTAATATGGTTTTGTGTTTAATTTTGTATTTAAATATAGTTTTATTTAACGAGTGGCACAATTGAAGGAACTTTAACAGATATAGTAAGGAGATTTTTCTTACTTTGTAGTTTTGAAATAATTGCGTTACGTTTTTTTGTAAAAAATTTACCATAAGCGAAGTTCTTTCAATTGTTATTTTGTATACTTCAATAAGAAAATATGAACAATAAAACCTGAGAAATATAAAGAGTTTCGCTTCTTCGAGTATTAAACACAAATAAAATATTTTCGTTTCGTTAATGAAGAGGAAATATTTAGCGCATATTGTTTGAAAATAAGTAAATACGTACATATATGTTAAAAAGTTGAATACGGACAGAACTCCTTATCACCAAAAAAGAAGAAACTGCGCCAAATTTGAAACTAATGCAGATGTCTGAACGCCAAATGTGGCAGCGCTATAACCACGTGATGTGGGTTTTTCTTTTCAATGTTGACACCGCGGCCTTACGAGAGTCTGGTATTGAAGGCGCTCTCTATTTAATATTATAACTCCCTGGTTCAAACCCCTTCCACTGAAAGTCAAGAAAAAAAATTAAAAATCGAATTACTGTACAAATCATAAAAATAATTTAAAAAACTAGAAAACTTTCAATTTCTAGTATAATACTTCTTGTTGAGTTGCATGAGGAAAAACCTGGTATTTTCAGGGGGTCCTATCCCAGAAATTAGTTTTTCAAAAACATGTTTTGAGGTTATTTTTTTTCTCAAAATAAGCGTAACATAACGTCTTCGTGGTTCATTATATAACATTTGAATTTCGGCGACGAAGGGAAAAGATTTTAAAACGAGATCCATATATTATTTTAAACAAAATGTAAATTTCTAAAAATGTATTTCAAAAAATGTAAATTTGTTCTCTAAATTTATTTCATAATTACTAATTTTAAAAATAGTTAATGACTGATATTGGAAATGATTTCATGAAAAATGGGGAAATTTGGGGGGGGCGGGCATAAGTTACTCAGTCACTGAACCACCCCCATGAAATATCTATACCTACGTGCCTGCGCATTACGAGTATTCAATGGTGGGTACAGTGTTAAAAATAGATACTCAAAAATGAGTAATATGTAATCATTTTTGAGTACAGTCGATGCTAATCATGGCTCGAATATATGTTTTGATTTTGAAAAAGACATGTACTCAAAAATGAGTAAAAATTAATAAAAAGAGCAGTTGCTTGGTTGCATTGGCTGTCTTCATAAATCACTTTCAATAAATATCAACAATTACAACCAAGATTTACCGAGAATAGAACCCAGATCCTCAGGTATAGTAGTCCAGTGCCTTATCCGTTGTACTACCAGGGAGTCGTGAAGAAGTTATAAACAGAAGAAATGTTTAAAATGTAAATATGGTGTAATTTGCTGCAGACCTATATTTTGCACCAAGATATGGTACACCGTTGAACTAAATTTTTTTTATCAGTGTAGTGTTATTATTTATAGATAAATATTAATAATTAAATATTGGTTAATAATTTATACCGCAATTACCAGTTTCATTTGTAAACTAAATAGTTTAGATGTACTAATTTCAGAGCAGTGCTAAACGTGTAACTACTGAATTCACAATATACCGTTAAATGAAATGTACCTAAAATTTAAAAAGCTTTAAGGAACATTGATTGAAAGGACTTAATCTTTAATTTTTTTCCCAAATGATCGGTAACTGGTACGCGGTCGGTAACTGGTACACTGTTAAAAACAGTTACTTAAAAATAAGTGAAATGTACTCATTTTTGATTACATTTTATGCTTATCATGGCTCCGAATACATAAGTTTATATTTTGAAAAAGAAATGTACTCAAAAATAAGCACAACGAAATAAAAAAAAACAGATTCTAGCCTACATAAGCTGACTTCATAAATCACTTTCAATAAATATCAACAATTACAACCAAGACTTACCGGAAATCGAACCCAGATCCTCAAGGACCGCAGTCCAGTGCCTTATCCGTTGTAATACCAGGGCGATGTGAAGAAGTTATAAACAGAAGAAATGTTTAAAAGGTCTGCCAAAAGAATGGGAAGTAAGATAATTGAATTGTAATAACTCAATTTCCATTGAAGCAAATCAAATAATGGGGAAAACCATCTATTAAAAACTACTTTAAGTTTGTCAGGTCGCTTTGTGAATATGCCTTGAACAGAAGCTCAGATTAGCAATATTAAATCACACTTCTCATTTCTGAGAAAGTACGGTTACTACAATTTTAGTACTTCGTCGCTCATTTACGATGCAGTTGTACTCAAAGAAAAACGAGTCAGAGCAGGTACTCATTTTTAAGTACCTTTTTTTCGCAGTGTTCGTGGTCGGTATCTGATGTATTCACGCTATGCTTTATTTAGCAGTTCTAAAAATGTGTATCAATGATCACTATCTCCCCTTAAAATTTAGAGTGAGTTTGCGTGTATGTAGACAATTGAAAATGGGATTGGACATTTTGAATCTTATCTCATACTTTTCCTTCGGAAGCGAATTTGTTGACAGTCTAACAATTCCGTTTAATCTTTCCTCGTTTTTGACACAAAGCAACTGAAAAGTCGAGCCTATTCTCAGGAATGTTTTAAAACGGAGAAGGAAGTTTCTCCTCCCTTTCGGCCCGCGCGTGTGTGTGATTCTAAGGTATTTAAGCTGCCATGAAAGGAGGAAAGCGATTTAAACTAATGGCTCTCCTGATTTGTCTTTAAAAATGGAGTTTCCCCACTCAAGTTGTCGCCAATCGTTTCAATTTGACACATTTCGCTTTTGTTGTCTGTGAATGTCTCAGAAAAGAATGATTAGAAATGACATTTCCAAGATTTGTTTATACATTTGATTAAATGTAAAATTATTTTTTTACTAATACACTGAGTTACCAAATTATTCTGACCATCTGATATATTTATGTAAGAAAACTATGACGTCACACTAATTTTGGCAGAGGGTGATTAGAGACATAAATAAAGGAAATGTACTTTCTTACAACGTAACACAGTAAAAAATGGAACTTAAAAACGAGTACCTGAACCTATTCGTTTTTCTTTGAGTGCAATTGCATCGTAAATCAGCGATGACGTACTCAAATTTAAGTAATCGTACTTTTTCAAAAATGAGCAGTGTGATTTAATATTGCTAATCACAGCTTCTGTTCAAGCCATTTTAACACAGCGACCTGACAAACTTCAAATAGTTGTTCAAAAGATGGTATTTCACATTATTTGATGTCAATTGCTTAAACGGAAACTGAGTTCTTACAACTCAATTATCTTACTTCCCATTCTTTTGGTACACCTTTTTAAGAAGTCTTCTGTTTATAACTTCTTCAAGTCGCCCTGGTAATTTAACGGATAAGGCTCTGGACTGCGCTGCCTGAGAATCTAGGTTCTATTCCGGGTAAGTCTCGATTGTAATTGTTGACATTTATTGAAAGTGATTTATGAAGGATGCCTATGTAGTCTAGCATCTGCCATTTTAATGTATTTTTACTCATTTTTGAGTACATGCCTTTTTCAAAAATGAAACTTGTGTATTCGAAGTCATGATAAGCATGGAATGAACTCAAAAATAAGTACATTTTACTTATTTGTGAGTACCTATTTGTAAGAGTGTAGTAGAAGCGTTTTGTTCGAACATGTTTATTATTAGTTTAACCCAGTTTTTGCCGGAGCAATATGGAGATTATTTGAATCGATATGATTAAAAATCGCGATTTGCCGAGAATGTGGTACGTGGGATTATTCTTATTCTCAGAATTGTGTAGAATGAGCCTCAGCTAAACCTCAGCATTTGTAAAATGCTCACGAAAAGCTGTAGTGAAAGTGCTGAAAGACTGGCCTAACAGCCAAAAAAAAAGTGGGTCTCCACGGTCCTCCTGTGGTCATCAGTGATTACTGAAACCTCGAGCAGAAAGAAAAGTGTCTAGGTTTGTAAGAAACAACCGAAGGGCAACAGTGCAGTAAATTAAAGCATATTTTAATCAAAGATCCTCTCAAATGGTCTCTGAAGGCCCTATCCGCCATAAACGAATATATGGAGACGGATTGGATATGAGAATGGTCATAATATTTTTGCCTCTCAGGGTCTATATCTTTCAAAGTGATGTGCTTGGCATGGAAATCAACAAATATCGAGCATGAAACTAGTTTTAAAAGTTGCAGCTCAGAATTCTTATGCGCAAATTATTGAATTTTATTTGAATTATTATGCCATTTCATACATAATAAAGAATATGAAAACTTGATTCAATTAAATTCCCAATATATTTAAAATTGTTCATAGCATATCTGTAAGGGCGTATTGAATTTTGTGTCACTTAAAAAACGTTTGCAATATATATCCATAACTGTAATATGTCAATTTCATAGTTAACTATTAACATGTCAATTAAATAGTTAACTATTAATGTGACATATTAATAGTTAACTATAAAAATTTCAAAGTTTGCAGAATACTTAACTATTAATATTTTAAAATAATAGTTAACAATTATGTCAAATTAATAGTTAACTATTAATATAACAAATTAATAGGTAACTATTAATATACAAAATTAATAGGCAACTTATAAGGCAATTTAATAGTAACTATTGCTTTGACATATGAATAGTTAACTATTTACATGATAAAATAACAGTTAACATTTATGTTAAATTAATAGTCGGTTCCGCCATCTTAAAAATATGTTGGCGATATAGTTTCCTAAAATTATAATTGTGCAATGTCCTGAAACATTTCTTTACTGTTAAAAATAAGTACTCAAAAATAAGTAAAATTTACTTATTTTTTAGTTCATTCGATGCTTATTATGGCTCCGATTACATAAGTTTCAATCTAGAAGAAGCCATGCACTCAAAAATGAGTACAATGAGTAAACATTAATAAAAAGAGCAGATGCTGGCCTAAATAGGCGGATTTCATAAATCACTTTCAATAAATATCGACAAAGACAACCAAGACTTACCGCGAATCGAACTCATCCCCAGGCACCGCAGTCCAGAGCCTTATCCGTTAGACTACCAGGACAGAGAAGACATGTTTAAAAGGTGTGCCGAGAGAATAAGAAGTAAGATAACTGAGTTGTAATAACTCAGTTTCCAATTAAGCAATCGCCCTCAAATAATGTGGTAATCCATCTTTTGAATAACTATTTGAAGTGTGTCAGGTCGCTTTGTTAAGACGGCTTGAACAAACGCTGAAATCAGCAATATCAAATCACATTGCTCTGTTTTGAGAAAGTACGGTTACTTCAATTTGAGTACGTCATCGCTCATTTACGATGCAATTGTACACAAAAGAAAAACGAAGATTCAAGTACTCACTTTTAGTACTATTTTTACAGTGGTTATTAAACTACGGGAAGAAGTTATAAACAGGAGAAATGTTGAAAAGGTGTGCCAAAAGAATAAGAAGTCAGATAATTGAATTGCAATCGCAATCAAATACTGTGGAAATCCATCTTTTGAACAACTATTTTAAGTGTGCCATGCCGCTTTGTTAAAACAGCTTGAACAAAAGCTGAGATCAGCAATATCAAATCACACTCCTCCTTTTTGAGAAAGTACGGTTACTTAATTTGAGTACGTCATCGCTCATTTACGATGAAATTCTACACAAAAGAGAAACGAATAGATTCAGGTACTCATTTTTAAGTACTTGTTTTACAGTGGTTATTAAACTCTCCCCCCCCCCCTTCCCCCTCCCCGTAAACCAATATATATATTTATTCTTTAACTATTGAAATATAATAAATAGCCCAACTGTCTCTGTTGATGCCCATTGAGTTCCTCCTCTTGTTGTGCGACTTATCTGCCCACACGATCAACCAGGAACACTCGTCATGGGCTGTTGGTGATCCGAGAAAAACTTTGAAGAATACAAAAGCTTATTTGGAAATGAAAAAACATCAAATATGCAGCATATATACATTTAGAAGAAAATATCAACATTATTCCTTTTAAACAACAATGAAAAGTACTGCGAGCGACTGGAAACAAAAACAATTGCGTGCTAAGTCGAACGATTATTTATCAGGAAAGAATAGTCTAATTATTGTTAATGTGGTGGATTAGTAGATAACAGTAAGGCTTCAATAAATATATTGTACACTTTTAAAAATAGGTGCTCAAAAAATAAGTAAAATGTACCCATTTTTGATTACATTCGATGCTTATCATAGCTCCGAATACAGGTTTCATTTTTGAAAAATACATGTACTCAAAACTGAGTACAATGAATAAAAAGAGCAGTTGCTTACCTACATAGGCCACTTTCATAAATCACTTTTAATAAATATCAACAATTACAACCAGGACTTACCGAGAATAGAACGCAGATACTCTGGCACCGCAGGCCAGTGGCTTATCCGGTGTACTACCAGGGCGACGGAAAGAATTTATTAACAGAAGAAATGTTAAAAAAAAATTGTGCCAAAGGAATGGGAAGTAAGATAATTGAGTTGTAATAATTCAGTTTCCATTTTAGTAGTTGACTTCGAATAATGTGGGAAACCATCTTTTGAACACCTATTTTATGTTTGTCAAGTGGTTTTGTTAAGATGGCTTGAAACAGACGCTGATATTAGCAATATTAAATCACGCTGCTCGTTTTTGGAAAGTACGGTTACTTAAATTTAAGTACGCCTGAGAAGAAAGTACTCAAAAGAAAACAAGTATGTATAGTAAGATACTATTGATACTCATTTTTGAGTACCTTTTTTTGCATTTTACTTATTTTAAATTCCAGTTTACTATTATGTCAAGGTTCGAAGTTAGAAGGTGTACAATGCACCTAATTTTTTTGTGAAGCATCTATATTTTATTTGGGCGCACACAGTACATCTAACTTTTCTATAAAGATTTTGAATAACAGGCAATTTGACGCATGCTATTACTTTGATCTAGATGACGAAAAATAATTTTTGGGGGAATTTATTGTTGTGTTAGTAGCGTTACATGATTTTGTTTAGTTTTAATTGCGTTTATTATTTGGTTATTGCCAGCTAACAAGAGTGGCCGGTTTTAGCGAGAATTTCAGACACGAAGGTTTTCCGATTTTGAAGGTGGAAAATTGAAGATTTTTTTTTTTGAATATTTAAAACGAGTGTTATCGTTTTGAAAGTATTTTCTTCAGTTTGAATTCGGTTCTTCTGTTATTTCACAAAATAAAAGTAAATCAAATTTGCGAAAAAAAAATTACAAAATTCGTTTAATATTTTTAAAAAAATGTCAATTTTAGCAAAAGATAGACATAAATAGCGTTTATTATATCAATTTCAAAATTTAAATTGTTTATTTTAAAAGCTTGAATTAATGGTTGATTTTAAATTAATTTGAATTTTAATTGCAATTATAGCATAATTTATTTTTTTAAATATTTAAGTAGTAAAATCAGCTGTTGAAATAAGTTCGTCAGGAATATTTTTGAAAATTATGATTATATTGATTCCACATCTGGATTCTCTAATTATAATAATTGATTTTTATTTTTAAAAAATAATATTTGATTTGATCGATTAACAAAAATATTTTTTTTAAATCAATTTGATTGAATGACATTAAATGTATTTGCCAAAATGATATGAACCAAAATAACTTTTAAATTTTATTTTCTGCTCCGTGAACGTTTTGTGCAGACAAATAATATTCAGTGCACCAAAATTTAAAACTTGTGTGCACTGGTGCACCTACTTTGAAAAGTTAATTTTGATACCTCTATTATATTCATGATATATCATATTTTAGCGGTTCTAAAATAAATAATTGAATAGCAATTCTCCTTTTATTTACTAATATCTTATTGCAGTAGCTGACTAAAATTTAATGTTATAAATTCCTTTTTTATTCATTAAAGGTCCTTTCCCCTTCTCCTACCCCCCCACCCTACCCAGTAGTTCCTCCCCAAAAAATTATTCCCAGGATAAGATCGGTTGGCAGGTCTGTACATATCAAATAAACTGTTAAAATGTTGCAAACACTTCGTTAGTGCAATAATCCGAGAGGCCGTCTTTCACTGTAGCGTTTCAGTTGGTATCTAAGGCATTCAAATCCGATTATTGGTTCTAATATTTCCAGTTTTTCAACTGATTGCATCTGGTTAACGTGCTTAACAAACAGAAATCGGGAACGGTAATTCAGTAGTATTAAGTGCTGGTAAATAACTGTTACACTATTTGGTTGCGAGGTATATGTCGACAGTGGATGCTTTTTTGACATGAATGTCCGGGTACAGCAATCATTGGCAAAAACTTGCGCGACATTAATAGTGTAGAAATTTTAAAACTCCATAACTCCAAGGGAAATCAGCTTTTTAAGGAAGATGGGCCGTGTCGACCAGGTTGACCACTCATCCACTCTCCCCCCCCCCCATTGAACATAGCCTTATTTAGAGTTAGAACCCCCTCCCCCCGGGCTGAATATGTCGTGCGGGTCCTTCCAACAGGGGTACAGAGGTGGTGTTTTATAATACCCCAATTAAACGAGGGGGGTGGAATTTTTTTGAAAAATATATATTCCAGAACTGCCAATTAAATTGTTTTTAAGTGTACTAGCGAAAGTGAGATTTACTGGTTTTTTTTTGTAAATTTACAATACTATGTTACACAATACGACAGTTTCAAGGAATCTCAAGGAGCAATGGAATCTATGAAAATATTGCAGTTATCTTTGTATGGGCCCTCAAGTGTCTATAAGCGATATATAAATGTAAGAAAAATAAAAACCAACTAATATACAAAAGAAATTAAAACTTAAATGTCATTGTAATTATGACAATTTAAACATATTTTTTTAAAGAACATAAAAGTATTAGGGTATATTTACATTGCACAAATCTGTTTAAAAAAATATAATTTTTCTCCCCTAGTAAAAAGATTGTAGTATACCATTTGTGTTAGGATTTGGATTATCATCCTTCTTTTAATATTTTTTTTATCCGCAATTTGACTGTGTTTTCTTTTTTAGTGTGTGATTTGTGGTTCCCTTTTGTCGTTCCGCCCCTCGTCTGCAGCCTATGTAACCAATGGCTAAATACGGCCCTGACTTTAAAAACGAAATATCATACTAAAATTTCAATAATGGGCTAGAAAAAGGCAAACGAGTTGAAAAAACAGTTTAAGACGAAAAAAATGGGTAAAAAGTCTAAACTTGCGATAAGCGCAGAGAGTTTACTATAAAGACGTAAGAAGGAGCAGGCCGAGCATAGAAGCGTACAAAATATTCAAGAAACAAGCATGACAGGGAAGTAGGGCCTGTTTCTACCCAATTGTTAAGAAATTCACCTGTTTAATAATGAAAAAATTACTGAAGCCAGTAGATACCCGGAATTTCTAATTGAATAGCTTGAGATAACTGCACTTGTCAAAAAATGTACTTAAAAATAAAGTACATGGACGTACTCCTTTTTTTTAGTGCAATTCTATCGTAAATGAGCAAAGACGTACTGAAATTTAAGTAATCGTACTTTCTCAAAAAAAATTATCAGTATGGTTTAATATTGCTAATATCAGCTTCTGTTCAAGCCATATTAACAAATCGACCTGACAGATTAAAATAGTTGTTCAGAAGATAGTTTTCCATATTATTTGATGTCGATTGCTTAAATGAAAACTGACTTATTACGATTCAATTATCTTGCTACCCATTCTTTTGTCACGCCTTTTTAACGTTATTTATGTTTATAACTTCTTAAGATCGCTCTCTGGTAGTACAACGGATATCGCAGTGGACTTCGATTCGAACGACATCGGGTATATGGATTGGGTTCGATTCCCGGTAAGTCCTGGTTGAAATTTATTGAAAGTGATTTATGAAGGCAGCCAATGTAGGCAATCAACAGCTTTTTTTTATTCATTTTACTCATTTTTAAGAACATGTCTTTTTCGAAAATGAAACTTATGTATTCGGAGCTATGATAAGTATCGAATGTACTCAAAAATGAGTACATTTTACTTATTTTTAAGTACCAATTTTTAACAGTGCATTTGACAGTTTAAACCATTTGTATGATAATTATGTGGAGTGGATATTGACCATTTGCACAACATTTAACTATGAAAGCGAAATATCGCACTAAGAGTTCAATTACGGCATTTAAAACGCAAACCAGCTGAAAGAACAGTTTAAGACCAACAAAATGGGTAAAAAAAGTCTAAACTTAGACCAGCGCGAACAGTTTACTAAAGGTATAATAAATACTAGTATTCCATAAAATGAATAGAACTATTTTAATTTTCCGTTAAATGATTAATTTTAAAAAAGTTGACTTGTAACAAAAGAAACCAAACTAATTTATTTTTTTAAACCTATGAATGTTTTATTTATGTGAATAACATTGGAAAATGTGAAGAACCGCATTACACCGCATTAGGCATGAGCGTAATAATAATCCTGAACAAATAAAAAAACGATGTTCTACTTCTGTTCGGTAGTTCTCAACTTATAGGGTAACATAATAACAGACGTTTACTTTTATAAAAGCGTAGATCTTAAACAAATGAGAAATACGAGTAAATTTGAGATAAATTATTATGTATCACTATTGAAAGAAAGAAATAACATATAAATTATCGTGTTAGTTATTTTTATATAAAGTTGTTATTATACAAATTATTATTACAAGATGACGTTATTTAATTATTATTATGTTAATTATTATTGTTATGCAAATTATCGTTTATTCACTGTTAAAAATAGGTACTTAAAAATAATTAAAATGTACTCGTTTTTAATTACATTCGATTCTTATCATAGCTCCGAATACATGTTTCATTTTTGAAAAAGACATGTATTCAAAAATGTGTAAAAATAGCATTAGCTTGCCAACATAGGCTGCCTTCATAAATCACTTTCAATAAATATCGACAATTATAACTTGGACATACCGGGAATCGAACCCACGTCTGCAACACCGCCGTCCAGAGTCTCAAAGAAGTTGTAAACAGAAGTAATGTTAAAAAGGGAGGCCAAAACAAATGGAAAGTAAGATAATTGAATTATAATAAATCAGTTTTAATTTAAGCAATCGACGTCAAACAGTGTGGAAAACCATCTTCTGAACCACAATTTTAAGTGTGTCAGATCGCTTTGTTAAGAAGGCTTGAACAGAAGCTGAGATTAGCAATATGAAATCACACTGAGTGTTCATTTTTGCGAAAGTACGATCGCTTAAATTTGAGTACGCCATCGCTTATTTGCGATGCAATTGTACTTAAAATAAAACAAGTACGTTCATGTACCCATTTTAAACACTTTTTTTACAATGTAGTTATTATTATATAAAAAATTTTAACCCACTGGTGGTTTAATTTTTATTGTATAATAATAACTATGTTAAAACCTTCGAGCCTGAATGGACTGTAGTAGAGCGAATATGACGTCAAAATTGTGAAACCAACATCTCAGATCGAATGGCCTCAGACACGTGACTTCTTTTCAAAATTATGAATTAAAAAATACTCGCGATGGGATGGCTGATGAATTGGGAAATGTGTAACAGTGAAAAATTATGAATGGAATGATGTAATTAACCACGTGTATGAGACCATACATGTTGACCTCACTTTGATGTTAGCGAGATTAGAAATATATGTGTTCTCTACTATGAAGGATCCATGCTCGAACGTTAAAACTTGTTAAAGCCATAAGTATATGAAACGAAATGAAGTATTTATAGAAGTTAAACAAACGTAAACATTGCAACTAAATGACTTTAAAAATATACAAGTTTTATCTATTTATAAACATTGACATTATCGTATGTTTATTCACAATTTATTTTCTAAATTTAGAAACTAAAATTTAGAATCCCATAGTTAAGGAATAGAAAATGCAACTGGAATAAAATACATGATTTTTTGCAATAAATCCAAAAATACACTCGAATTGAATACGAAGTACAATATCTACTTTACAATAGGTAAACATATCAAAAATTCATTTAAAACTAACATGGATTCTAAATAGTAATTATTTAAAAATAATAAATAATTTTTTACAAAGTATACTTTATTTTGATATTTTCGTTACATCAGAGCTTCATTATAAAACAAATATTTGGATAAAGTGTTAACATCGAAAAATTATAAAGAATAGTTGGCTAAGATGACTTCAGTTCTGAAATTGTATCATATACTTTTTTTTATATAATCTCAGTAAAGTTTGGGTTTTAGTTTTAATTAATTACCATATAATGAGAAAATATTTAAAATAATTATACGAAGTTTATTTATTTTAACTAGTATAATCAAACAATAATTATCCGTATATTTCAGTAAGGAAGTTAATATTGATAATATGAATTTTAATTAATTTAAATGTGTTTTTATTCAGTTTGTTATATAAAATTCGCATTAATACGCTTCATTTAATATTAAATTATATTTAAATAAACAACGCTGGAATAGTGTAAATGTACTCTATCCAATCTTCCTAAATTATTCATGCGTTGCTAAACATAAATTTCGTTCAAAGTGTGCCCTGGAATTCGAATTAAGCAGATTCTCAAAATCGCAGATTTCATATAAAAATATAAACATAATTTGTCAAATTGATTGATTATTTTAATTGGTTTATTGACGAAGCCATAAAATAATTAACTTCTTAGCACTACGCTGATTTTGACTCATTTGTTGCTGAAAAATGTGTTTATGCGATTGACACGGTGGTAAATGGATCACGACTTTTTTTTAGTTGCAAACACAACCCCTTTTTTTTATTTTAATACCAGTAATTATGTTTGAAAAAAAATAATAATATAAAGCATAGCAATAACATAAGCCTCTAATTGCTGTTAAGTGTTTAAAAAGTGATGACTTGTTGAAGCGGTTAGCACCGAAAGTTTTTTTTTAAATACTGATTGCAGTAAACAAATGATTAAAA
Source organism: Troglohyphantes excavatus (assembly GCA_963932185.1). Taxonomy (NCBI): domain Eukaryota; kingdom Metazoa; phylum Arthropoda; class Arachnida; order Araneae; family Linyphiidae; genus Troglohyphantes; species Troglohyphantes excavatus. The sequence continues at coordinate 15,988,065 of OZ010671.1, forward strand.
ATGTAAACTTTAAATCTCAGTCCCTGTTTTTTATTCGTGCATAACTGTTAACTTTTAAAAAAGAACTTACAAATGCGCGAGGAAACAGACTATGTTGGAGAAATAGAACTTTTTATATGCTGCAGACAGAAACGTTTCGCGCTAAATAATCTCAATGTAAAAAGTGTAAACTGTTTAAATAGAAAAGATAAATCAAATTTAAGTTCTACATTTCGATTCTGATACGTTCTCTTTGATCTCGAAATTCGCTACCAAGGGACCGTTCATATATTACGTCACGTGCCTTTGTAGGGAGAGGGTTAAGTCTTGCGTGACATATGGGGAAAATGGGTCATGATGTAAAAAAAAATTTAATTACATATTGTACAGGGGAAGGCCCATCGCACCGGGGAATTTAGGGGGACCACAATCCCCCAATAATCTGAAAACCTTAAAAGTTGGGAATTTTGAGCTTTAAAAATACCCGAGTTGGGAAAATTTATGCCCGAAAAAAATTAATATTATTAACAAATGAAAGCGAAGGAAGATTAGAAATTGCCCAACTTGTAAGATTAAACTTAAATTAGACCTCAGAACTAGGGCCCGATTAAGATATTGAAGCAAGGGAAGCCCGCCTTTAAATGGAGGCTCCATTGCTCATAAATATTTCTTGGAATATCAAATCTAACTTTTATATGTTCTAAAATCCCTGCTCCTGAACAACTTCACAATAAAATATATTATAAATAATATAATAAAACATATTAAGAAGTAGTGAGTATTATATTCTGTATGTTTCGATTTTTTTCCAATATTCGAACAAATTTAACTCAAGTAACAAGTTAAGTTTGTAATGCAATTTTTTAAAGGTAAATTTAGTAGGAAACTTTGTTAGGGGTGTTAAGTATTTATATAACATACGAGCTTTGGGGGCCCCTCACAAATGTGAAGTGTAAGCCTGGGCTTCACGCACCTATTCGGTAATCAGGCTCTGCTCAGAACGGAAATTGCATTAGAACATGCGTGCAACAAATCAATACTTTTGAGAGAACTGTTTAACATTACCTGATCTATAAAAAAGTTTTAAAAAATTGCGATATGTTGGAAATGGGAATTTTTAGCAGTGTTGAGTTGGGAATGTCAATCGTTAAGTTTCGCTTTCTTAATTGACGTCGCACTAGAGCTGCATATTGGGCGATTGTCGGCGGTTCGGTTCTCATCTCGAAGGAAAGACCAGAGAACAATGTCTCATATTTTTTAAAACATGGTTAGATAACGAGGACAGCAAATGAGATGGCATCCGACGCCGTTAAGTTAGAAATTTTCAATCGTTAAGTTGCGAATTTCGATATGTTAATTTGAGAAATTTCTTTTTCAACCCCTTCAAAAGTAATTTTGAATGATGGCACTGATGGGGGGGGGGGAGATGAGACTTGCGTGACATGAGGAAGGTGTGGGGAAATGGGCATAGTGTAAAATGTTTTTTAATTAAATATTTAATTACACATTGTTCAAGGGAAAGTCGGAACCACCTACACCGCCATATTTAAATTGCCATTTTTCGATGTATCTTTTCTCAGAAAGTGCTCTAGATACAGGCTTAAAATATCCTCTGTAAAGACACTTGTTAATTTACTGAAATGAGTTTTAAAGAAAACCTTTATATTATTTGCTTGAATCAATAAACTTGTTGATTCTAACTACATCCTACACGTTCACATAATTGTAAAGTTTTAACCTTTACAGGGCTTATGGCCGATATTTCGGCCGGAATCCCATGTTAAAATCAAACACCCGCCTTCTAAAGGTATGAACTTTGAACCGATCTGATTTTTGCATTGCCAAGATATTTGAGCTGATATGTAGTATTCTTTTTAAAAAAACCTGTAGTATTTTTACGTTTGATGCAATTTTCGTATTGAGTGAGCAGTATTTGGGAAGATTTAAGGTTTATTAATCAGAAATCCATCATTGAATGTTTTTTATAAGACACAGTTAAAAATAGGTACTCGAAAATAAACAAAATGCACTCATTTTTGAGTACATTCGATTCTTATAATGGCTCCGAATATATAAGTTTCAATTTCGAAATAGACATGTACTCAAAAATGAGATGATTAATTCCCACATATGCTACTTCTATAAATCCCCCACAAAAAATATCGACAACAAAGTCGGGAATCGAATCCAGATCCTCATCACCGGAGACTAGTGTTTTATCCATTGAACTACCAAAGCGACAAAAAGAAGTATTAAATAGAAGAAATGTTTAAAAAAAGGTGTGCCAAAAAATTGGAAATAGCATAATTGAGTTGTAATAACTCAATTTCAATAACTCGGTTTGATGCAATCGACATAAAATAATTTTTTAAAAAAATTTCTGAAGTTAAGTTTTTATTAAGATTATTTGAACAGAAGCTGAAATTAGCAATATTAAACACGGAATCATTATAAATATCGAATGTACTCAAAAAAAAAGTACATTTTACTTATTTTTGAATACCTATTTTTAACAGTGTGTTATAGAAAATTATTAAATTGGCACTTACCACGCTTACTTATATAAACCAGATTCCTATCACTTCCTATTTAAAACCCTTTGTTTAAGTGGTCAAAACAACTTGTTTTTCTTTACATTTAATTTTTATCAAAACTCTATGGTCTAATCATTTTGATGGCTCATTTTGAGAAAGTACGATTACTGAAATTTGAAAACGTCATCGCTCATTTACGATACAATTATACTTAAAGAAAAACGAGTAGGTTCAGGTTCTCATTTTTAAGTAACTCTCTTTTACAGTGCAGCTACTTAAAAGTTTGTATACTCGGGGACAACCTAAGTTGAGCCTAAAGCAATTGGACATTTATACACATCATAGCTTCCGTTTCGGGTTTCAACTTAGGCTGTCCCCGAGTATAGCGGTATTAAAAGGAATAAATAACAACAATCGCTATGGGTTTCTGCCATTTACAATGAAAAGCAACAATCAGCATGGGTTTTATCCACTGATCTCTAACTGTAACTTCTGGATAGGGCAATACATTTTGTTGACATGAAGCCGATGTAGAGGCAGCCATGATGTGTCCCACTTTCTTTGTTATCGCAATATTTCGTATATTTTTCATGTTAAAATAAGCCGACGTGTACTGCTTTTGGGTGAGTTTTTTTTTCTATTTTTTTAAACCCATTTTAAATGCAATCTGCTATTAAAATAGAAAGTCATTTGCAAGTAAAAGTTGAAGTAGATAAAAAGCAAGAGCAAAAACTATTTGTTTGGCCATATAAAAATTAATTCTATAAGAAGAAAATGTAATATTTATGTGCATATAATATTTCTACAATGCTATGGTAATAAAAAACATCATTAAATTACTTTGAAAAAATATTGGGGCACAGCATGGCTGCTTTCAATTGGCTTCAACGTGCCCATAGAGGAAACAAGGTTTGAGCCTTCCAGAAGTTACAGTTAGAGTTCAGTGGTTTTGTTTTTCATAGTTCTTATTCGAAAAGTTTCAATTGCGGCCCATGGCAACCTTTTGTCTGGGCGATAAATAAATGTTTTCTTCTTTGTGAATATGGTAAACCCCAGCTCCCTTCGGCTGCAATTGGGCTATTGCCTTTCTGTTAGTTACAATAATTGTTTATCACTTACAACAATTAAGTACTATATAAACTAAGGTACAATTAGGCATTATATAGGTACTATATTAAATACTATAGTGATTAGAATTTAATAATTAAAATGAGCTCTCAATCGCAAATTCACGAAAAATGCAATTGACGCGTCGCTAAGACGCTCTTAAAACAATGGTTCTGAGACGCGCAAAACAATTTGTTAAAACTATTTGTGCCTCAATATTTGTTGAAACCCAGACATGGAACTTTAAATAATTGTTTTAGTCATCCTACATTACAGAAAAGTATGGGATGAACTAAAAGAAAGTAATTAACTCAAAACATGACAACACAAAATGAAGAAGACTAACAGAACTGTCGCGAATGATTGATAGCCTTTCACAAAAGTATGTCGCTAGGTTTTAAAAGATTTGAACCTCCTAGGTTAATGCTCTTGCGTCTAGTGTCATAGGTATCCAAAGTTGAATGGCCATCATGTGTACAACATAGCGGCGTAAAGTTTATTTTAACTTCAGAAAATCATGCAAGGCTACAATGTTAAAAATAGGTTCTCAAAAATAAGTAAAATGTACCCATTTTTGATTACATTCGATGCTTATCATGGCTCCGAATACATAAGTTTCAATTTTGAAAAAGACATGTACTCAAATATAAGCACAACAAGAAGTTATAAACAGAAGAAACATAAAAAAGGTGTGTCAAAAGAATGGGAAGTAAGATAATTGGGTTGTAATAAATTAGTTTTCGTTAAAGCAATCGACATCAAATAATGTGGAAAATCATCTTCTGAACACCTATTTTAAGTTTGGCAGGTCTTTGTGTTAAGATGGCTTGAACAGAAACTGAAATGAGCAATATTACATCACACTGCTAATTTTTGTAAAAGTACGGTTGCTTAAATTTGAGTACGTCGTCGCTCATTTACGATGCAATTATACTTAATGAAAAACGAGTAGGTTCATGTACTCATTTTTAAGTACCTTATTTTTACAGCGTACTGTTCAAATTTTTATGTTTCGAATATTTTTTTTAAAAATAGTTTAAGTAAAAACTAAAAATTAAACTTATTCTTTTGGAATAGGGTTCGAAAATCCGAACGTCGCGACGTTCGGATTTTGCACCTAAAGTTTGACAAAAGTAACTTTTACACTCAATGGTCGTTTTTGACGCTTTGGATGGACGCGAGTGACGACTGGATGTAAAAGTACTGTCCCCAATCTGAAATTTTTAGGTGCAAAATACGTACGAATATATATAGACATAGGGATATACAATACAGTCAAATATGTAGACAAATAAATAGACAGATCCGGTGAAATCGGGTGAATAGTAGCTGTGCATAAATTTACAGGCACATGTTTGTAAAGTCCTAAAATTTAGACAAAAGGGCGATCTGGAAAATGATTTAGATACTGCTGATCTAAATCAAGATCTAATACCGACAGTTACGTCAAAGTCAAAAGTATGTCATAACAGAGTCTGAAGACCGTTTTTTGTCTACAATTGCCAAAATGAATATGCCAATGACTTCATCACATACAACGATAGAGTTTTCTACGGATACAAAAGCTAATATATAGAGATATACTGCCAGTGACAGGCTGCATAAAAGGTGCTGGTATACAGGGAAACCAATGATTTGAACCTAACTAACTCGGGCGGTGAAATGTTCTCGGTTGAAGAGGTGTAGAAAGCATCATTATTAGAGCTTCATTGACTGAAGCTGAGTTTTCAGTATTGACGAATCTACATTTTCTGTTAAACGAGCTTCTAGACTTATTACAAACTGGGAGAAGCGAAGCACGTGCAATAAACCTAAAAACATATGTATAAACATCGATACGAAGATAGTGAAATCATTGTCTTTCTCTCAGATGATTCATGAATGCAGAATAATACAGATACAACGTTTTTGATCCTTATGTTAAGTTTTTTAGAGATTCAATTGTATACAACTTCGTTCCAATGAACGATAATGCGCGTCCCCATCGCTCAACTACGGCGTCTAACTATTTTAAGAAGTGAAGGGATCCAGAAGGTGGATTGGCCTGCATATTCTCCGTATTTAAATCGGATATAAAAGGAGCGGAACAAACTGTCTTACATCACTTTAGCCTTCATTTAGCACTCTTCAGTTGCATTAAAACTCTATTTATCGTGTGTACTCTTTGTTATCACAGAAACTTCGAGACAGCCTAATTTAAAGTAAGCAACATTATCGCAAAGATTGAATTTCAATCAGGAAACACACCGTGTATTTCCAAAAAATATTATCCCAAAATGTTCCACATAACAGTTTTTTAAAGATTTCTGATTTTATTATATAAAAAAATTATTGCACTAATAGCCAATATAAGCTTTAAAATATATCAGATATTCCGAAATAAAGATATAGTGAAATTTTCATCTTCATATCTGAAAAACAATGCCAGATACATTCAATTTTAAGGTTCTTCCTTTAACTTTTCCCGCCAGAGTAAAACGTCACGGATTTATGTTCCAAAAATGCCGATAACTCTTTTGTAATACTTTGTAGGGTCCCAAAATATATTTTTTGCCCTAGCCAGAACCGTTATCCCACTAACAGATAGTAAACTATAAATATCATTGTGACATTTGTTCATGGAAAGGAATGTAGTAATGATAATAAAAAAAAAAATTCCAAACCATGACTTAGCCGAAGATTATAAAATTATTTTACATAAAATACATAAATAGTCACATAGATTGGAATATTACATTAAATATTTCGAAATTAATTTCAAGCTGTTTTTTTTAGAAAATTGTAAACAACTCTAACTTCAACTATAAATATTTAACGTACTCATTACATCTAGTAGCATAAATGAAAGATCCATATATTAAATATTTTGTATGTATATATTAATATTAAATATTATCTGTATGGCACCGCTTTTGTATAACCCTATGAAGTATCCTTTTTTATATAAATATAAAAGACACGAATGGTTAATATTTATGAAAATCCAACAGTTTTAAGTTTGGAAGCCAAAAAGTTTCAAAATATAGTGAAGTTGTGAATCTATTTATCTATTTTAACGGGACACCAGTGAGGCGAAGCCATACAACAAGAAATATATCCCCATCTTCATTCTTACCAATAAAACTGATTTCGTGTAATTTCAAAACTGTTTAGAGAGTTGCGATTTTGTAGAAACTTGCTGCGAACTATGTTTGCGGTCTTTAAAATCGGTTCCGTGAAAGAGGTGTATGTAGGGAGAAGTGGCCCGTAACGGAAGTAGTAACGATAATATGAAATTATTTGCGTTTATATAGCCTTAGTTGCGCGTGAATAAAACCTGTCAATTTCTCGAATCAGTCTGTTTTAAGTGTAGAATAAAGTGATGTAAAATGGGTTATAGAGTAAAATGGGCCTTTTAACAAATAAATGTAAATTTCTCTTTATTTAATTCAATAATATTTTTTTAATGTTTATAAAAATAATCTAATGCCAGTATACCCGTGCGTAATTATCGCATAAACAACCCCCACCGTATAACCAACATATAAAAAGTTTAACGGTTCTACTCATAGATGACAGCACTTCCAACGGCTCGTTTAAAAACTGGTTGGAAACTCGTTATTTTTAAACGCATTTTTAAAAAAAAACGTTAATAACCATGAGACCAAACCATGAGAAATTCTCTTTTTTTATGTACCTCACGTTATAAGATCCGTTGCGTGTGAGATCCGCAAAAGGGATGATATTTACTACTGAAATAATCTATAGGATTAATGTTTCTTTTGTGCGTTGTATTTTATTTGAATTATCCTAATAATTCTTTAGAAATAAATAAATCATTTGATAATTCTAAATTATATTAAACGATCGTTTTATTGGAATTCTGTGGAATGTTGTACCGTTTCAAAATTTCTGTCAAACTCGGAAAACGTTCGATTTTTTTTTTTAGATTTCTGCGTAATTTTTAATTGCAACTGGAAATTTTCAAAGAGATTTCTATTGAAAAGTAATAAATAGTTGATGTATGTTTTAAAGAATATTTTGAAGCGGGAAAAAAAATGGGTCATCAAGTTTTTAAAGCCTTGAACAGAAAATTCTAAACAATGTACATACAAAACACCGATCTTATGAAAAAGTGAACCATTCGGCATAAATATGAATTTCTCAGCACTTTCGTTTACATTTGTGTCTCAAAGTTAGTTATCAATTATATTTACAACCGATCCCACTGTTGAATTCGACATTACGCACCTCAAACCATGAGACCGTCTTAAAAGATACAATCTACATATTTTTTTATTTAAACTTCTTATTTTTAAATTTTATTAAACCTCTGGAGCTCACTAAAAAGAATAACTAAGACCACAAAATCATCTTTATTATTATAAGTCAGCACCCCCCAAAAGACCGATTTTTCATTTTATAACGTTGGACATTCTTACGTAATGTGAATTCAAGCAGTCGCTAATTGTAATGGTGGATTATTAAATTTGTAAGGTGCCTCAAAATTACTTATAACCTCACAGTCAATCTCACAGTTACTTATCACTATTTCCTATAGACAGCGCGACGAAACCATATATGACTAGCAACTTCATTCGGTTTTACGAACTCTCGATAAGACGAAAATACGAAACAATGCGGTTATAAACCAAAATGCTATTAGTAAACTAAAATACAATGGCTATTTGCTTTTAAACCAGTATGTTTTCTTGCATTGTGTTAGCATTACTTTACGGTTACTACGTATCACGTAAAACTATTTAATTCTTTGGTGATTTTTTTACATGCAAGGCATGATAAGTCCATAAGCAAATAAATATAATTTAAAAAATAATATTTTATTACATATAACCTTACTTTAATAAAAATATAATCGTATTAGTTTATTGAAAATTGGATGAAAAGAATGTGCAATGGGACTCAAAAATAGACATATTCAGTAGAACATAAACTAAATATTTTGTTTGCCGAAATGTTTGCCCTTTTTATTACTTATTAGTATGGTACGTCAGCTAAAAATCCGTTATTATTGAAAGCCCACTCTAACCAGACAAATTCATTATGTAAATAATCTAAATGTTTAATAAAGATAAAAGTAAAACAAAAATTTTAATTATAGTTCTAATCCAAGTTAACCTAAATGTTGTTTAAACAAATACACAAGAATAATGGAATTGTTCTTAAAAATATTAAATAAAAAATAAACATTCATTATACAAAAATAAAATAAATAAATAATATTGAGTCAATAAATTTAATGAATCATTAAAATAAATTTAAAATGGTATTTTAATCCAGAATGAAAATAATAAATGTCACACTACCTGGACTTGTCATATCCGAGCCAGGCAAGCGGCAAAAATATTGAAGTTATTCAGATGATGCCACCAAGTAACAAAAAAATGCGAAAATAAATATACATTTTACATCCTATGTCGCAAAATAATCAAAGTTCTAACGGTGGTCACATCGAAGAAAACGCCTCCATTATTTTTCAAAAACATTGTACTTCAAAAGAACTTTTTTTTTAGACAGAAGAAGGAAAAGCGCTAGTTTCCATATTGGAACGTGAAAAATCGTCTGCTAACGGATTTAGAGTCTTTCAATCTGGCAATGATCGGTGTTCGAATAACGTTTCGCTCTGGAATGGTCACTCAAGCGTAAAACCGTAGCCAATCAATGGCGTTACTTTGAATATGAGCTAGAAGATATTTGACCAATGAAAGCAACTATCGATTATTACGTTGTTGATTGTACTTCAAAAAGAAAATTGCGCGCGTCCTTTTTGTTGTATTATGATAATGCTTATTTGTCTGCGAAAGAGAAAGTTAACAAAAAATATTTTAATAGATGGTTATGGAAGCATCAGATTAAAATTTTACATGTTATATGGAAAGGAAATATAGGATGTTAAAAGAAATTTAAAATTTCATTTATATTAGGTTATCTAATTATTTTAAACAACTTTTATACATTGTAAGTCGAGTACAGCCGGGCTGCACCTAAATTCATTAGTGTATTTTAAAACTAAAATCAGATATTTTACTAATTTTCTTAAATAAGGATTAGAATTGAAAATGAAATTTCTACGGTAGTAAACAAAATCTCCGATAAATAGCACGCATGTTACCGTAATGCACAATTCAGGAGGGGAAAAAACTCCATTCAATGAAACTGCAGCCAAAAAGCGAAATTCGAAATCGGCTGCATCGTTGCCATGGCAACCGCTACGTAGTATGGAGATTCCCCCCATGCTAATGCATTGCATTTGTGAAGGAGGTACAGCCGAAATGAGTTTTCTTGTTTTAGCTGCACTTAAGGTTCGATATGCTGATTGGCTAATGGGTGAAACGAGAACTTACGAGATTATATCCAAACGGAAATGGTTTTCGTGATACATTTACTGTGTGCTGTTGTTTCAGGACATGGTCCTGCTGTTGTTTCGTTATGTAAGTTAATATTAAAATTGACCGATTCGCATGTTTAAAAGAAAGCAGGATTGCTTTAATTTTCAAAAAATAAGTAAGTGTTTTCTATTTTTTTCGCATGTTATCATTTCTTAAAAATTGAAAGGAAACTTGATTTGAGTAGTGAATAATAAAGAATTTCCGTTCAGGTAAGGTTTTTGGAAAATAGGGAGGGGAGGGGGGGGGGGGGGGATTTACATGATTTCGGCTGCACTAACATTTTAGACCACGGGCCGCCACTGCAATGAATTCTAATTCGAATTCTGAATATGTAAGAATATTTATGATTATAAAGTTACTAATATTTTATATTTATTAAAAAAAATTAATGTTTTTTCTGAAGAATTTTCTTTAATATTTTTTTTAATAATTTTCTTTTTAGAATGTTCTTTCTAATAATTGCACTGCAATGTTTTTTTCTGAAACTCCTATAAAGAAAATCAATTCAAACTTTGCCAAATTGGTTCAATTAAATAACTGCAACAATTGCTGTTTATTTTGTAACTATTTAACTAGCATAAATGGTACGAATGAAAACAATCTGACACCAATATGTTACAATATAAATTAAGAGAGTTAATGATTCATATGTAAAGAAATTTATATATTTTTTTAGTTTAATAAACTACATGCCCTTTCCAATTAAAAGGCTACCAAATCACCAGTAAAAGATTAAATGTATAAAATAACTACAAAAAATTTACAAATTAAAAAATACTTTATATTTGTACTATATATTTGTTCAAAGACCCGGGATAATCCCACGTAATTTTGAACCATGGTCAGATAACGACCACAACATCTGAGCTGGCACCTCAATCAACATTAGATACACTGTTAAAAATATGTACTCAAAATAAGTAAAATGTACTCATTTTTGAGTACATTCGATGCTTATCATAGCTCAAAAACCCATAATATAGATTTTTGAAAAAGACATGTGCTCAACAATGAGTACCATGAATAAAAAGAGCGGTTGCTTTCCTACATAGGCTGCCTTCATAAATCACTTTCAATAAATATCAACAATTACAACCAAGACTTACAAACCCAAATTCGTAGGCACCACAGTCGTTGCACTAGGACGACGTAAATAAGTTATAAATAGAAGAAATGTTAAAAAGGTGTGCCAAAAGAATGGGAAATCAGATAATTGAATTATAATAACTAAATTTCCTTTGAAGCATTTGACATCTAATAATGTAAAAACCATAGAGTATTGATTCAAATAGAGGAATAAAAATGCTGATTTCCGTGTGTGCATCATTGAAACCACGTGATAGGTGGAAATGCCAATTCATTCATGCGTCAATATTACTTGACAGGCCTTGGCGACTTTCAGAACTAAGCGAGATCGAAGTATTGTAATATGGTTTTGTGTTTAGTTTTGTATTAAAATATCGTTTTTTGAACGAGTGGCACAATTTAAGGGAGTTTAACAGATATATTAAAGATATTTTTCTTACTTTGTACTTTTAAAATAATTGCGTTACGTTTTTATGTAAAAAATTTACCATAAGCGAAGTTCTTTCAATTGTTATTTTGTATAGTTCAATAAGAAAATATGAACAATAAAACCGGAGAAACATAAAGAGTTTCGTTTTTTCGAGTATTGAACACAAAGAAAATTATATTTTCGTTTCGTAAACGAAGAGGAAATAGTTAGCGCAAATTGTTTGAAAATAAGTAAATACCTACATATATGTTAAGAAGTTGAATACGGATAGAACGCCTTATCACCAAAAAGAAGAAAGTGCACCAAATTTGGAACTCCTGCAAATGTCTGAACGCCAAATGTGGCAGCGCTAAAACCACGTGATGTTGGTTTTTGTATTTCAATGTTGACACCGCGGCCTTACTAGAGTCTGGCATTGAAGGCGATTTCTATTTAATATTACAACTCTCTGGTAAAAACCATCTTCTGAACAACTTATTTTAAGTTTGTCAGGTCGCTTTGTTAAGATGGCTGGAACAGAAGCTGAGATTAGCGATATTAAATAACATTGCTCATTTTTAAGCAAGTACGGTACTTAAATGTTAGTTTTTCATCGCTCATTTACGACACAATTGTACTCAAAGCAAAACGAGTAGAATCAGATACTCATTTTTAAATACATTTTTTTTACAGTGTGGGCTTAAGGATCCGGACCACGAAGGATTTAAAGTGGCGAAAATAATTTTTGGGTGAGCAAAAGGAACGATTCTGACGATCTTCAGATCACCAGATATACGCATATACGAGTAGTGAACCCACGCCCATCACCACCAAAGGTTTATAATAGAAAGTAAAAATGGTTTTATGGTAGAGCACCACCACAAAGTTAAATTAACTTTTAATAAAAAACTTTAGTCATTATTCCGAAAAGAGAAGGAAATCATTTGTTTCGGCCACACTCAACTGGTTTCGAGTTCTTTGGCTAATCAAATCCCCATGTCAGTTCATTTTCTGCTTATTTTTGTTATGAATACTGTTTCGGCTTCAGTGATCCCAGACAAATGTGTTTTTTCTCTGATGTGACATTAATGCCTGGTTTACTCTCCTGCTAACTGTAATGAGACTTTTGGCTATTTCGAACTTCTGTAAATGAAAACTGTCTTCTCTGGTTTTTTTGCGGAACGCTTTACTTGTCCTTTCCAAAATGTACATTAACCCTGCAGCGCTCGCGTTCCTCAACGTTAAAGGGATCCAATTAGAAAGGCTCTTACTGGAATGACATCATTTACTAATTGAAACCGTCACTTATTACGTCTGAGACGCTCGAAATAACTAACAATTGATCGAATCGACCAGGTGATGTTCCTCATAGAGAAGAAGGGGCCTCCAGTGGCCTAGTGTATAAAGGCGTTCAGATAGTAAATCCTGGTTCGAGCTAGTGCGATGTATTGGACAAAGAGAAGTAAAAAAGTAGTGATCTTGCGATCGGAGGGTTGCCAGCTTCGCTACAAAAATACTAGAAAGTCGTCCAGAACATTTAATAAATTAAACTGGTATGTATACGGGACTGGTACACGATTAATCTGATCGGGGTCCAATGTCCTGACGCCTATTGAGATTGCTTCAGGTGCCTCCTTAGGTAAAGCCACCGTGGCCGAGTGGATTAAGGCGTCAGAGGGTTCCCGGTTCGAACCTGTACAACGGACTAGACTAAGAATAGTAAAAAAAATGTAGTGATATTGCGAACAGAGGGTTGCCAACTTCGTTACCAAAATACTAGAATGTCGTCCAGAATATCCACAAAAAATTAATGGCGTGTATACGGGACTGGTGCACGATTAATCTGATCGAAGTCCAAAGTCCCGAAGTCTATTGAAGGCGTTGGATGCCAGCTCAGGTGTTGTCCTCGTCATTTGACCATGGTTAAAAAATACGAGGCATCGTTCCCGGGTCTTTCCTTCGAGATAGGCCCCGAACCGTTGTCAATAGCCCACTGTGAATCTCTAGTGCGACGTTGGGTTTCGTATTATATATGCGCGAAGTTTCCGTGTATTATTTCTATACGTTACAGTGTTTAAAGAGCTATCCGTTATAGAGTTATCGGGAACAAACAAGCGTATTTTATTTGTTACTATAACAATGCATGGGTAATGTGTTTATGTAATAAAACTCATAAAAGTTAAGGCAAAGATTGCATCTGAAGTACTTTAAAATTAGATATTTTTTTAAAGAGAATAATACATTTCCTCTCTAATGGTTTCACATCTTCCGTAACCATCATCCTCAATGTACCTGTCACACTTCGGATTCAATTAGCATTGTTCGCTCTGTTCGAGCAGTCATTTTCGCTTCTCAGCTCTCTGCATCGCTGCTTTGGAAAAAGGAAATGGAGAAAAGGGGAAGGTGACGATTTCTGAGGCATGGCAGACGGTCATTTCACATCACATGGGTTGATTAAGCATAGGCAAGTACGCTGTTAGACATTTCATTTCAACGATGCACCATATCTTAGCACAAAACGGGGATCTTCAGCAAACAACACCATGTTATAGTGGAATCTAGGCTGAACCACAAATCCTTCATCGGAAAAAAGCCGTGGTTTCACCGATAATTGGTTAAACCTCTTTAAATGCAAACGAAATTGCCGCTACCTTCTAGCATGGATCCTTTGTAGTAGAGGAGTCATAACGTCACTCTCGCTAACATCAAAGTGAAGCCAACATGTATGGCCTAAGACACGTGGTTAATTACGTCATTCCATTCATACATTTTCACTGTTACACATTTCCCAATTTATCAGCCAATCGCGAGTATTTTTTAATTCATAATTTTGAAGAGATGGCACGTGATATGGGCCTTTCGCTCTGAGATGTGGGCTTCACGATGATGACGTCATATTCTCTCTACTACAGACCATTCATGATCGAAGATCGCTACATCAACAAGCGCCTCCAAGAAAGACATCGACGAACATGGTCCTCCGTGGCCCAGTGGATAGAGGCGTTCAGTTATGAATCAGAAGATTCCTAGTTAGCTCGAGCCCGATTGGTGACACGCCAATAGCCCACTGTGCAGCTCTAGTGCGACGTTAATTAACAAACAAACAAACCGATTGGTGACAAGTTGGCATCTTACGATCGGAGGGTTGCCAGCTTCGCTACAAAAGTACTACTACTACAATACTAATGAGTTTTATGCAACGCTATGAGTTTTGGTACAACGTTTCACCGCTAAACCATCCGTGGTAGCACAGTAAAATGGTGAAACTAAACACCAAATGTTGGTTGCAGCTAAAAGGGTACCAAAGTTTGGTGCAAGATCGTAATAATTTTTAACAGTGTTGAAACAATAATTTTTAACAGTGTTGAAACAAAGCAAAGCATGCTCGGGGCATGAATGGATACCCATGGCGTCAGACGAACAGCATTTGCCTTCCAAGAAAGACAACGACGAACAAGGGCCTCCGTGGCCCAGTGGATAAAGTCGTTCATCTATGAATCAGAGGATTCCTAGTGCGATACCGATCGGTGGATTTGACAAAGAAATGTAAAAAGTAGTGATCTTGCGATCGTAGGTTTGCCAGCTTCCATACAAAAATATTACTACTAAAATACTAAGAAAACTCGAATTTTGGTTTAACGTTTCACCATAGAATGCTGAAGACCATAAAATGGTGAAGCGAAAATATTAGTTTTGGTGCAACGTTTCATCACTAAATGGTATCCGTGGTAGCACCGTAAAATGGTGAAACTAAGCACCAAATGTTAGTTGCAGCTAAATAGGTACCAAATTTTGGTGAATGGTCGTAATAATTTTCTACAAAAAACCTCGATAACAAAAATCAGTCGTATTTCATTCAATTTAAAATTGCTCCAAATAATTTAAAATTTTATATTTTATAAAAAAAAAAATGGTCAATAACTAAATATTTGTTGTGATTATAACACTTCAAAAATTTAGTTTTGTATAAATAATTTTAAATAGTAAATATTTTCTTGGCAAATAGAATTTTTAATTTTCAACTTGATAACGTTTGGTTTGGTATACTTTTCAGAATAGATATATAATAACTTTACATAAAACTTTTACCAAATGTTAATAAACGCTCTAATTCAAACAGTGAGCTTAAGTTTTTTTACCCCCATATTATTTTTTAAATATACACTGTAAAAAAAAGGTGGTTTAAAAAGGAGTACATGAACATACTCGTTTTTCTGTGAGTACAATTCCATAATAAATTAGCAATGACGCACTCACATTTAAGTAACCGTACTTTCTCAAAAATGAGCAGTGTTATTTAACATTGTTAATCTCAGCTTCTGTTCAAGCCATCTTAACAAAGCGACCTGACAAACTTAAAATAGTTGTACAGAACATGGTTTTCCATATTAGTTGATTCCGATTGCTTAAATGAAAACTAAGTTAATGCAACTCAATTATCTTTCTTCCCATTCTTTTGGCACTCCTTTTTAATATTTCTTCTGTTTATATTTTCTTCACGTTGCCTTGGTAGTACAGCGAACCGTCGTCAATATCTCACTATGCAGTTCTACTGCAGAGTAATTTCAACGGACCATGCTCAATTGAGAGTATAAAAGTCAAACGTTTAGTTTATTTGATGTTTTCTATTCGTTAACAAATTTTCCATTTGTGTGAAACAGTAGGTAACAATTAGTATATTATAAATTTTAATGTAGTTTTTTAGAATATTTGTTAAAAACCAAAATAGTCAATTATGCTACTTTCATCATAAACATTCCAGGATGAGCCGTGATAGGCTGGTAGGCAATCACAGCCTTCGAGCATGAATGGTCTGTAGTAGAGAGAATATGACGTCATAATCGTGAATCCCACATCTCAGAGCGAAAGGCCCATATCACGTTCCATCTCTTCTAAATTATGAATTAAAAAATAAGTGTGATTGGCCTTTGAATTGAGAAATGTGTCACAGTCAAAATTTATGAATGTAAGGACGTCATTAACCACGTGTGTGAGGCCATACATGTTGGCTTCACTTTGATGTTAGAGAGAGTGCGTCATGACTATACTACAAAGGATCCATGCTCGAAGATCACAGCTCCTACTAACGGTTCGAGGACTCCGTGGCCGAGAGGTTAAGGCGTTCAGCTACTAATCCGAGGATTGGTGGTTCGAATCCGCGCGATGGACTTGACAAAAGAAAAGCAAAAAAGTAGTGATCTTGTGATCGGAGGGTTGCCAGCTTCGCTACAAAAATACTAGAGAAGTCGTCCAGAACATCCGCAAAAATTAACGGCGTGTCTACGGGACTGGTGCACGATACATCTGATCGGGGACCAAAGTCCCGACGTCTATGGAAGGCGTTGGGTGCCAGTTCAGGTGTTTCCTCGTCATCTGACCATGGTTCTAAAATAACGAGGTGCATGTATGAACGTGTATGTGAATGTGCATGTGTTCCCGGGTCTTTCCTTCGAGATGGACACCGAATTGTTGCCAATAGCCCACTGTGCAGCTCTAGTGCGACGTTATTTAACCAAACCAAACCTACTAACGGTTCATAATCTATCCCTAATGAAACGTCCAGGAAAATTGCCTCGTAATTTTGAAGCATGATCAGATGACGAGTAAATCATCAGATCTGGTACCCCACTTTCCAAATGTTAACTGTCCCGCCTCGGTTTAACCTCTAAAAAAGTATGTTATCTATTTTTTTATACTTCTCGATGACATTTAATGAAGTAAGAAACCCTTGAAAATTAAAAAAGATACCCCTCCCGTTTCTTGACCTTAATGAAATAAAGAAAAACCATTTCAGCAATAGTTTCAAAGACAATTCAACCATGAACCTTTCCTGCCCTACCGTAACTATACTATTGACAACAGTCCAGAGTTAACAGCACGTAACACAGACCAACCTAACTACTTCAAAAACCGAGTTATCTTTCTTCTTTTTATTTTTAAATAAAAAAGAACATTCAGACAATGGAATTGATCATTTGATGCGTATCAAACTTAACAGATTGATTTTGGAGAGAGGAAAAAATACCGAACACTTTAAAAACTGTCTTTGTTTGATTTTGCTGAAAGTGTGTCTTGTCAATGCTCTTAAGGGGGTCCGATACCCAAAATTCGCAAAAAAATTCATTTTTTTTTTATATTTAAAAAATAATATTCAAACTTATCTTAATAACTCACAAAAAACTGCTTCAAAAAATTCCTATTACTTTTTTAGTTATGAATGTTTTAATGATGTGTTCCTATAACATAGTTGTATCATATGTAAACTTTAAAAGCAAATATCTCTGTTCGTGGTTTTGAAATTTAATGAACACTAAAAATGCTAAGGCTTTTTTACTATTATACTTAAAATCATAATTTTTGTGTGTATAGCAAGATAAATATATTTTAAATAGATGTATGCATTCAGATTTCCTATTTTTACCTATTTTAAGATTTACTATAATTTGTTTTTTAAAACCACTTAAAATGGAATTTTATTTTTTTTCGTCAATTTTTTTTCCAAAATTTCTAATATATTTTATTTTTTTAAAGTGATGTATCTGAATCAAAATTTGAATGCATACATCTATTTACATATTATTCAAGATCTTAAATAAAAAAAATTGCTTCAAAATATTGAAAAACAAAAAAGGAGTAGGAATTTTAAAATTGTTAAAAAATTTACTAAAATTTTAATTTAAAAATAAATGTGCAATTTAAAAAAAAGATTGAGCGTCTTAAAATGGTTTTTTATGCATATTTAGAAAGAGAAAAAAAATTGGATTGTACAAGTATAAAAATAAAGAAAAAAATGTCGAAGGTATCGGACCCCCTTAACAAAGCCAGACTACTGTAGAAAAAAAAATTAAATATTTTAATGGGACAGTGCGGTTAGAAACCTTAAAAAATCGAATTTTCAGTTTATAACGCATGTTGTTTGTAATGTCATTTATCTATCGTTTAATACTAAATTTTTGAAAAAAAATTCACTTATATTATACAGTGGCTCCCATAAGTGTTCGTACACTTTAAAAACTTGTAGAAAAAGCGTTGTAGTTTGGAATTGAATTCGAATATAAAGTCCAATATTATTTCACATCATCTCCATGTTATTCTGAATAAAACCTAATATATATTCTTTAAATATTGAATTATTTTCTTTTTATAAAAATGAAAATGCAAGGAAACAGAGAAAAAAAAACGCCACAAAAGTGATCGTACACCAAAACATTTTCGAATAAATTCATAAATAAAATTATCGTCTGTCGCTTTTTTTTTTATTTTTGCATTGTGGTGACATTTAATATTCGTTTGGTATTAATTTTTGCTTGTTTACTTTGTAATATTCTATTTATTACTTAAAAATGGATCGTAGTCGTAAGGAAACAAAGAATAGCATTCGAATATTGATAATTTCTCATCAAAATGTTTTTAAATCATCTCGAAGTATCTCTAAATCAATAAATTTATCCAATTCTACGTATAGTATGTGATAAAATGCTTTAAAGAAGAAAATTGAATCAAAAACAAGGTAAGAAAATGTCATCCGGCAAAGTTAACTGAACGTGATCAGAGATTTACAGTAAGAAAATTTATGAAAAATTCACGTTTGAGTGTTGTAAAAATATCTACAGTATTTAATGAAACATATTCTACTTCAATTTCAATCGAAACTGTTCGACAAGTGCTCAGATGGGCCGGATTACATGAGCGTTCCGCCGAAGAAAATTTCTTGTTAGTGCGAAAAATAGAAAGCTTAGGCTTACCTTTGTAAATATCAATCACTTAATCGGAACAGTAAAGCATGCTTTGGACGTGTCCTTGTGCAAGGGTGCAAATTAGCATCAGGACTAGGTAATTTGGTATTTGATGATAGCATAATGAATCAGTAAGTTTATTTAAATATTTCAACGCACAATTTCAAATTATAAGCTCAAAATTTGGGTATCGGAACCAACTTTGTTTCTTGTCAAGATAACGATCTTTAGAACTCGGCTCTTAATATTTGCTTCTGTTGCCTCTATAAATGTCCCCAAGTTCTGAAAAAACACTTCAGTCGCTGAATTTAAACCTAATAAAACCCATATGTAAAGAACTAGAGGTTAGGAGTACGAAGATACGACATTGAAACGAAAAGCAAACTTAAAAAAGGAATAATCGAAGTATAGAAGAAATTGATACAAAAATTACAAAAAAAATAATGACATTTATGCCTAGTCGTTTAAAATCTGTTGTGGATGTTACAGGACATCCTACTAAGTACTAATTTACCGAAAAAATGCAATATTTATTAATGTGTAGACATTTTTTAAAAGTGTACGAAGACTTTTGTGAGATAATTTTTTTGTTACTTTTTAATTATTGATTTTCCAAAAAAAAAGTTTTACTATGTTTTTAAAATATTTTATATAGTTTTGTTAAGAACAACTTATATATCTTAAAAAAAATTCCCATTCGGAAATATTATTTTTTATAATAAATAGAGCAGTATTTCTTTGAAATTCGTAAGTGTGCAAACACTTATGGGAGCCACTGTATATAAAGCTGAAAATCCCAAAATGTGTCCGGATCTCTGTTTGTTTGTCAGTACAAAATAAGCTCCGTAACTACACAACGCAGAGCTTTGAAATTCACAGAATAGTTAGTTAAAAAAATAAGAATTTTAACGTGACTATTTTCGAGTCTCTACGATGTTCCATTCAAATGTTATGACATTTTTTAATGTACGTCAGCAAAGTTTCACGAAGTGGCAACAGTAAAATCAGTTCAAATCAACGGATAAAAGCGAAAATATAATATAACAAAATTATTAATCAATTAGAATGCCGATCTTTATACGAAATACTCCATAACTACAAAACGTAGCTTTATGAAATTTACAGAGCACTTTACTTGAAAAATTAGACATTTTTTCTGATAATTTTTAAGTTTGTACGATGTTCCATTTGTATATTATAACTATTTTAATGAATCTTATTCACTTAACATGGATGATAATATCGTTTGCAATTAAAAATAATTTTTTTTGTTATTGACAGTTTGGAAATGACGTCATAGATTTTATTTGATTTAATAATGATTGAAAAACGTCTGAGCATTGGGCTTTTTGTTACAATACGAATTATTATAAAAATTACAAGAACAAGAATTTTATCTTAGGGAAATGGTTTAGAATTGTTTTAACGTTATAATTATTTTGTGCCATTTGTTTTGTTTGTATGCAGGTTAATTGTAACTATATTTGATTATCTTAGATCGAACTTTTATAGAACAATATTTTCTTAATGCAAGTAGTTTGTGTATGAACATCAATTTTTTATTTAAAAAGTATTTTATGCAAGTATTTTTTTATTGTACGAAGCTTAGTTTCACGGTGAATTTTCAACTCTATATGACTTTTTAATGTTATTAAAGTAATAAAATTCCACAGATACCAACTGATAATTGAGAAAATATTTTATTTAATGTGCAAATAAATATTTCCTTTTTAAACATTAAATGGCGAACATTAGGAATGAAATTTAGAATTATTGAACGCGAAAAAATGGTGACATTACAGTAAATGGTGAAAAAGTCAGTATAATATGGTGCACGGTTTGTTAAACTAAATGGTTTATGTCGCCAAGTTATAACAGTTTATTCTTTGGATAAAATGCGTTTTGGCTTTACTTTGTCGTGGGAACTTACTAAGTACTTATATAGAAAGATATTTTTCGATGCGTATACAATAACAATAATCCCAAAGTCAAAATTTTATAAAAAATGGTTTAATATAAAAAAAGGAAAACAGAATTTTAAGAAATTGTGCAAATAATTTTTAATTTTACGCGCGATTTGGCGGTTTTAATTTAGTTTCTAGAGGTTTTATTTTGGAGTTTTGTTTGGCGCGCTGTTCAGTCAGTTAAAAATGAGTAAATGCCCTATTTTTATTACATTGTCCGGTAATAAAAAAAATTACTCAAACTTAAAATAGGTGGTTCTTCTGTAATAATAGTATTCATTGGAATTCTTTAACACATGGGCATTTGGGTGTAGTAAAAGAGAGTTGTGTCCCGATTAAATTGCAACATCCGTGTTAAAAAAAAATCGGGTAGATACAAGCCGCGCTGTATTGAGCCGTACTCAGTACAAAGTGCAGGGGTGCGGGGGGGGGGGGGGATAAATGGCATATATGGCTGAAACGGCCTACCTTCCTTTACACGACGGTATGTCATTTGTCCATATAGGTTGATTCTAAGTTAAGTTATGGTAGAGGAAGCGAATACTGCAGTTGTGCACGCCACTCCTCCCCACGTGGTACAAACGTAACATGAGAAACGGGTTAAGAACCGACATAGTCGAAACGTCTGACTTTTGTCTAAATGATAGTATATTATTTATACACATTTACAAACGACTTTTTTTATTATGCGATTCCATGCAACTATGTACCCGTTCCGAAAGGAAATACCTATTAATTTCTAAAACTTAACTTTTAATTTATTAAAAATAAAGATATTTTAAATTTTAATTTAGAAAAAAAAATTATTACTTTTTTAGGAGGAATTCCGAAATGGTATATGCGATTATCCCAGGGAGGAGAGGAAATGTATATATTTTCAGTTATTTGTCGTTTTTTTATTTATCCCCGTGCGAAGAACGGGTACTTTTGCTAGTCTTATATATAAAGCTGAAATCTCCAAAATCTGTCCGGATGTTGGTGTGTTTGTTTGTTTGTCAGTACAAAATAAGCTCCGTAACTACACAACGCAGAGCTTTGAAATTCACAGAATAGTTTGTTCAAAAAATAAGAATTTTAACGTGACTATTTTCAAGTCTCTACGATGTTCCATTCGAATGTTATTACATTTTTTAGCGTACGTCAGCAAAGTTTCACGAAGTGGCAACAGTAAAATCAGTTAAAATCAACGGATAAAAGCGAAAATATAATATAAAAAATTATAAATCAATTAGAATGCCGATATTTACACGGAATATTCCAAAACTACAAAATGTAGCTTTATGAAATTTAGAGCACTTTACTTGAAAAATTAGACATTTTTTGTTATAATTTTTAAGTTTGTACGATGTTCCATTCGTATATTATAACTATTTTAAAGTATGTCATTCACTTAACACGGATGACAATACCATTTGCAAATTAAAAGAATTTTCTCTTCGCGTTATTGACACTATAAAAATGACGTCATAGGTTTTATTTTATTTGATAATTATTGAAAATATCCATATGGAGTCTTACAAAAATTAAAATAACTAGAATTTTATCATAGAAAAATGATTAAGTATTGTTTTACTGTTATAATTATTTTTTGTCATTTGTTTTGCTTATATGTATGTTAATTGTAACTATATTTTATTATCTTAAATCGAACGTTTAGAACAATATTTTCCTAATGCCAGTAATTTGTGTGTGAACGTCAATTTATTTATTTGTAAAGTATTTTATGCAAAAGTATTTTTTTTAATATACGAAGCACAGTGTCACTGTAAATTTTAAACTCTATATTACTTTTTAAAGTTAATAAAGGGATAAAATTCCACAAATATCAACTGATAATTAGGAAAATGTTTTATTTAATGTGCCAATGAATATTTCCTTTTAAAACATTAAATGGCGAACATTAAGAATGAAATTTAGAATTATTGAAGATACATGGTGAGATTACATGGTGAATTAAATGGTTTATTTCGCCAAGTTGATGCTTATCATAGCTCCGAATAAATAAGTTTCATTTTGAAAAAGACATGTACTCAAAAACGAATAAAAATAGAAGTATCTTGCCTACATAGGCTGTCTTCATATTCATAGATCACTTTCAATAAATACCAACAATTACAACCAAGACTTTTCGGGAATCGAACCCAGATCCTGTGACATCGCAGTCCAACGCCTTCTCCGTTGCACTACCAGAACGACGTGAAGAAGTTATAAACAGAATAAAAGTTAAAAAGGTGTGCCAAAAGAATGGGAAGTAAGATAATTGAGTAAGCAAACGAAATTTGTAGCCGGTCCCTCTATGGTTTATACTTATGTAGATTAATTCCCTGGAAAAGTTGAGTTGTTTTTTTTTGTACCTAATTTAATTAATTTAGAATCTAATTAAATCAACATACTGCAACTTACTTTCTAAAACTTTTTGTTCTCTATTATCTTTCAGTTAATTAAAGTATATTGTCTTTCGGGTAATTTTAATTAAATATTATATTCTGTAAGATTAGTGTATTCGTCGTTGGTCTATAACAGCTTCGTTTTTTTTTCTTACAAATTTCTTAATATTGGTCATTGTAATTCAATGCTCCCAAATGTTAGAACTATTTTTTTTTTTTTGCTTCTAAAGAAAAAGCGATATAAGGATTATTTAAACGTTGCTCTTTTTAATTGTACCCATTTTAATGAGTCTTTATAAATTACAAGTAAATTATAAATAACAGACTGATACATGCTTTACTGATACATGCTGATACTGAACTTTTAAACGCGTACACAGTTAAAAATAAGTATTCAAAAATAAGTAAAATGTACTCATTTTTGATTACATTCGATGTTTATCATAGCTCCGAATACATAAGTTTCATTTTTAAAAAAGGCATGTTCTTAAAAATGTGTAAAAATTAATAAAAAGAGCATCACCATGCATTTATAAATCACTTTTAATAAATACCGACAATTATAACTCAGACTTACCGGGAATCGAAACCAGGTCTGCAGGAGAGCTGTCCACAGTCTTAGCCGTTCAGCTATCAAGGACATGTGAACAAGTTGTAAACAGAAGTAATGTTAAAAAGGTGTGGCAAAAAGAATGAGAAGTACGTAATTGAGTTGTAATAACTCAGTTTCCATTTAGTCAATTGACATCCAATAATGTGGAAAACCATCTTCTGAACAACTAGTTTAAGTTTGTTATGTCTCTTTGTTAAGATGGCTTGAACAGAAGCTGAGATTACCAATGTTAAATCACACTGTTCATTTTTGCGAAAGTGCGATTTCTTAAAATTGAGTATGTTATCGCTCATTTACAATGCAATTCTACTTAAAAAAAAGTACGTACATGTACTCATTTTCAAGCACTTTTTTTTGCAGTGTATTTTTACGTTGTTTTTGTATTTGTATTTTTTTTACTTTGTATTTTTATAAGATTATTTTTATTCCGTATTTTTTTTTATTTAATTAGGTAATGGATTCCAATATTTCCAAGATGAACCTTTTTAAATTAACCCACATGTATTTTGATAGTCACTCAATATATATAAGACTCTATGTGCAGGTCTTTTTACGTTGTTTATTATCTTTTTTAACTGGCGCTTACCTTCTTAACTATACCAACAAACATCACGTTTATTACCCTAATTGGGCTTTCGAACTCCAAGTGAGTTTAGTACCGCTTCAGAGGCGAACAAAAATATTTTCTTGATTTCACTAAATAATTTTTTTTGTTTTCTTTAAGGTTTGTTTTGGTATCCCCAAGAAGGTTTAAAAATAATCAAAACGTTTTATTATAGAAAATCTTTGCTCTACTTGTTTTTATGGAGAGTAAACGCTAAATCACGGTGCTAGTTTGTAATAAAAATATCGTCTATAAGCATTTCATGTTTGGAACGTAGAACTATTTTTTTTTATGTATCCAAACAAACCATTCCGTTTGATAGTTAAAAACAATACAACAAAAATCTAATACAATATTTAAACAAAATTTATAAAAGTTTTTTAAAAAAATATTAAAATAAAATATTATACTTCTTTTAAATACTGTTTTTACTTTTAAATGTTACTGAAACGTGTATAGTTTTAAGTATTATCACGGGGGGGAAATAGTTTGAACTGAATTTAACCATTTTATTTTGATATCGATCATTTATTTCATTTTCAATCGATATGAGATGTTGGTATGGTAATTTCGTTTGCACATAAATAGTTAACAGAAATTGCTTTTTTTATTCAAATATACCAGTAAAATGGAGAAAATTAATGTTTGTGCCACTATTGATTTACAGGGTGATAGAAATATAATAAAAACTCAAAGATTAGGTATGAAAATGTAGCTCAAATGCTCAGACATGTTGTACATTAAAGGCTTTGATATTTTGATTAAAATTGTGTATTGAGTTGTCGGTGATAAATTTTTAATAAAATATTTAAAAGATTTGAGTTTGACACGTTAAAAAATACTTTATCCGCACAAACTAATAATCACTAGGATGGGACAATAGTGCTTTACTATGGAAAAAAGCAATAGTTGGATTTTGATGCAATTATTATATCATAGAAAATCGTCCACATTTTGCACGAAATAAATTTAGATAAAAAAAAGACAAAATGAATTTTCTCAGTTCGACAAAATAGTTAATTGGAGCATATAGCAGGCGTCTGTTTTATCAAAAATGAAAAAATTTCGAGAAATATTATAATGCATTTTTAACCTTCGAGCATGAATGGACTGTAGTAGAGAGAATATTACGTCATAATCGTGAAACCAACATCTCAGACCGAATGGCCTCAGACACGTGACTTCTTTTCAAAATTATGAATTAAAAAATAGTCGCGATTGGCTGATGAATTGGGAAATGTGTAACAGTGAAAATTTATGAATGGAATGACGTAATTAACCACGTGTCAGAGGCCATACTTGTTGGCCTCACTTTTATGTTGGCGAGATTATAACATTATGTTTTCTCTACTACGAAGGATCCATGCTCGAAGTTTTTAACAGTGAAATTATATAATAACGTGTTTGATATGAATACGCCTTAAAAGTCGATTTGGAGCATAAGAGAAGCTGCCATCAGCAGAAACTTATGAAAAGTTGGTATCTCAAAGCACCATACGTCTAGAGGGAATTAACATATGGGGAGATAAATGGCCTACCATTGTGTCTAAAACTTCGAGCATGAATGGTCTGTAGTAGAGTGAATATGAAGTCATAATCGTGAAGCCCACATCTTAGAGCGAAAGGCCCATATCACGTGCCATCTCTTCAAAATTATGAATTAAAAAATACTCGCGATTGGCTGATGAATTGGGAAATGTGTAACAGTGAAATTTTATCAATGGCATGACGTAATTAACCACGTGTCTGTGGGCATACATGGTGACTTCAGTTTGATGTTAGCGAGGGTACCGTCATGACTCCTCTACTACAAAAGATCCATACTCGAAGGTCTAGAAAGGTGAGCACGTAAAACAGGTCGACCACTAATTTACATTTTCTCTCACATTGTAAGAAAATGTATTTAAAAATGTGTACCTGAACCTACTTATTTTTTTTAATACAATTGCATCGTAAATGAGAGATGACGTACTCAAATTTAAGCAACCGTACTTTCTCAAAAATGAGGACCATTATTTAATTATTGCTAGCTTCTGTTCAAGCCATCGTAACAAAGCGACCTTACAAACTTAAAATATTTGTTCAGAAGATGGTTTTCCACATTATTTGATCGCGATTGCTAAAACAGAAACTAAGTTATTACAACTCAATTATCTTGCTCACCATTCTAATGGCAGACTTTTTTTTAGCATTTCTTCTGTTTATAACTTCCTTACGTCGTCTTGGTAGTACAGCGGATAAGGCACTAGACAGCGCTGTATCAGCATCTGGGTTCCATTCCCGGGAAGTCTTGGTTGTAATTGTCGATATTTATTAAAATTGATTTATGAAGTCAGCCTATATAGGCAAGCAACTGCTCTTTTTACCCATTGTACTTATTTTTGAGTACATGTCTTTTTCAAAATGAAACTTATGTATTCGGAGCTATGATAAGCATCGAATGTACTCAAAAATGAGTGCATTTTACTTTTTTCTGAGTACCTATTTTAAACAATGTAAATCGGTAGGAAAACTAAAAATAAATGTTATAACCTGAAAATCGAAAGAGGTTATCAATCTGCTTTTAAAACTAAAGGACTGAAATCATTTAATTTCTCTTTGAAATTAACTGTGTTTCCTGCAATTTTCACAATCACTGTTAAAAATAGGTATTCAAAAATAAGTAAAATGTACTCATTTTTTATTACATTTGATGCTTATCACAACCCCGAAAACATAAATTTCATTTTTGAAAAAGACATGTACTCAAAAATGAGTAAAAATTAATAAAAAGAACAATAAGTTCATAAAAAGAAAAAAGTAGCTTGCCTACAAAGGCTGCCTTCATAAATCACTTTCAATAAATACCGACAATTACAACTTTGACTTACCGGAAATCGACCCCATGTCGGTAGCACCTCTTGCCACAGTCTTATCCGTTCGGCTATCCCAGCGACTCGAAGACGTTATAAAAAGAAGTAATGTTACAAAGGCGTGACAAAAGTATGAGAAGTAAGATAATTCAGTCTTAATAACTCTGTTTCCATTTCAGCAATCGACATCAAATAATGTGGAAAACCATGTTCTGAACAAATATTTTATGTTTGCCAGATCGCATAGTTAAGATGGCTTGAACAAAACCTGTAATTTGCAATATTAAACCGCAATGCTCTGTTTTGCGAAAGTACGGTTGCTTAAATTTGAGTACGTCATCTCTCATTTACGATGCAATTGTATTTTTCTTCGAGCATGGATCCTTCATAGTAGAAAAAACATAATGTTATAATTTCGCTAACATCAAAGCGAGGCCAACATGTATGGCCTCAGACACGTGATAATTACGTTATTCCATTCATAAATTCTCACTGTTACACATTTCCTAATTCATCAGCCAATCACGTGTATTTTTTTAATTCATAATTTTGAAAAGAAGTCACGTGTTTGAGGCCATTCGGTCTGAGATGTTGGTTTCACGATTATGACGTCATATTCGCTCTACTACAGTCTACTCATGCTCGAAGGTAGTTTTAAAAAAACAAGTACGTCCATGTACTCATTTTTATGCACATTTTTTTACAGTGATGCTACTTCCATTTCCGATGGTATTCATCTGATCTATTTTTGCAATTTTTTTATCGATTTTTTTTTTGTGCGGTATATGAAAATTTCAATCAAATTGGAA
The DNA here is from genome assembly GCA_963932185.1 of Troglohyphantes excavatus. Taxonomy (NCBI): domain Eukaryota; kingdom Metazoa; phylum Arthropoda; class Arachnida; order Araneae; family Linyphiidae; genus Troglohyphantes; species Troglohyphantes excavatus. Next base: position 16,016,534 of record OZ010671.1, read on the forward strand.
CATAATTGATTATATGGCTACCGAGACATATACAAGCGTCAATTTAACACAGGCGTGGACTCCAAAATTTTTGCTGAATATCATTGCTATTATTGTTTTGGCCACATGCTTCATCAGCGACCCAATGAAGGTACTTTGCTTTTATGGTTCGGCGCCTTGTTCTCAACAAATTCGCTTTAGAAGATATAGGTGCGGATGTTTTATAAATAAATTTGGTACCCGTGCATAAAACCTTCGAATAGAGTAGTGGTTTCCAAACCGTGGTCCATATACCACTAATTGTCCGTGGAGCTCTTGTCCATTCATTAAAATATATTTTGAGATTTTTTTTAAAGGCATGGTTTGATGATTATTCTTTTTATACACAAAATCTAAATAGGGATTCAACGTTTGATTTGCATAGAAAATAGTCGGTAATGAACATTTGTATTTTGTTGGAAATTTACTTTTAAGGCAACTTTGTGTGTCTGCTGGTACACTCAAACCTGTTTTTGTGCGGTCTTTTTTGTGCGAAATTTTTTATGCGATTTTTTTTGTGCGGTATGTGAAAATTTCAATTGAATTGGAACATAATTGATTATATAGCTACCGAGACATATACCAGCGTCTAGTGAAACAACAGTCGTCGCAAAAACTGATCACTGACTACATGGTAACTGAAAAAAAGTTAACTCTAAACGAGTGCGAGGTAGTATCTTCAAGCGACGAAAGCGATTTTGAACCAAGTTCGCGTATTGTCAGACTACGAAGGATAATGGTTATACGTTTTGAAAAGTTTGTATGTGTAAAATAATTACATATGTAAATAAAATATTTGAAAATGTTCGTATGGGTATTTTTAAAATCAGATTCCAAAAAGGTTTGGCGAGATTCCAAGTGGCTGTCAAGCTTCGTGTCTTGATTTCGTTTACAAAAGCAATTCCTAGTTAGTTCGTAAGGTTTTGAGTTATTTTCTATGTGGGACTTTTTTTATGCGATCCCTATCCATCGCATAAAAAAAATTGTTGCGAAAACTATTTTTTATAGCTACTCGTGAAGTTTTGTTCAAATTTTTTTTATGCGGTCTATCCAGGTTTTTATGCGGTCCCTATCCATCGCATAAAAAAAATTATTTGTGTTGCGAAAACTATATTTTATAGCTACTCGTGAAGTTTTGTGCAATTTTTTTATGCGGTCCCTATCCACCGCACAAAAACATGTTTGAGTGTATATTTTATGAGTTTAACTTGTTGTTTTGGGAAAAAATGAAAATTAAGTTTAATCTTTCCATTAGAAGCTTTGAAAATGTTTTATTTGCATTGCTTCCTTCTTCTGTACACGTACAGCCCGGGAAAAAAAACGAACCCCCGATGATTATTTTAGTTTTTATAGTAGAGCTAAATTAATATACCATTTTGTTGGGAATAAAGTATACTACACATTGATATACAAAAAATTTGCATAGGGGACTATCTTCATATTAAAACCCGCACCAACTTTAAAATTTTCAATAGCAACACCTAATTTTGATTCAATATTTAGAATCTACGACAAAATTCATCGTTGAATATCAATTTGCAAGTCATTTGGGTAAGTAGTTTTTTAATTATGAATATCGAAAGTTTATAACTCGTAATGTTAAATGAATTTCTTAAACTTTTAATCATATCTTTCGAAATAATAATTTTATTAAGCTGATATTTTTATCTGTGTTACTTCTAAACAACCCAAATAAAATACACTAACTTTCATTACTCATATGTATATTTTTTAATTTTATTTAAATTAGGATATTAATATTCATAAAATTTATGAATAGCAACCATGCTATATTTTTATAGTGATGGATTCAGAAAAACGTTTTATATGCAAATTTAAAATTTCATGATTTCCCTCTTTGTAGTTTTTTGGGTATATTAAAATGTGCATAAAATGATCATTTAAGGGGTCATACACAAATTTAAAATCTGAAGAACTTAACAGAAATCTACTCATTTTGAGAATTAAAAGCGGTGTGATCGCGTTGGCATAAAATTCTAAATTCTTTTATAAAGGCAAGAGGTATACGGGAGTGGGGGAATGAATGACCACAGGGAAAGAAGAACCACGGCTAACGCCAAAACATTTTCTACCAGCGTACTTCATTTCGAAGTCGCACTAATACTTTGTCTAATGTGGAAGCAGCCCCTCAAATAAGATAGATACATGTCGTCTAATATCTCTGCATATAAATATATGAACTTAATGAAAATTTATATATAGATTATTTTGAGGGCGGGGAACATTTCTGCGCTATCAAAAGTAGGTGTTGCTATTGAAAATTTTAAAGTTGGTGCGGATTCGAGTATGAAGATTGTCCCCTATGCAAATTTTTTGTATATCAATGCATAGTAGACTTTATTCCCTACAAAATGGTATATTAAGTTTAGCTCTACAGTAAAAACTAACGAAATAATCATCGGTCGTTCGGTTTTTTTCCCGCGACTGTACATTAAAAATTCCTGCTCATATTTGACGAAACTTTCGTCATTTTGGACGATACGCCCCGACAGCTGCTCTTCAGCAAGTAGCCAGGTTTTGTAAATGTCCCATTTGTTGGGCATATTATCATAATAAAATATGTAACAAAAATTGTTGTCTCACATTATTCCCAACACACGCCTAATCCTGTAGTTCTTTTTCAGGTCAATATTACATTAAGTTCACGGTCAGCCTTAGGGCCCCCTCCCCCCATCATTTAAATTAGTAACTTAAAAGTTAAAAACCTAAACCCACTAAAGTTATTCTATATATTAGACTAAATTCGATGAAGGTGTAAGGACCTCCGGTCGACACACCGTAAGTTAATATCCGATTTGGACGATATGCCGGTTTGACTATATGCTTCGATTAAATATTTCTTGAAACAGGGAATATTTCTTCAAACAGGGCGCAGAAAATCCGAAATACACCGTAAAAAAATTTCCTTAAAAATGAGTATATGAACATACTTGTTCTCTAGGTACAATTGTATCGTAAATGAGCGATGACGTACTCAAATTTAAGCGACCGTATTTTCGCAAAATTTTTGTGGTTTAATATTGCTAATTTCAGCTTTTGTTCAAGCCATCTTAACAAAGCGATTTGGCAAACATAAAATATTTGTTCAGAACATGGTTTTCCACATTATTTGATGTCGATTGCTGAAATGGAAACTGAGTTATTACAATTCAATTATCTTACTTCCCATTATTTTGGCACACTTTTGTAACATTACTTCTTTTTTATAACGTCTTAAGTGTCGCTTGGATAGCCGAACGGATAAGATAGTGGACAACGGTGCTGCCGACATGGGTTTGATTCTCCCCTAAGTTGTAATTGTCGGTATTTATTGAAAGTGATTTATGAAGGCAGCTTTTGTAGGCAAGCTACTTTGTTCTTTTTATGAACTTAATGTTCTTTTTATTCATTTTTACTCATTTTTGAGTACATGTCTTTTTCAAAAATGAAATTTACGTATTCGTCGTTGTGATAAGCATCAAATGTAATAAAAAATGAGTACATTTTACTTATTTTTGAATACCTATTTGTGGTTTAATATTGCTAATATCAGCTTCTGTTCGAGCCATCTTAACAAAGCGACCTGACGAACTTGAAATAGTTGTTCAGAAGATGGTTTTCCACATTATTTGAAGTCGATTGCTTAAATGGAAACGGAGTTATTACAATTCAATTATCTTACTTCCCATTTTTTTTTGGCGGACCTTTTTAACATTACTTCTATTTATAACTTCGTCGCTTGATAGCCGAACGGATAGGACTGTGACAGCGGTGCTGAAGACATCGGTTCGATTCCCGGTAAGTCTTCGTTGTGATTGTCGCTATTTATTGAAAGTGATTAATGAAGGAAGCATATGTACGCATGCTACTGATCTGTACACTCATTTTCGAGTACATGTCTTTTTCAAAAATGAAACTTATGTATTCGGAGCTATGATAATCATTGAAAGTAATAAAAAATGTGTAAATTTTATTAATTTTTGAATATCTATTTTTAACAGTGTAGGCTTAGACAAAATACGCCTACTCTACAGTTCAACATTACGACCAATTTTAACTTTTGCTTTGCCTGAAATAGTTACTTTCACAAAACAGATACTCTTAAACTTCAAATATGTCAAAGAAAAATTTTACTCATTGTACTCAAAAATGAGTGCAATGAGTAAAATTTAATTAGATGCTTATATACATTGGCTGCTTTCATAAATTCCTTTCAATAACTATCGACAATTACAACCAAGTCTTGCAAGAATTTTAGCCCAGATCTTCAACTCCGAAGTCCAATGCCTTATAATTTAAACTACCAGGGCGACATTAAGAAGTTATAAACAAGAGAAATGTGAAAAAATGGTATACCAAAGGAATGGGGAGGGGGGGGGGAGTGTAAGAAAATTGAGTTATAATAACTCAATTTCTATTTAAGCGATCGACATCAAACGATATGGAAAACCACGTTTTGAACTCTATTTTCAGTTTTCTTTAAGATCTCTTGAACAGAAGCTGAGATTAGCAATATTAAATCACATTGCTACTTTTAAAAAAGTACGATGACTTGCGTTTAAGTATGTCATACGTCTATTTACGATGCAATGATACTTAAAGAAAAACGAGTATGTTTATATACTCATTGTTTAGTAACTTTTTTTTTTACAATGCAAACTCTTAAAATACTACCATATGCCAAATTATCAAGAGTAATATAATTTTGTGAATTTTAAGATAAAATTAACGAAATATTTTATTGTTATTTTTACAAGAAAGTTTTCCTATTATTTTTTCTATTTAAGAAGCAATCGAAAACTTTTAATTTTTTTTTAATAAATATTACCATCTTTTGTGCCTTACAATATTTCGGAAAAAATTAGGTTTATACTATTTTCCCTCTATCCCAAAAAATTATTAAATCAATCACGCTACTATATTTAAAACATCCTGTATAAAATACAATGCAGTGCTTTGTCTGTTCTAAACGTTTCCCTGAAATTTGACAAATGACAACAGCCTTGGAAAAGTTCTCAAATAATACTCCGACACTGTTATTATACCGTAATCAATTCTAACTAAAAAAACAATATTCGGTTTATAATATTGTGGTAGCATAAATTAAATGCAAAAGAGTTTAAAGAACAAAATTACTGAACTGATACAAAAATTTCTTCCAGAAATAAGGCATTCTAAAAGCAATTACGCAGCCAAACATTGAATCTAATTTCTGCCGAAGTTGCAATTATTTTAAAGAGATTGCACATCGCATCAACACAAAACAACCTATTTCCATCTTTAAAAATCGTTTAATTATCTCAAAAGTAGAAAAGAAATCTGTTTTTAATCTTCGCTATTGACATTATAAATTATAAATGGCTGAAGCAGCAGTTATTTTAATAGCTGCCACAAAGAAGATTACATGGAATGCTTCTCAACATGAAAGTAAACAGTTTGAGTGATCGAAAAACAAACACGAGGATTGATTGATTGATGTGTTTTTAAGTAAAATAATAAACGGTTTCGAAAAAAAAATCGTCTGAAAATTGCGTGTCCTGTTGCCACTCACATTTCGAATAGTCAAAATTGTCTAAATTACTAAATTAGAACAAAAGTAGCTAAGTTATTTATCAAAGAGAGGAAAAGTATCGTTTTAAAATATGTATAAAAAAAATATTGTCACGATTGAGTTTCCATTTATTCCATTCTAAGGTTTAATAAAAGATCGGTTTACTCGTTAAAGATCGGTTTACTCGTCAGGGAACAAAAGAACAAGTCGTTATTTTTGTGATTTACAGCGTATTCGATAACCGTTGCGAATACGCTGTAAATCACAAAAATAACGACTTGTTATTTTGTTCCCTGTTCTTCAATGGAACAAAAATTGCTTGTTTTTGAACATAAAAAAAAGCTTTTCCTTTGTTAGGTTGTTCTTTATCTAACTCCATTTAACCCTTTGCACTCCGTTGGCCCCGCTCAGGCGACAACATAACGACCCGTTCTTTTGGTTCCCTGTTCTTTAAAATAAACGAGAACAGCATGATCTTGTGTTTAAAAAACATCGATCTTTTTTGCAACTTGTTCTTTTGCAGATCCAAAACAGATTATGTTTCTTTTCTCTGTAAGCATAACAAATTCTAGGTAAAAGACCATAAGGACGAATAACTGTTCCGCAGAAAGAACGGAAAACGCAAAGTGTTCTTAAAGTGCAAAGGGTCCCTTCGCACTCCAAGAACACTTTGCAATTAGTTATTCTTTCTAAGGAACAGTTATTCCTCTTTACGTTCTTTTCCGCAGATTTTTTTATACTCATAAAGGGGAAAAAAATCCTAATCTGTTTTGTATTTGCAAGAAAACAAGTTGAAAAATAGATTGATGTTCTGAACACACGATCATGCTGTTCTCGTTTATTTTAAAGAACAGGGAAATAAAAGAACTGGTCTTTATGTTGGCGCATGAGAGGCGACATCGGAGTGCAAAGGGTTAAAACTATAACATCACTTGGGTAGACCAAAAAATTGGTGCATTGATTATCGCAAAGAACAGAACTGGTTATAACTGTTCCGGAAAAAGAACGTAAATATCTAACATTTTATTCTTGAGGGCAAAGGGTTAAAATCTTTCCAAATAAGTCTGTATATTTTTATTTTTATTAACAGATTTGTTCCCTAATACTGTTATGGTACTTTTACTATTACTGTTACTGATGCTTTATATTGTTATGTTCTTTTAAATAAAATATGTTTATTTTCTGATAATTACAATGGCATAGTTTTAATTTTTTTTGGAAATCAGTTTTTGTTTTTATTTTTTTTACATTTTTATTTTTCTTAGAGCCATTTGAGGGTAATACAAAGACGAGAAAACAATATTTTATTATAATTTTCATAGATTCCAGAATGCCATTGCAACTTGATATTCCTTGAAACAATAGACACAGTATTGAAAATTTCCATAAACTGGCGTATCCCAATTTCATTAGTACACTTAAAAACGTTTTAATTTGCAGCTCTGGTATATTATATATATATATATATATATATATATATATATATATATATATATATATATATATATATATATATTCGATTCTGCGCCCACATTTTTCCGGGGGTATTCCATACCCCCCCCCCCCCCCCCCTCTCGTAGTGATGGCCCTCACCGCCTATTTCCCCTAGATGTCCGCTTACTCTAAATACGGCTGTGTACACCGTTAAAAATTTCAGTTCAACGTTGCACCATATCTTGGTGCTCCGCAGCAACTTACACCATAGTATGGTGCAATCTGGATTGAACCAAAAATCCTTGTTCGAGAATAACGTCGCTTTTACCAAAAAATGGTGTAATCTCCTAAACTGCAACCAAAACCCTCGCTGAATCTACAAATCCCCTCAATCCTCTTGCATTTGGGGGCCGGTTTTCCAGTGGATAAAGGCGTTCAGCTGTTAATCAGAGGATTGCTAGTACGACCCCTTGCGGTGGACTTTTAAAAAACATTTAAAAAGTAGTGTTTTTGCTTTCGGAAGATTGCCAGCTTCGCTACAAAAATAATAGAAAATCATTCGGAACATCCAACAAATTATACCGGCGTTTCACCATAATATAGGGTAGAGAAAACGCTAATTTTGGTTCAACGTTTTATCATAAAATGGGGTAGCAAAAATACCGAGTTTTGGTGCAACGTTTCACCACTAAATGTTATTCGTGGTAACATCAGAAAATGGTGAATCTAATCACCAAATAATGGTAAGAGCCCCCGTTGCTCAGTTGGTAAGGCGTTCAGCTACTAATCAGAGGATTGGTGGTTCGAATCCATGAAATAGACTTGACATAGAAAAGTAAAAAAGTAGTGAACTTGCGATCGGAGGGTGGCCAGCTTCGCGACAAAAATACTAGAAAGTCGTCCAGAATATCCAACAAATTATACTGGCGTGTATACGGGATTGGTGCACGATACATCTGATCGGGGTCCAAAGTCCCGACGTCTATTGAAGGCGTTGGGTGCCAGTTCAGATGTTTCCTCGTCATCTGACCATGGTTCTAAAATAACGAAGTGCATGTATGAATGTGTGTGTGAATGTGTATGTGTTCCCGGGACTTTCCTTCGAGATTGACCCCGAACCGTCGCCAATAGCCCACTGTGCAGCTCTAGTGCGACGTTAATTAACAAAAACAAACCACACCAACCAAATAATGGTTGCAGCTAAATGGGTACCAAATTTTGGTGCAAAGTCGTACTAAATGTTAACAGTGTATGTAGTATTGGTAAATAATACACTCTATCGCCTATTGCATTCAAACCCAGATACATTACGCTTTAATATTTACCACTCAAACGAAAAGAAAAAAGGGATTTGGAATTGCTTTTTTGCGTCACGTTGGGGTGCCTACCAAAATATTAAAAAACGAGCAAACCTCTCATTTCACCAACCTTGCTTGTGTAGCATGCGGGCATTATTGTTTTTTTGCTTTCTTTTAATAAATAGCTAATGCTACTGCTAATAGATGGCTATGAATAAATAAAAAACAAAATCGCATTATGTGCATCGTGTTCCGTGCCGAACCATATTGGTAGGCAGCTTCTCCGTTATTAAAGCAAAAAATCCCCTGGAAAATGGCGTTTTGGTTTCCAATTATTCGGGTATCGGTTTTAGAGCGTAATTAGCGTGAAAATCGTTCTCCTAGGCAGGTGGTCGAACAACCGGAATTGTCAAATCACGGAAGGAGAATTAGAATTACGATATTCTTCTAAATTGTTCTTGTAACTTTCATAGAACAAGTATCTGCTTGAATTTGTGTGCAATCGTTAAACGATTTTTCGTATTTTAAAATATGCATTTCATCAAGTTTTTGTTCGGGTTTAAAATCCATCATATACTTTTCTCGGATTTGTTAAGGAAAATTGAGTTACATTATTGACATTGGAAATGCTTTATTATGCCAACAAAAATTATTTGGTAACAGTGTTTTGGCAACATTGTAACAGTGTTCTGGAAAAACCATTGAGCTAGAATATAATATAACTATAAGCACTGGGACTCCCATTGAGTGACAACCTTCGAGCATGGATTCTTGTAGTAGAGGAGTCATGGCGTCACTCTTGCTAACATCAAAGTGAAGCCAACATGTATGGCCTTAGACACGTGGTTAATTACTTTCGTCCATTCATAAATTTTCTCAGTTACACATTTCTCAATTCATCAGCGAATCGCGAGTATTTTTTTATTTATAATTTTGAAGAGATGGCACGTGATATGGGTCTTTCGCTCTGAGATGTGGGCATCACGATTAAGGCTTCATATTCTCTCTACTACAGACCGTTCATGCTTGAACGTGACAACGTACTTTACCGATCCGCGCGGATGCATACAATTCAGAAGGAAGGTTGAGAAAACATTCGTCCTTGGCTATGACGTTTCACGTGACGTCATAAAAATGTTTAAAACTGGTTTATTCGGTGCCTTTTGCCTTCTCTTTCTTGTAAGTAAGAAAGTATGGAGGGAAAAGGCATTAAATATGTAATATTTAATGTATTTTTTAAAGCCAGAAATGCGTTTTTAAATCTAATCAAATCTATGCAAAAGGACTATTTTTCTACCTTCGCTCAAAAAAGTTTAAACTGGTTGGAAACGCTTAGTCTTAGCTCTAGTGCTTATAGTTATTTTATATTCTAACTCAATGAGAAAAGAAAAACATAATGGAATAATATTGTACACTTCAATTTGTTCGGTTAGTCATTTTGGTATTGTACAATATTATTGCGCGTCGTCCTTGTTTAAATTATATACCTACAATACAGTAAGTTTTACCACAATGTATCAGAATACTGATGGTTAAGTCACTAATGATGAAAATGGAATGATTACTGAAAAAGTTACTATTGATGCCAGTGGCGTAGCCAGCATGGGTTACCTTGGGTCAGAACCCCCCCCCCCCCCCCCCTAGCCAGTTTAAAACCAAAATATTTTTTTTGAAAAATAACAAGTGAAAAAAAAACGAAGATTTTTTTCTCTGATTTCTATAGAGAAAACACACGTCGCATTTCCTGGTCTACCCCACATGTATCTCTGCTCCTTTCCCTTCTGTGACATTTGCTTAACACGGGTGTAAAGAGGTCTATTGGTATTCAGTTGGCGACATAAAAGATAATTGTAGGTTGTTTGTGCATGTAAAGGGTTACTTTTCTTAACACTTGAAATGGGGCGGCAGTTGAGCCGGAATTCACAATGCATCAATCCAGAAATTGCTTGATTTGAAGTAAGGTATTTTCCCTGAAAAGACCATAACATCAGAAGAAAACAAATGCATAACATCAGAAGAAAACGTTATAGGTTTCCGACCAAAGTCACAGCATCAAATGTTTTTTTACTGTGATATTCGCCAGTTGGCAGCTCTTTAGCGGTCTTCGTCTATGCCCGTGTCACGAACCAGTGCACTGTCAAAAATTGTTACGATCTTGCACCAAAATTTTATACCCATTCAGCTGCTTCCAACATTTGGTGCTTAGTTTCACTTAGTGAAAATATTTATGAATTTTAGACAATAGCTTTCTGTTGTGCACTATGTAAATATATTTATGTATTGAGGTTGGTTGGTTTGGTTGGTTTGTTAATTAACGTCGCACTAGAGCTGCACAGTGGGCTATTGGCGACGGTTCGGGGTCAATCTCGAAAGAAAGACCCGGGAACACATACACATTCACACACACATTCATACATGCACCTCGTTATTTTAGAACCATGGTCAGATGACGTTTTATTTATTGAGACTATCGTTTTTTATATTATTATGATATTGTCGAATGTATGCTGGTCTTTGGTTTGGTATGGTTAATTAACGTTGCACTAAAGCTGCACAGTGGGCTATTGATCGGTTCGGGGTTTACCTCGAAGTAAAAACCAGTGAACATATACACATTCATACATGTACCTCGTTATTTTAGAACCATGGTCAGATGACGAGGATCACCTGAACTGGCACCCAACGCCTTCAACAGACGTCGGGACTTCGGACCCCGATCAGATTTATCGGGTATTAGTCCTGTATACACGCCGTTAATTTTTTGTGGATGTCCTGGACGACTTTCCTAGTATTTTGTAGCGAAGCTGGCAACCCTTCTTTTCACAAGATCACTATTTTTTTTTTACTTTTCTTTGTCAAGTCCATCGCATCGGATCGAACCAGGAATCCTCGGATTGTAAACTGACGCCTTTAACCACTCGGCCACGGAGGCCTCTAGATGGTATTTGAAACTTTATTTTTCGACCGAAACAATATCGATTAAAACCTGAAGCTAAACGGTTTATTTTTCTGAAATTTTATTTCTTTGTTGTTTCTGTTGATTTGCAATGTTTTTTAAGCGATGTGTGTGATGTTACGCTTCATAAACCCCCTCCTCCCCTGCCAAAATTGACATAATTTGTGGACGACCCCTTACATTTTAACATTTCCCTGTTATTCCGAAGAACATTTTCGAGAGCATCCCAACTAATTTTTACACCGTATATCAAAAGATCTATTCTTCCTTATTTTTCTACGATACGGAAGTGTTTCGGAAATTTAATTACCTTCGGAATTTGTTTCGGGAAAAGCATAAAACTATGCATATCATAAACTACAATTTGATGCGAGGCTTCATCGTTGATGTTATTTAGACAGCATGTAAAAACCGTCATGTTTTGCGATTAACATTATGTGCGAATTGTATAATAAATAACGGCTGTTCCGTGATGAAATATTTAAAAACATCCGTGTTTATGTTATGAGTATTTTTTATTGATGCGATAAAAGTGTATTGTATTCTATTTGGGTAAAAGGTCTTTGAGTCTACCTAGGTTTTTGTATATATAATCGGCAAATTGGCAAATTCTTAAGAATCTATTAAATTAATCTAATCGGTAAACCTTTGCTTTTTGCCAAAGAAAAATCGATCGATGTTATTTAACATCATATTGTTCTTTTCTGACCTGGAAACAATTTGGTTAAAGTAAACAAAGAAATATCAGAGACTGGAGATAATTTTACCACTAGATTAATACCGGCAATCCATCTTTCAAATTTCAAAACCATATTTTCATTTTAATTAAACATGGATTTAACTAGGTAATTAACAAATTATTGATAATTAATAATTGCCACTTAACAACTAATTACTCATTAATGGCTAATTACAAACTATATGAAATGCAATTCATCTTTATTTTTTTAGATTTGAAAATATTTTGGAAATTAATTGAATTATTTGTGGCTCACCCCCCATAATATATATATATATATATAAACAAATTCGTACTCGTGGTATCGAGTGTAATACCGTTTTCTTTACCTTTACTTCTAATGAATCTATGAAACATTACATTGGTAGTGCAATTCAAAAATTATGGGGGTTGAGGGGGCCTCAAATAGTTTAATTTCCAAAATAGTTACTACCAATATAAAAAAATAAACATAAATAGCATTTATACTAGTTTGTAATTAGTCATTAATAAGCAAATATTTGTTAAGTAGCCAGTATTAATTATCAATAATTTGTAAAATACCTAGTTAACTGCATAAATTTCTTAAGAAATATACAAATGTGTTATTATTTAAATTTAGAAATAACATATTCTTAATAAATTGTAAGTGATCGTTTTTAAAGATCTTATTTGGGATATTAGTAGAAAAATTTCACTTGAAATCCTACGGGGAGGAGGGGACCTTGGCCCCTCCCTTTCCTACGCGTATGTGGTGAAAAAAATATACGGTAAATCACGTGATATGTAAATTCAGCCCAAGTTTTAAACGTTGTAAATCGGTTGATGGATTCTACCGCAAAAAATCTTTAGTTTGGTTTAATGATATTGAACAAGAATATTGCAATGTGTGACTCTCAAATTGGGTGTGAAAACCGGCTGCTCTTATGGGATGAGAAATCCCATATGACTACTCCAAGACTCTCTAGCAGTTCTTATACAATATGTATGATATGAGAATCTCAAAAATGCTGTTCTAATGCCGAAACAAACTGTTTGGAAGTTTGCTTAAACCATCGATCTAAAGATATTATTTGCGGGGAAATTCATTGGTACATTTTACATTCGAATTTAACATTACGTCAAATTACATTACGAAATTACAAATAAGAAAATACGGTCGAAAAAGACACGTGGAAAAGAATAATTAGTATTCAACAGATGTCCAAAAAGATAACGTGTCCTTTAAAAAATCAAATCACCGAAGTGATAAAATAACAGAGTCAATTTTAAGTTCATTTGGATCTAGTCTTTAGTGTTTTTCATTAGTTATAGTTTTTGCATATGACCATATAAGTACACTTTTTATTGATATGCGGGGTGGTTATAATTTAAATATCCGCATTCAAAGATCTTAAGAGAAAAATGAAATAGTATTAACAATACCAAATCTTCAGAATATGTATTTCAGAACACAGATAAAACGAATGACGTAACAAAAAAATAGTTCTAAAAATGATCACTAGGAGAAGTAGAGGAGCCTCGAACGCTCCCTAACAAACGCATTTTTCAGCTGTTGAACAACCTGTTAGTTGTTTCTTCTTCAACACAATGAATACATTGAATATTGACAATGACATGTCTTTCCACATCCTGCTTCCCCTCTACTTTCCATGAACATTATTATTACCAAGTTGGGTTAAGGAAAATTACCTTAGGGTATTTACAACCATTGCCAGTGTGTATCGCTCGTTTATATTCCGTAGTATTCTCAATTAAGATGCATCCCGACCAGGCCCGTCGCACCAGGAGGATTAACCCACCTCCCTTAATGATCTGGAAACCCTAAAAGTTGGGAATTTCAATTTTTAAAAATCCCCGAGCTGGGAAAATTTATGCCTGAAAAAAATTAATATGATTGGCAAATGAAAGCTACGGGAGATTGGAAATTACCCAACTGGCATTTAAATTGGACCTCAGGACGAACAATGCTTTGGAAAATGCGTGCAGCAAATCAGTACTTGTGAGAGAAGTGTTTAATATGATCTGATATGTAAAAAAAACCGATTACAAATGTCGATAAGTTGGAACTAGGAATTTTCAGCACTGATGAGCTGGGATTTCAAATAGCTAAGTTGGGAATTTCGAATCGCTAAATTCGGAAATTTCTTGTTTCAATCTCCCCCTAAAAAAATTGTGTGACGGCACTGATCTCGACTGCAAAGAAGTGCAGCGTCCTGGAGTTCATCCATTTTTCTTTCGGTTCCAAGAAATAGCGAAAGGCATGCACCACTTCAACCAGTGTTTAGATCTCCAACCAATGAGAGATCGACAACGAAAGAGGCCCCACACAGGGGGAGCGGTCGCTTTCGAACAACACTGACTGAACAGAGACATTCCCAGCCTGACAAACTGCCACAGTAACAATCTCTCGTGCTCTTCATCTCATTGTTATGCCTTAAATATAACCTTTAAATGTAAATACTTAACTTCCATAATTGCATCATTAAATACTATTTATTCTCTACCTACTGTGGCATTCATAAATTTATTCATTACCACTTAATTTAAACCTTCTGAAATGGAGTCTACTATCGCGTGGCCTACCCAAGCAAACATAGGCCGCCTAAGAAGTGTCATTTAATTATTATTTTAATAGGGACTGTTTGCAGCGCCGCCTCTGGCGGTCGTTTTCGGAACTAATTTTTTCCCGTTTCACCGTGAGCCTCAGTTGCTCAGTTGGTAAAGCGTTCAGCTACTAATCAGAGGATTGGTGGTTCGAATCCGTGAAATGGACTTGACATAGAAAAGTAAAAAAGTAGTGATCTTGCGATCGGAGGGTTGCCAGCTTCGCTACAAAAATACTAGAAAGTCGTCCAGAATATCCAACAAATTATACTGGCGTGTATACGGGACTGGTGCACGATACATCTGATCGGGGTCCAAAGTCCCGACGTCTATTGAAGGCGTTGGGTGCCAGTTCAGGTGTTTCCTCGTCATCTGACCATGGTTCTAAAATAAGGAAGTGCAAGTATGAATGAATGTGTGTGTGAATGTGTATGTGTTCCCAGGTCTTTCCTTCGAGGTAGACCCCGAACAGTCGCCAATAGCCTACTGTGCAGCTCTAGTGCGACGTTAATTAACCAAACCAAACCGGTTCACCGTATTTAGAAATGCGCAACACGCAAATTTGACATTCTTACGGCGTTCCACGGTGCTCTGGACAGGGATACCTCAAATATAACTACTCTTCATTAGCTTCTTTTCCTCCTCCCCCCCCCCCCCCCCCCCCCCCGTCCAAAAAAAACCGATCAGATACAAATGCAGTAAAAGGTATTCCATAATATCATTTTTTGAAAAAAAAAACTGACTCATTCCGTTAAAGAGAGTGCCCACAAGCGAGAATTTGCGTGCGTGCATGACGTCACAGCTGGTTGAAAGCCCTCCCGGTGGCCACAATGGCTTGTCAAAAACACGCGAACCATTTAACGGCGTTAAAAAGCCACCGATGATACGCAAGTGACACAGGATGAAGCATTGGGAGACGACATGCTGGGATTTTATTTTCCCTTTTGTGAGGGCCGTTTATTCGCACAATAGGGCGAAAATGGGGGCCCTCGAGTGTGTCGAAACCTCGGGACATTTGCTGTCATGGAGGTGTTGATGGATGAGCACCGTTATGAAATTCATTTGCATCGGATTTTCAGATTTTGAGGCGTGGGAGATCGTTGATTGATTGAGCTTGATTAACGTCGCACTTGAGCTGCATAAAATGGTTATTCAGGTCGACGGTTAACGTTCAATCCTGAAGAAAACCTCATAAAAACACTGCACATGCTTTAAAAAGTTTGGGAAAGCCTCCGTGGCCGAGTAGATTGGGGCATCAGATGGAAATCCAAGGGGTCCCCGGTTCGAGCCTTTGCGCGGACTAGAATAAAGAATAGTAAAAAGTAGTGATATTGCGATCGGAGGGTTGCCAACTTCGCTACCAAAGTACTAGAATGTCGTCCAGAACATCCACAAAAATTACCGGCGTGTATACGGGACTGGTGCACGATAAATATGACCGGGGTCCAAAGTCCTGACGTCTATTCAAGGCGTTGGGTGTCAGCTCAGGTGTTGTCCTCGTCATCTGACCATGGTTCAAAAATACGAGGCATCGTTCCCGGTCTTTCCTTCAAGATAGGCCCCGAACCATCGCCATTAACCAAACCAAACCTTAAAAAGTTTGGTGGCAAGCAGAACATCTTATTTACCACAAACATTTTACAAAAGTTCCACATATTTACCAACGTAAGGTCATTGAAAGTAGTAGAACTTGGGTACATTGTAAAAAAAGGTACTTAGAAATGAGTACCTGAACCTACTCGTTTTTCTTTGCGTACAAAAGCGATGACGTACTTAAGTTTAAGTAAACATACTTTCTCAAAAATAAGCAGTGTGCTTTAATATTGATAATATCAGTTTCTGTTCAAGCCATATTAAAAAAGCGACATGGCAAAACTTAAAATAGTTGCTCTGAAGATGGTTTCCTACATTATTTGATGTCGATTGCTTAAATGGAAATTGAGTTATTACAACTCCATTATGTTACTTCCCATTCTTTTGACATACCTTTTTAGCATTTTTTCTGTTTATAACTTCCTCAAGTTGCCCTGGTAGTGTAACGTATAAGGCTATGGAATGCGGTGCCTGATAATCTGGGTTTGACCACCGGTAAATCTTGGTTGAAATTGTCGATATTTATTGAAAGGGATTTATGAAGGCAGCCTATGTAAGCAAGCAACTGCTCTTTTTATTCACTGTACTCATTTTTGAGTACGTCTTTTTCAAAATTGAAATTTATGTATTCGGTGCCATGATAAACATCGAATGTGCTCATAAATGAGTACATTTTACTTTGAGTACCTATGTTTAACAGTATAGTGTCTAATACAGGATTAGCAAAAACGATTCATCGCATAAATTTTAAAAACACTTTTTATTTTGAAGAATAAAACCTACAAAGATGGGTGATACTATACAAGATGCAAACTTTACCCAACTTAGGGTAAATCCTCCAGAGGTTGACGATCACCATCAAGTACGGGGCGAGGACCAATATTTTTTTATATAATAATTATTATAAAACCAATGCCAGCAACAATGCAAGAACACTGTTAAAAATAAATGCTCATAAATAAGTCAAATGTACTCAATTTGAGTAAATTAGATGCTTATCATGGCTCCGAATACATAAATTTCAATTTTGAAAAAGACATGTACTAAAAACTGAGTGCCATGAGTAAACACGAATAAAAAGAGCAGGTGCTAACCTACATAGACTACCGTCATAAATCACTTCCAATAAATATCGACAATTACAAACAAGAGTTATTCAAGACATGCTGTTCATCGAACCTTGAAAAAATTATAAACAGAAGACATGTTGAAAAGGTATGCCAAAAGAATGGGAAGTAAGATAATTGAGTTGTATTAAATCAGTTTCCATTTAAGTAATCAACATCAAATAACGTGGAACACCATTTTTTAAACAACTATTTTAAGTTTGTTAGGTCGCTTTGTTAAGATGGTTTGAACAGAAGCGATATTAAATCACATTACTGATTTTGAGAAAGTGCGGTTACTTAAATTTGAGTGCGTCATCACTCATTTACGATGCAATCGTACTCAAAGGAAAACGAGTAGGTTCAGGTACTCATTTTTAAGCACCTTTTTTAAAGAGAGAACTGGAGAAGTTTAGTATTGCCTACTTTTGAAATCACTAGGACACACTGTACACATTGTGCACACATCACTAGGGCACACCAACAAGCGTTGCATAGCAATCCTCCGGGGGTTGACGTCAGCAAAATAGGGGGCGGGGCCCTTAGTTATTATTTTTTTTTTTAATTTTGCTATTTCAACGTTTCCTTTTCCTTTTTATAAATTATAGTTATGTGGTTATCTCCCAAACAATGATATATTTTAATCAGCACAACATCTCTTAAGCCCCTCCTGCAAATTAGCTCAATAAACAGATTTTTTTTAATTACTAAATTTTAAAAAAATGTTAGTTTCAAAGAAAAATTGTGAAGAAAAATAACTATTTATTTAAAAATCAAGTATATGTAATATACAAAATGTTTATGTATGTTCTTATTTATCTCAGTTCAAACAATATATAAAAAAAATGTGGCGAAAATATAAAAATATTTAAAAAAGTCTCAGTGTTTTTTTAAAAAAAAGCTTTAAAATTAGAAAAACCTTATATTTTGAAAAAAAAATTCAAAAAACGATTATGGAATTTTTGTATAAAATATTATTCTCTTATATAAATTAAAATAATATACGTTATAACTTTTATTCAAAAAAGTCAAAAATAAAAAGTTTGGATAGTAAAGTGTCCCCTTAAGGCAAATGTAACTTTTAAATATTTACAACTCTAATTCTTTCAAGATTGCGATTTAAATTAAGCTATATGAACGGAATTTTGCATCGAAAAACTACCGAAATAAAACAAACTTAATTAAAGTATTCAATTAAAGAGAAACATCCTTGAACTCTTCAATACTTCCTTAACAAACCGATGTATAAAAACCTGTCAATCATTATACAGGACAATGCTTTCGAAACATTTTCATTAAGAGAAAAAAAATCACAAAACATTCTAGAGTATCAATTAAAGTAGCTTCTTGTTCCACCCCACAAATATCCTTTAAAAGAAGAAAATTATCCTTATACACTGTTAACAATTTCAGTTCAACTCTGTACCATACTTTGGAACAAAACAGAGGTCTGTAGGAAAATACACTATATTATAATGGAATCTAGGTTGAACCAAAAATCATTTATCGGATAAAAAACGTAGATTTTACCGATAATTGGTTCAAACTCTGTAACTGCAACCTTCGAGCATGAATGGACTGTAGAAGAGCGAATAGGACGTCATAATCGTGAAACCAACATCTCAGACCGAATGGCCTCAAACACGTGACTTCTTTTCAAAATTATGATTTAAAAAATACTCGCGATTGGCTGATTAATTGGGAAATGTGTAACAGTGAAAAATTATCAATGGAATAACGTAATTAACCACGGGTCTGAGGCCATACATGTTGGCCTCACTGATGTTAGCGAGATTATAACATTATGTTTTCTCTACTGTGAAGGATCCATGCTCGAAGACTGCAACCGAAATTTTGGCTGTCGCTACATCAACATGCCGAGGAATCCCCTGCAATAAAGACAACGACAAACAATTGCCTTCGTGGTTCAGTGGATAAAGGCGTTCAGCTATGAATTAGAGGATTCCTAGTTCGAGCCCAATCTGTGGACTTGGCAAGGAAAAATAAAAAAGTTATGATCTAGAGTTGCCAGTTTCGCTGCAAAAATTCTAAGAAAACTCGAATTTTGAGTTTTATGCAATGTTATGAGTTTTGGTGCAACGTTTCACCACTAAATGGTACAACGTCACACCATAAAATGGTGAAATTAAGCACCAAATGTTGGTTGCAGCTAAATGGGTGCCAAATTTTGGTGCAAGATCGTAATAATTTATATATATATAACAATACATAAGTTATACATTATATACTATTCTTCCTACGCTGTTAGTGTAGGATGAATAGTATATAATGTATAACTTTTGTATTCAGAGCCATAATAAGCATCGAATATACTCAAAAATGAGTTCATTTTACTTAATTTTGAGTACCTATTTTTAACAGTGTACAAGCAACGTCACCTAGCTATCTTATTTCTTTTATGTTTTATGGCATATGAAAGTTGTAAAGGGGTAATTCCATGTAAACGTGTCCTAAATGTGAATTTTAAAAATATTTTTTACAAAGTTAAAACTTTTATATTTAATAGAAAAATAATTTAGTTTATTATATTTTGCATTAATAGAAATTTTGCGCATATTTTGTTACAATGGTGCAAATTCAAAATGGTTGATATGTAATCAAATTAAACTTCCTTGCATTCGCATTATTTGTACTGCATGATTCCTCAGATAAGTTACATTTTCGGAATATTTTGAGCATGGGTTTGAGAAACACAAGTAATGTACAATTAAAATCCTTACTTCAAAAAAAATATCTTGGTTTAATTATTGATTTAGAACCAAATGAAATAAGGATTTTTCAATTGTACTGTAAATCACAAAAAAGCACAAAAGTTTTTCTAATTTTTCTAAATTGAGCCGCAATTAAAAAATAATTCTGGGATTTCCTTTTTTATACTAATCTCTATCAGACTGCAACTTTGATTTTTGAAAGAATGAAATTTTTTAGTGAATATTAAATAAATTAAAACTGTCACAGCATAGAGTAAGTCACAACCATATGGTGTGTTTTTAGAACTACAACGGTTACAAAATGTACAGTAACAATGTTTAAAAATAATATCATAAGTTATATTATTTTTAAACATTATTATTACTTATACTTTTCTTATTTTAACTGTCAATGAGGAAAAAAAGCAGCAAAACAAAAGAAAGAGCTCAGAGAAAAGAAAACAAATGAAATATTTCAAGCAGTTAAAGAGAATGAATCCAGAAAGCAAAGGAAAAGGTGTAAGAAAATGGAAATTACAATGAAAGTTGATCAAATGGAGATTTTTAAAGCAAAGAAGAGGTTAGAGATGAAAAAATACAGGCAAAAGAAAATGTCAGCAGCTGCTTTAAATTAACCCAAGCACTTCTAATCAAACTTCAGTAGATTCCTCTAAGAAAGCGTATCAATATTGCAGCTCATTTGGTACAGCTATTGCAAGAGTCAAGAAAAGTCTACCTTAAAGCCCAAATAAATGTAAGGCATAAGAAACTAGCACATCATTTTACACCGGAGATAGTTCAATCATTACTCTATGGCTCAACTTTCAAGTATTACTACACTGGGCAATGAAATAAAGTCTTTGATAAAGAATTTGTATGAAGAGGATAGCATATAATGCTCCTGGCATCAAGGATTTTGTTATTCATTAGAGAACTGAACAAAAAAGAAGAAGACCTCAGAAAAAAATATAACAATCGAGAAGAATTTAAAATTGGCAATTGGGAATAGATTTCATTTGTAGGAAAAAAAAAAGTGAACATTTTTGCTGGGCAATTCATTGCTAAAGAAGGCTGTGCAATAAAAGTGGAGTTTTCGCAATGCACATAAAATCATTTCCTTTGGCCAGAAAAAGAAGGTGCCACATATGTTGTAATTGTTGAAAACATAAAAAAAAATTGTTTGAGCGAAGCTTTGATTCTAAATTCTATTCTAATTTTCCACATTATAAGTTTTCAAATTATGTAATGTGTTAATTCAATTTTATTTAAATAATTTTACCCGTGCTTTGAGTGATTGTAGTGTAAGTCACATTTTAGTTGTAGTAAAAGTCACGCAGATTATTTAAATTAAAATAATTTAAAAACACTTCTAGAAATATATTTTCTACCAGGTTAAACTTAAAACCTTATACAACAAAACTGTCATAACCTATTTTTTATAACAAAGCATGAGGAAGAAAACATAAATTGAAATGAAACCCAAATAATCTTCTCCATTCTTGTAGTGCAAGTCACATTGTCACATTTTTATTTTTAGAAAATAAAGTAAAACAAAACGAATAAAGTTTACATTGTCAAAAAAAATAGAATATAAGTCTAGTATGTCAACTGACATAAAAAGTTTTTTTTAAAACACAGATGACTTTTTATTACTAAGCTTACAATGTGGTATAAATTGTCAAATATAGTGTAAGTCACGCATGGAATTCGCCAAAGATAATTCCTAAACAAACTGTAATATGAGTCAGGTTCACAGTACTTTGTGACAGGATGCAACGCATAAGTTCAACGTGCCCAACTTTTTTTACGGTCCATACGCTTAAAAACAGATCAAAACTGTGTCAAAGGTAGAAGATAATTATAAACTTAATTTATAGTATAATTGAAAACTTAATTTAATTAAAAGAAATAATTATAAAACAAAATTCTGCTGTGTTATTTTTATAGAAATTAATTGAAAGAAATCATTGTAGTAAATGAAAACAACGAGTTTCCCAATTACAAGATCAGGTGCTCTGTGAACACGATTAAATTATCAATGGTTGGTTGATTCAATTAATGCCGTGCTAGAGGAGTGGTTCACGAACTTTAGGTGGTCGCGGACCACCAACTTGAAAGTTAGACATTGTACGGACAGTTTCAAATCAAGGAAACCAATGAATTCTTTTCAAATAAAGGAATTCTTTTCAAATCAAGGGATTATTTTCAAATCAAGGAATTTTTTTCAAATAAAGGAATTCTTTTCAAATCAAGGAAACCAATGAATTCTTTTCAAATAAAGGAAATCAAGGAATTCTTTTTAATTCAAGGAAATCAAGGAATTCTTTTCAAATCAAGGAAATCAAGGAATTCTTTTCAAATCATGGATATCAAAGAATTCTTTTCAAATCAAGGAAACCAATGAATTTTTTTCAAATCAAGGAAACCAATGAATTTTTTTCAAATCAAGGAAATCAAGGAATTCCTTTTAAATCAAGGAATTCTTTTCAAATCAAGGAAACCAATGAATTCTTTTCAAATCAAGGAATTCTTTTCAAATCAATGAATTCTTTTCAAATCAAGGAACTCTTTTCAAATCAAGGAAACCAATGAATTCTTTTCAAATCAAGAAAATCAAGGAATTCTTTTTAAATCAAGGAAATCAAGGAATTCTTTTCAAATCAAGGAAACGAATGAATTCTTTTCAAATCAAGGAAATCAATTAATTCTTTTTAAATCAAGGAAATCAAGGAATTCTTTTCAAATCATGGAAATCAAGGAATTTTTTTCAAATCAAGGAAACCAACGAATTCTTTTCAAATTAAGGAAACCAATGAATTATTTTCAAATCAAGGAAATCAAGGAATTTTTTTTAAATCAAGGAAATCAAGGAATTCTTTTCAAATCAAGGAAATCAAGGAATTCTTTTTAAATCATGGAAATCAAAGAATTCTTTTCAAATCAAGGAAACCAATGAATTCTTTTCAAATCAAGTAAATCAAGGAATTCCTTTTAAATCAAGGAAATCAAGGAATTCCTTTTAAATCAAGGAATTCCTTTTAAATCAAGGAATTCTTTTCAAATCAAGGAAACCAATGAATTCTTTTTAAATCAAGGAATTCTTTTCAAATCAATGAATTCTTTTCAAATCAATAAATTCTTTTCAAATCAAGGAATTCTTTTCAAATCAAGGAAACCAATGAATGCTTTTCAAATCAAGGAAACCAATGAATTCTTTTCAAATCAAGGAAACCAATGAATTCTTTTCAAATCAAGAAAATCAAGGAATTCTTTTTAAATCAAGGAAATCAAGGAATTCTTTTCAAATCAAGGAATTTTTTTCAAATCAAGGAAACCAATGAATTCTTTTCAAATCAAGGAAACCAATGAATTCTTTTCAAATCAAGGAAACCAATGAATTCTTTTCAAATCAAGGAAACCAAAGAATACTTTTCAAATCAAGGAAATCAAGGAATTCTTTTCAAATCAAGAAATAATACAATTTTGTTTTCCCCTTTATATAAAATATAAATACTTTGCCATTTTACAACAATTCTTCTCTTACAATTCTTACTTCGCTACAAAATACTAGAAAAGTCGTCCAGAACATCCGCAAAAATTGACGGAGATTGTATACAGGACTGGTGCACGATATATCTGATCGGGGTCCAAAGTCCCGACGTCTATTGAAGGCGTTGGGTGCCAGTTCAGGTGTTTCCTCGTCATCTGACCATGGTTCTAAAATAACGAGGTGCATGTGTGAATGTGTGTATGAATGTATATGTATTCCTGGGTATTTCCTTCCAGATAGACACCGAACTGTCGCCAATAGCCCACTGTGCAGCTCTAGTGCGACGTTTTTAACCAAACCAAACCAAACTTACAATTCTGAAGTTGACATTCGGCACCCCGAGAGTTCTTCCGTAATTCCGAATGTACACTTTTAAAAATAGGTACTCAAAAATAAGTAAAATTACTCATTTTTGAGTACATTCGATGCTTATCATAGCTCCGAATGCATAAGTTTCAATTTTGAAAAAGACATGAACTCAAAAATGAGTAAAAAGAGCAGACGGTTGGACTGCCTTCATAAATCCCTTTCAATAAATATCAACAATTACAAACAAGACTTAACCGGGAATCGAACCTAGATCCTCAGGCACCGTAGTCGAGAGCCTTATCAGTTAAACTACCAAGACGACTTGAAGGTGTTATAGACAGAATACTTGTTAAAAAGGTGGGTCAAAGTAATGGGAAGTAAGATAATTGATAACTCAGTTTCCATTTAAGCAATCGACATCAAATGAAGTGGAGAACCCTCTTCTGAACCACTATTTTATGTTTATTAGGTCGATTTCTTAAGATGGCTTGAATAGAAGCTGATATTAGCAATATTAAATCACACTGCTCCTGTTTGATAAAGTACTGTTACTTAAATTTGAGTAAGACATCGCTCATTGACGATGCAATTGTACTCAAAGAAAAACGAGTAGATTCAAGTACTCACTTTTTTTTTACAATGCACTTTCAATTAACAGTAAAATAATTTTGGAACCAAATACATATGTAATTAAGATAATGAAGACTATATGTTTCACTAACGTTATTAAAAAAAAATGTAATTTTTTTGTAATATATAAGATAGATTTTGAAATTAATGAAATAATGTGTATTTATTTGATTGCATATCATAATGATGACATTTGAAATTGTATCATTTATTTTGGGGTTACGTTGGGGAGTCATACTACGTAAGGTTGCCATGGCAACGATGCAGCCGATTTCGAACTTCGCTTTTTGGCTGCAATTTTGATTGAATAGAGTTTTTTTTTCTCCTGAATTTGTGCTTTACGGAAACACGTTTGCTATTTATCGGAGATTTTTTTTTACTTAGAGTTGAAATTTCATCTTCATTTCCAATACTAATCTTCATTTAAGAAAATTAATAAAATATATAATTTTAGTTTTAAAATACACTAATAAAATTAGGTGCAGCCCGGCTGTACTTGCTGTAGTGCACGAGCCGCCACTCGAGAAAATTACTATCTGGATGTTCAGAAATTTTTTTTTAAATATTTCTTTACTTTATAGAGCAATTTATTTTGAAATTTGTTTGTAACTTATACACAGATCAATAAAGTTTCAATTTACGCTATTCAAATTCTATTTATCTCTTTTTTTTTCTTTTATTACTTAACCACGAGCGCTTTACATCATTGCCTTTTACGGTCGCCATTTTTCAATTTACACCTTCCCGAATAACCCACTACTGCAGTCAAACACTCTTCTTAAAAGACGATTTAAAATCTTCAAACCCAAAATTAATAATTATTAATCTCAATTCCAACAAGATTCGGTTCACCAAACGCGACACATTTCTCTCTCTGTATCTGGCAACGCCAACGCCATCAAGCGTGTCCCCCTAGTGGCAGATATTTCCTAAACATCGCATCTCAATGTTCCAAGAACAATTTTGGAATTATTTTTCCCGCCATTAAGTGATTTTCCTCGTTCTTATTTTCAGTTTCGCTTTTTCTTTCTCTTTCTCATCGAACACTTAATCTCCATTTTTTGTTGTTTTATTTCTTTTTATCCGGAGTGATAGGTTTTTTGGATGTGTGTGTCACTAGTGGATTACCTTTTGTTTCCGCTTGTTGAAGAAGGAAGTGAAAAGATGGTTTGTTTGGCGGAGCATTCAGTGCTTCATTAGCAGAGAACGAACTGAAACTGATAATGAAGAAGCAGCCAATTAGCAACATCGGAATCGCCCACGTAGCCAAGAATACTGTCAATTTCACTGTGCCTTGGGTACAGATGTAGTCAGGGACCGACTTACAAGATTAGGGGCCCAGGGCTAAAGAACATTAGGGGGTCCTTCGACGTAGCGAAAAATAAAACTGCTAAATTTATGCACAAGCACACAATACAAAATGACGTAATCAGTCAGCTTTAATGCAAATATATATATATATATATATATATATATATATATATATATATATATATATATATATATATATATATATATATATATATATATATATATATATATTTAAACTACTAACTTTCTTCTTTTGAAAATTTGAATTAACGTTAATGGTCAATTCTGCAACAGAGTTTTTTTTCATACGTTTCTAGTTCTGTTATTTCTTCCTTTTTAGCTTTATTTTTAGTTGAGCCAGATTCATATGTTCTACCCATTTTATAGCTAGCAAATCCCTAATGATTGCAATATTAGGAAATTTGGTATAGGAAAAAAGTATCCTTTAAAGACAAATCTACGTGCGATTAGTAAACACAGCTTGTTCATGGTCTTGGACCTTGGTCATTAATTTAATTTTGCTAGTGATCCAAAGCGCATATCTTTGAAATACGCGATGCAAAAGGTGACATACATCATGAACATGTTGAAAAGTGAAATTGATTTAATTGGGTAAAATAATATAAGTTTTGCAAAACAATTAACGGTTGATTTTAAAAATTTTGATTAAAATAAATTTAATTGATTTTTAAAAAATTCGTTAGTAAATTTATTTTTAACTTTTTTACATATATTTAGCATTAAATCATTTTTGGGGGGCCCTTTAAAATGGGGGCCCTGGGCAAGTGCCCCAAATGCCCTCCAGTAAATCAGTCTCTGGATGTAGTATAGGACATTTGGCGCGCGAGTTTTTTTTGTGTGTGTTTTATAGGGGCGATAAATGTATAGTATGGCAACCCCACCTGACATTGTTGGTATCTTCCGATTCTTGTAGCGACTTTTAATCTGGCAACTCTATGCCGTCATAGCGCTGTTTAACGGCAATTTTTCGTCGCCAAAAATAATAACGCGCCAAATGTCCTATACTACATCTGTTCTGTGCCTTGCATTGAAACACTGTTAAAAATAGGTACGCAAAATACTGCTTACATTCGATGCTTATCATAGCTCAGAATACATAAGTTTCATTTTTGAAAAAAACATGTACTCAATTTATTGAAATTATACATAATTTATTGAAATATTATTAAGTGTTGGATCATTAACAGTATTTAAATGAAAATAATTCCTACATTCAATTAATAAAAAAGTGTATGAAAATTTAGTATTTGATATTTTTTCGGCACCTAATTCCGCGATTGAGGACATTTAATCTCACTTAAGATATCAAATCATAGTAAAAAATACTAGTTGTTTCATTTATAATATCGTAATAACTGTCGCTATTTAATAACAAATACTAGTTGTTTCATTATAATATCGTAATAACTGACGTTATATAATAACAAATACTAGTTGTTTCATTTATAATATCGTAATAACTGTCGCTATTTAATAACAAATACTAGTTGTTTCATTATAATATCGTAATAACTGAATTATATAATAACAAATACTAGTTGTTTCATTTATAATATCGTAATAACTGTCGTTATTTAATAACAAATACTAGTTGTTTCATTATAATATCGTAATAACTGTCGTTATTTAATAACAAATACTAGCTCATCCCTAATTGGCATAAATGTAATAACGTTGGTCGTTGAATAGGAAATTAGGCACCGACGCGTTAAGATCTACACTATTAAAAATTTCAGTTGAACGGTGTACCATATCTTGGTGCAAAACAGAAGTCTACACCATATTATGGTGGAATCTAGGTTGAACCAAAAATCCTTTATCAGAAAAAAGGGGAGGTTTCACCGATAATTGGTTCAACCTCTTTAACTGCAACCGAAATTTTCGATGTCGCTACATCAACAAGCACCTCTAAGAAAGACATCGACGAACCGTGGCCCAGAGAATAAAGGCATTCAGCTATGAATCAGAGGATTCCTAGTTCGAGCCCGATCTGTGACAAGTTGGCATTTTGCGATCGGAGGGTTGCCAGCTTCTCTACAAAAATAATACTACTACAATACTAAGAAGTTTTCAGTTTTATGCAACGCTATGAGTTTTGGTGCAACGTTTCTCCGCTAAACCGTCCGTAGTAGCACCATAAAATGGTGAAACTAAGCACCAAATGTTGGTTGTAACTAAAAGGGTACCAAAGTTTGTTGCAAAGTCGTAATAATTTTTAACAGTGTAGAAGCAAAGCATGCTCGGGGCATGAATGGATACCTATGGTGTCAGACGAAACAGCATTTACCTTCCTCCTTCGGTTGGCGAGATTTTTGTTAACGACCGATTCCTATAACCTGCTGCTTAATAAATAAATATTTTTCAGAGAAAAATCACAATAGTAGAAGGAAGTCATTATTGTTGAAAAATTTATTTGGTCGCCAAGGTGGTTTTTAACAATAATGTTTTGAAGGGAAGATCTGCAATGTAAATTTCCAATAGGAATAATGTACAGAAAAATGGAAAAAGTTCTATAAATTTTGAACGGTTACAGATTCCCACATGAAACCTTCGAGCATGAATGGACTGTAGTAGAGCGAATATGACGTCATCATCGTGATGTAAACATCTCGGACCTGATGACACCAGACACGTGACTTCCTTTCAAAATTGATGAATGAAAAAACGTTCGCAATTGACTTGTGTTTTGGAAATAATAGTAAATGCGTTACTTCATGAAGTACAGGATAGTTTTATGAATGAACTAGAAAAAAAGTTATGAATGGATGACGTAATAAACCACGTGTCTGGGGCCATACATGTTGGCCTCAGTTTGATGTTAGCGAGATTATAACCTTATGATTTCTCTACCATGAAGGATCCATGCGCGAAGCATGAAACAAATTACAAATGTTAAGTTGGAAGATTATTGATCATAGACGCAAGTTTCATTGAAATCTGTTCAGTTGTTTTTGAGTTAATATCGCACAAACAGACAAACAAAATTCAATGTGATTTTCTGAAACAATGTATCCCGATTCGTTCAAAAAACTCAAAAAAATGGCTGTTGTTCGAATCCACATACACTCCATTCTTATAAAGGTATTGATTATAAACATTCCTGAAAGACTATTCGACATTAATGGGCCATATTGAGGCCTATTAACTACCTAGAATCTGTGGAAATATACATTCAGATAAAAAAGTTTGAGATAATAAACTTTCACTTGATAAATACTTATCCAGTAAGTCACTTATAAATATATTATCAGTAAATCATTCTTAAAAAAGTTATATTTTGCTTGGGTCCAATCAATACTTCAATATGGTATAATCTCTTGGGGTGGTGACTACATAAATAATATTAGACCTTTAATAAATCAGATTGCTCCGAATGCTAAATTGTGAATCGGATAATTTATCAAACTCCATTTTAACTGTAAGAAAATTATACATATATAACGTACTTCTTTATTTATATAACAACAAAAATGTTTGCAATCATAGAGATCCGATTACTTATTGTTTTAGAAATGTACATACATATAATATACCAAAACCAAAAAAAGACATTTTTCGCAAAAGTTTTGTATATATAGCTCCAAAAATTTTCAATTCATTACCTGAACAAATAGTATCTATAGAAAATAAAAATAAATTTAAAAGAGAGATCAAGAAATATATTCTGAATATTGATGAAGGATTCCTATTAAAATCTGTAATATAATTGTCTATTGTCAAACAACTTTGAAAATTTGATATAATGTATTTGCTGAAATATGAAATGGATGTTCTGTTGGACTTTATTGTCATCTTGTCTTTGTTTTTATTTTGAGTATATCTGTACTTGTGAAATATATATTTTATTATGCATGTAGTTTTTAAAATGTATATATTTTATTGTACATGTAGTTTTTAAAATGTTGTATTGCATATGTTGTTTTATTGTATATGTAGTTTTATTGCGTTGTCTGGACGGGCCTTGGGGCTCCTTGACAACATTGTGTGTCTAATAAATAATAATAATAATAATAATAATAATAATAATAATAAATTAATTTCAGTTTAGGAAAAATAAATAAAAAATTTAATATTAATTTTTCCTGAAATGTAAATAACTGTCTCAAATCTTATGTGCTATGATGTATAATAGATATACATACATCGCTTTCGCATCTGATATGGAGAAAGTAATGACCTAATATGCATCGAAGAATTCGAAGAAAAAAAAATCTTAATAGCGGCAATATCGATGCCAAGTAAAGATCCCTAACTCTTCACCGAAAATAGAGCAAACGAATTGGGTCAATGAATGAGTATCATATACAACGAAACGAGATGCACAATTTTTGACAGTTGAGCTGCAAAAATAATAATAAAAATACGATTTGATTGACCATTTTCATTTTCCACGCATCAAAACTGTCCGCCATATAATTTCTTCCGAAAAATAAAATGGCAGACGATTGAGATAATTCGAATTTCTGTTCTGGGTTTTACTCATGCAGAACCGAAAATTTTTTTTAAACTCGCGAAACATATCCGGTAGTATTTTTTTGACGTAAAATGTCTTTCATTTTGCAAGTAGATTCGCTTTGAAATCATACTACCCACGAGCATTATTTTGGTATCGTTGTGTAGAAGTAAGAACTCATTAATAGATCAATACAAACTTTGATGGTATTATAGTGCACACTCTTAAAAAATAAGAATAAAAATGAGTGATAATTTACTGCTTTTCTGTTGAAGGAAATTACTACATCTCAAGAATAAAAGCATGTAGAACGTTGTATGAACTGTCTTTTAAAAGAACTCGGCGAGTGCTATAAGATACAATACTAATATTGGCAATAGTAAAGAAACTTGACAAAATATAGAGTGTCAAAGGGCTGAATTTGAACAAATGTTCTCTAAAATTTCAAACTTGTCAAAATATTTTGAAAAATAATGATAAATGCATTTCGCAAACTGTTTTCAAAGATAAGAAAGAGGAATAAGGGATCCAAAAAGGCCCCATATAGCAGCAGCTAATCGAATTTGTAGGGTGTGGCAGCGTCAACAAGTTGAACACCTGTCTTGTAAATTTGTCTACCACTGATGAGTACAAGTAAATGAGAAATTTAGGACTCGAGATTTAACGTTTACGATTTACCATAAGTAATCAAGGAAAAAGCATCAGAACCTTTTAAATAACCTTTGGAAAATACCTTGAAAACATCTTTAATGCTATACATATTTATTAGTATAACATTAAAGATTTTCTAACATCATCGCGTCAGACGTCTATTGAAGGCGTTGGGTGCCCGTTCAGGCTTTTCCTCGTCATATGACCATGGTTCTAAATTAACGGGGTGCATGTGTGGGTGTGAATGTGTATGTGTGCCCGGGTCTTTCCTTCGAGATAGACCCCGAACCGTCGCCAATTGCCCACTGTGCAGCTCTAGTGCGACGTTAATTAACCAAAACCAAAAAAGTCATCGCGTCAGTTGAAGGATAAACATTGTATTTCGATCAATTTACAATTAGTCGCTTATGAACATTATAACCTGACATCGAGATTAAAATAAGCTTGGGTAAATACAAGTTGGTTGATGAATAGTAAACCATGTGGTCCCTAATAACCAATAATATTTCCGCATGACGTCAAATCTAAAAATGACGCAATGTGTAATCTTGATACCAGATCGTTAATAAGATCCATTGGCAACCAATAGATATTTCGCTTACTTAATGATTTTTTTTTCTTGTCACATACATATTATCTTTATTTTTTGCGTTTAAAAGTATTACTCAGATACGAGCATAAAAGAATAAACTTTCATGTAAGGAAAAAATTCGAATAAACTTTTGATAGACCTGAATATTTATATAGCAACACAGAATTGGAATAATTCATTGTTTAATTTTATATATACCGTAGTTTCATTACTAAAGATTTGTTTAAAGTATATCCATTGCAAAAGCTTTAAAACAATTCCATAAAGGAAAGTTTTGTTTCCCATACACTCCTATTCTTCTAATCCGTACGCATGAACCGAAGCAAATGTTCGAAAGTGTTGTTATAGCAAAGTTCAAACGGTTAAATCGCCATTTTGTTTTGAATTCACTGACGCTAATAGAAAATGAATCATAATAGTTTATAAAAAATATTTGTGATCAGAGAAGGAAATGATCTAATGTTTTATAAATATCGGAAAATATCAGCTTTTTTAAAGAAAAATTGTGATTTTGCAATGAAAACTTTGTGTGTGTAGTGAGAAAACCTCTCTATATACATCCAAAGTACACAGATACAAATTTCAGTTCAACGTTGTACCATATCTTGGTGCTCTGCGGAAACTTACACCAGATTATGGCGCAATCTGGGTTAAACCAAAAATCCTTGATCGAGAATAGCGCAGCTTTTTACAAAAAAATGGTGCAATCTCCTAAACTGCAACCGAAACCATCGCAGAATCAACAAACCAGGGAATCCCCACAATTATCTCGCATTAGGAGTTGTTGACCAGTGGGTTCAGCTGGTAAGCAGAGGATTGCTAGTTCGAGCCGGTGCGCTGGAATTGACAAAAAAAAGTAAAAAATTAATGATCGTGAGATCGGAGGGTTGCTAGCTTCGCTACAAAAGTATGAAATCGTCCAGAACATCCAACAAATTATTCCTGCGTTTCACCATAATATGGGGAAGTGAAAATATGAGTTTTGGTGCAACGTTTCACCAGTAAATGGTATCCGTGGTAGCACCATAAAATGGTGAAACTAAGCACAAAATAATGGTTGCAGCTGAATGGGTATCAAATTTTGGTGCAAGGTCGTACTAAATTGTTAACAGTGTACGTCTATGAAAGGCGATGATGGGTCTCCAGTTTTTCCTGCTGTAAAATGCACATAATTTCAAAATTCATAACAAAATATTCATAAATAAAATCGCTACAAAAATAATAGAAAGTCGTCTAGAACATCCAACAAATTATACAGACATGTATACAGAACTGGCTCACGATAA
This sequence comes from Troglohyphantes excavatus, assembly GCA_963932185.1. Lineage (NCBI taxonomy): Eukaryota > Metazoa > Arthropoda > Arachnida > Araneae > Linyphiidae > Troglohyphantes > Troglohyphantes excavatus. The sequence continues at coordinate 16,049,329 of OZ010671.1, forward strand.
ATCTAATCGGGGTTCAATGTCCTGAGGCCTATTGAGGTTACGTCGGATGCCAGCTCAGGTGTTGTCCTCGTCATCTGACCATGGTTCGAAAATGTGAGGCATCGTTCCCGGGTCTTTCCTTCGAGATAGGTAGCCTATCTCGAAGGAAAGCGCTATTTGCGAGCCGACGCCAATAGCGCACTGTGCAGCTCTAGTTCGACGTTTATTAATCATACCAACAGTGGCGGCCCGTGGTCTAAAATGTTAGTGCAGCCGAAATAATGTGAATCCCCCCCCCCACCCCCCTCCCTACTTTCCAAAAACCTTACATGAACGGAAATTCTTTATTATTCACTACTCAAATCAAGTTTCCTTTCAATTTTTAAGAAATGATAACATGCGAAAAAAATAAAAAACACTTACTTATTTTTTGAAAATTAAAGCAATCCTGCTTTCTTTTAAACATGCGAATCGGTCAATTTTAATATTAACTTACATAACGAAACAACAGCAGGACCATGTCCTGAAACAACAGCACACAGTAAATGTATCACGAAAACCATTTCCGTTTGGATATAATCTCGTAAGTTCTCGTTTCACCCATTAGCCAATCAGCATATCGAACCTCAAGTGCAGCTAAAACAAGAAAACTAATTTCGGCTGTACCTTCTCACAAACGGCAGTGCATTAGCATGGGGAGAATCTCCATACTACGTAGCGGTTGCCATGGCAACGATGCAGCCGATTTCGAATTTCGCTTTTTGGCTGCAGTTTGATTGAATGGAGTTTTTTCCCCTCCTGAATTGTGCATTACGGTAACATGCGTGCTATTTATCGGAGATTTTGTTTACTACCGTAGAAATTTCATTTTCAATTCTAATCTTCATTTAAGAAAATTAGTAAAATATCTGATTTTAGTTTTAAAATACACTAATGAATTTAGGTGCAGCCCGGCTGTACTTGCTGTAGTGGGCGAGCCGCCACTGCATACCAAACCAATCGAATAAGCCCTGTTGAAGTTTGGTTTGATTAATTAACGTCGCACTAGAGCTGCAAAGTGGGCTATTCCCTGTTGAAGTGTATTGTTCTTCTATTTAATTAGGCCTCCGTGGCCGACTGGATTAAGGCGTCAGCTGGGAATCCGAGGGTTCCCGGTTCGAACCTGTGCGACGGACTAGACTAAGAATAGTAAAAGAAAAAAGTAGTGATATTGCGATTGGAGGGTTGCCAACTTCGCTACCAAAATAGTAGAATGTCGTCCAGAACATCCACAAAAAATTAACGGCGTGTATATGGGACTGGTGCACGATACATCTGATCGGGGTCCAAAGTCCCGACGTCTATTGAAGGCGTTGGGTGCCAGCTCAGGTGTTGTCCTCGTCATCTGACCATGGTTCAAAAATAAGAGGCATCGTTCCCGGGTGTTTCCTTCGAGATAGGCCTCGAACCGTCGCCAATAGCCCACTGTGCAGCTCTAGTGCGACGTTAATTAACCAAACCAAACTTCGATTTAATTGTAGAATTCATTGAACTATAAATTAACTAAACCCAACTAACCAAAACGAGGGTAGTTTAAAAAAATAAAAAAAAAACAGACAATCACTTAATCCATTTTCTCTTTAAAATCCTCTCAGATCAAACGAATTAAGTGAAGTGAAACCACGAAATTTGTTTCTTTTCTGGATTATCGAATCTCCTCTGACACCATTTTGTTTTTTCAGACACAGTAAAAGAGAATGTCACATTCGCAAGCAAAAAAAACCAGACACCTCGATGAAGGCACAGAAATCAAACGATCACAGTTGTCGCCTCGGAGCAACGACCTAATGGGGATCATTTACAAGAGCTAGGAAATGTTTTAAGTAGAGAAGTTGTTTATTATGCAAATTCTCATCCATTCTTTAATACGATTTCGTCAAACTGAGAAGGGTTCAAGGGATAAATGCACAATTGACTCGGTTTGGTTTGGTTTGGTTAATTAACGTCGCACTACACCTGCACAATGGGCTATTGGCGACGGTCCGGGGTCCAATTGACTCGGGCAAACGTCGAGTAGGATTTGTGATTGAAAGGTAATGGATTGATGCTAAAACAGCTAAGAAATGGAAACAGATACTAGTTTAAAAGTTGGTTTGGTTTGGTTAATTAACGTCGCACTAGAGCTGCACAGTGGGCTATTGGCGACGGTTCGGGGTCAATCTCAAAGGAAAGACCCGGGAACACATACACATTCACATTCATACATGCACCTCTTTATTTTAGAACCATGGTCAGATAACGAGGAAACACCTGAACTGGCACCCAACGCCTTCAATAGACCTTCGGGACTTTGGACCCCGATCAGATATATCGTGCACCAGTCCCGTATACACGCCAGTATAATTTGTTGGATATTCTGGACGACTTTCTAGTATTTTTGTAGCGAAGCTGGCAACCCTCCGATCGCAAGATCACTACTTTTTTACTTTTCTATGTCAAGTCCATTGCACGGATTCGAACCACCAATCCTCTGATTAGTAGCTGAACGCCTTACCAACTGAGCAACTCTCGGAAGAGTTAAAGGGATAAATGCACAATTGACTCGGTTTGGTTTGGTTTGGTTAATTAACGTCGCACTAGACCTGCACAATGGGCAATTGGCGACGGTTCGGGGTCCAATTGACTCGGGCAAACGTCGAGTAGGATTTGTGATTGAAAGGTAATTGATTGATGTTAAAACAGCTAAGAAATGGAAACAGATACTAGTTTAAAAGTTGGATAAATAGTTGTTGTTTTTTCGGTTTTCTACTATAAACATTATCACCATTGTTTTAAACTAATTAAGTTTTTGGAAATTGAAATGATTGTTTTGGGCTTTTTGCTCTCTTGATTATTGTTGTTATATTTATACTTTTTAAAATAGCTACTTTAAAATTGTCCTTTTTAATTAGCGTTAAAAGTAATGTAATTAAACCACACAGATCGTTTTAGTTAATTAAAATGATAATCACGTGACCTTTGAAGCTTTGGTTTGGTTAATTAACGTCGCACTAGAGTTTACAGTGGGCTATTGGCGACGGTTCGGGGACTATCTCGAAGGAAAGGCCCCTCGTATTTTCGATGCCTCGAATTTTTGAACCATGGTCAGATGACGAGGACAACACCTGAGCTGGCACCCAACGCCTTCAATAGACGTCGGGACTTTGGACCCAGATAATATTTATCGTGCACCAGTCCCGTATACACGCTGTTAATTTTTTGTGGATGTTCTGGACGACATTCTAGTATTTTGGTAGCGAAGTTGGCAACCCTCCGATCGCAATATCACTACTTTTTACTATTCTTTAGTCTAGTCCATCGCAAGGTTTGAACCGGGGACCCTTGGATTCCCAACTGACGCCTTAATCCACTCGGCCACGGAAGCCTCCCCTTTGAAAGCAACAGGTAACTTATAAAAACTTTAATTAAGCGGCTTTGCCTCCAAGTGGTTTAAGTTCACATTGCAAAAAAAGTGCTTACAAATGAGTACATGAACGTACAGCCGCGGAAAAAAAAAACGAACCACCAATGATTATTTCGTTAGTTTTTATAGTAGAGCTAAACTTAATATGCCATTTTGTAGGGAATAAAGTCTGCCACACATTGATATACAAAAAATTTGCATAGGGGACTATCTTCATATTAAAATCCGCACAATCTTTAAAATTTCCAATAGCAACACCCAATTTTGATTCAATATTTAGAATCTATGACAAAATTTATCGTTGAATATCAATTTGCAAGTCATTTGGTTAAGTAGTTTTTTAATTATGAATATCGAAAGTTTAGAACTCGTAATGTTAAATGAATTTCTTAAACTTTTAATCGTATCTTTCGAAATAATAATTTTATTAAGCTGATATTTTTATCTGTGTTACTTCTAAACAACCCAAATAAAATACACTAACTTTCATTACTTATATGTATATTTTTTAATTTTATTTAAATTAGGATATTAATATTCATAAAATTTATGAATAGCAACCATGCTATATTTTGATAGTGATGAATTCAGAAAAACGTTTTATATGCATATCTAAAATTTCATGATTTTTCTCTTTATAGTTTTTTGGCTACATAGTAATGTGCATCAAATGATCATTTATGGGGTCATACACAAATTTAAAATCTGCAGAACTTAACAGAAATCTACTAATTTTGATAATTAAAAGCGCTGTGATCGCGTTGGCATAAAATTCTAAATTCTTATATAAAGGCGAGGGGTATACGGGAGTGAGGGAATGAATGACCACCGAAAAGAAGAAACACGGCTAACACCAAAACATTTTCTACCAGCGTACTTCATTTCGAAGTCGCACTAATACTTTGTCCAATGTGGAAGTAGCCCCTCAAATAAGATAGATACATATCGTCTAATATCTCTGCATATAAATGTTGGAAATTAACGAAAATTTATATTTAGATTATTTTGAGGACGGGGAACATTTCTGCGCTATCAAAAGTAGGTGTTGCTATTGAAAATTTTGAAGTTGGTGCGGATTCGAGTATGAAGATAGTCCCCTATGCAAATTTTTTGTATATCAATGTATAGTAGACTTTATTCCCTACAAAATGGTATATTAAGTTTAGCTCTACTATAAAAACTAACGAAATAATCATCGGTGGTTCGTTTTTTTTTTCCGCGGCTGTACTTGTTTTTCTTTGAGTACAATTGCATCGTAAATCAGCGATGACGTACTCGAATTTAAGTAATCGTACTTTCGCAAAAATGAGCAGTGTGATTTATTATTCAGCTTTTGTTCAAGCCATCTTAACCCTTTGCACTCCAAGGAACTCTTTGAGTTTTCCGTTCTTTCTACGGAACAGTTATTCATCCTTATGTTCTTTTCCCTAGAATTTGTTATGCTTATAGAAAAAAGAAACCTAATCTGTTTTGGATCTGCAAGAGAACAAATTGAAAAAAAAAAAGAAGATCGATGTGTTTTACATAGAAGACACTTTTCGAGTTTATTTTAAAGAACAGGGAACCAAAAGAACGAGTCGTTATGTTGTCGCCTGAGGAGCGCCAACGGAGTGCAAAGGGTTAACAAAGCGACCTGACCATCAGAAAATGGTTTTCTGCATTAATTGATGTCAATTGCTTAATTGAAAACTGAGTTATTACAATTCAATCACTTCAATCTTAATTCCCATTCTTTTTCCACACCTATTTAACAATACTTCTATTTATAATTTTTTCACGTCACCCTTGAAATACAATAAGACACTTGACTGCTGTGCCTGCAAATGTGGGTTCAATTTCCGGTAAGTCTTGGTTGTAATTGTCGATATTTGTTTAATTGTTTTGTGAAGGTAGCCTAAAGCCAGCATTCTGCTCTTTTTATTCATTTTTACCCATTGTAATCATGTTTAAGTACATGTTTTTTTCAAAATTGAAAGATATGTATTCGGAGCCATGAAAAGCACCGAATGTAATCAAAAATGAGTAAATTTTACTTATTTTTGAATACCTATTTTTAACAGTGAGGAAACGGATTTTTTAGATAAGGACGTTTAAAGTTTTCAACTCGAATTGTCTATAATGTTAAGTGGTATGCATTCAAGTCATTATTGGGAAACTTATTGATCTTAGAGTCACGCTGCATAACGAATGATACACTGTTAAAAATAGGTATTCGAAAATAAGTAATAGGTACTCATTTTAAGTACATTCGATGCTTAAACTTAAAATGGCTCTGAATGCATAAATATCAATTTTTAAAAAGACATGTAATCAAAAATTAATACAATGAGTAAAAAAGAATAGATGGCTTCCTACATAGGCTGCCTTCATAAATAACTCTCAATAAATATCCATAATTACAGCCAAGTCTTATCGGGAATCGAACCCTGATCCTCACGCACCGCAGTCCAGAACCCTTAACCTTATGCAGGCCCGTCGCACCGGGAGGGAGTCCGCCCCCAATAATCTGGAAACCCTGAAAGTTGGGAATTTCAACTTCTAAAAACCCCGAGTTCGGAAAATTTTATGTGTAAAGAAAATTAATATTATTAACAAATGAAGGCTAGGGAAGATTAGAAATTGCCCAACTTGTAAGATTACATTTAAATTAGACCTCAGAACGGACACTGCACTGGAATACGGGTGCAACAAATCCATGCTTGTGAGAGAACTGTTTAATATTACTAAAATATATATAAAAAAAAGATGGAAAATGTCGGTAAGTTGGAACTGGGAATTTTCAGTACTGTTGAGTTGGGAATTTCGAATAGTTGAGTTGAGTATTTTGAATCGTTAAGTTGGGAAACGTCTTGTTTCAACCCCCCAAAAATATTTTTTGTGTAACGGCACTGACCTTATACCAGGGCGACTTGGAAAAGTTATAAACAGAAGAAATGTTAAAATGCTCTGCCAAAAGAGAGGGGAAGTAAGATAATTGAGTTGTAATAACTCAGTTTCCATTTAAGCAATCGACATCAAATAATGTGGAAAACCATCTTCTGAACAATTATTTTAAGTGTGTCATGCCGCTTTGTTAATATGGTTGGAACAAAAGCTGATATTAGCAATATTAAATCACGCTGCTCGTTTTTGAGAAAGTACGGTTACTGAAATTTGAGTATGTCATCTCTCATTTACGATGCAATTGTTCTCAAAGAAGAACAAGTAACTTCATTACTCATTTTTAAGTACCTTTTTTTTACAATGTATGTATTTTACATGTACAGCAACTTCGACGATCAGTTGAGCAGTTTAATTAATCTTATGACGTATGATAAAATCACCATACCGATGCGTGTGAAACTCCTTTCGTTGGCGAGGTTTCCATTGGCGATCAATTTATCATATATATTATTTCTTTAGTATAGATCCCTTTTACTCTTCTTACACGCCACGAATCTTAATAAGTGAGGTATTAAAAGAAAGAGACTTTCCGAAGCAGTGACGAATCGAATTTTTAGAAAGCTACAACCCCAGAAAGTTGCAAAAAAAATTGAAAAATTTAATTTTTAAATAAGTTATACACGTAAATCTTGTGACTGGAAACCGTTTAATCAGTTCAATATTATATATTTTTTATTACATCGTCACGGAAATTACTTCGGGAAATTTGAAATATCTCGCGTAACAATTTTAAATTTATCTATTTAATATGTAAAACTGAAAATTAAGAAATTAGAAAAGCTACGCAACTAAAAAGAACCTAAAGATTCTAAATTCAAAGAATACTCTGTTTGAAAAATTAACAGTCTGAACGTGACCATTTTCAAATCTGTACGGAGGCCCCCGTGGCCGAGTGGATTAAGGCGTCAGCCGGGAATCCGAGGGTTCCCGGTTCGAACCTGTACGACGGACTAGACTAAGAATAGTAAAAAAAAAGTAGTGATATTGCAATCGGAGGGTTGCCAACTTTGCTACCAAAATACTAGAATGTCGTCCAGAACATCCACAAAAAATTAACGGCGTGTATACGGGACTGGTGCATGATAAATCTGATCGGGGTGCAAAATCCCGACGTCAATAGAAGGCGTTAGGTGCCAGCTCAGGTGTTGTCCTCTTCATCTGACCATGGTTAAAAAATACGAGGCATCGTTCCTGGGTCTTTCCTTCGAGATAGGCTCCGAACCGTCGCCAATAGCCCACTGTGCAGCTCTAGTGCGACATTAATTTACCAAACCAAATCTGTTCGATATTCAAATCGAATGTGAAATTGTTCACTTGAGAATTTCCGCTAGAGCACGCTAGTATTTCTATAATCTACTGAAGTAATGTTTCACGTAAAACCCTTCAGGTCGTGTTTCAACACAGCCACACCGACTTATTTCGAAAAATCAGGTGAATAATTTTTGACACAAGAAAAATGCATATTTTTTTCTAATGTTATTCCGTATTTTATTTAAAAAACTGGTGTCTGGCTAGGCCATTTAACTGTATTGGCATTATTTTTACTCAACTACTTCGCTTACGTTTAGTAGCAACAAACAAAGTAGTTAAAACACAGCGAAAATAATTGTTAATTATGTGTAGTTAAATAACCAAACGATGACCATGGCCCTACAATTTGTGGCGCACCCTGAATACATCTGGAATTTCTATAATTCTACTAACTCAGAAAAACGCATGGAAAGTTTTGATCTTTTAATGCGACGAAATTGAACTGGCGTCACGTAAACAGCCAATCAGAGCCACAATCGTGAATGGAAACAATAACCAATCATTAATTGTGGTCAATTGCTGACCCTAATGAATCTCGATATCTGTCACGCTAATTTGAAATTTCCAGTTCCGATGGGATCCAGACAGCGTGTTTACTTGGAAAATTATTAGTCGATACTATAGATTAATTGATTAAAGCATTATCCGTCAGCGACAGGGGTGTGCGTAATCGGAGTAAATCAATGGCTGCCAGGGCTGCCGAATAAAAATTTCCAAGTTCGCCAAACTGAAGGGAATAAACGCCAAATTACGCAATAAAAAAATGTACATTTGAAGCTTTGGTTTGGTTAATTAACGTCGCACTAGAGCTGCACAGTGGGCTATTGGCGACGGTACGGGGTTTATCTCGAAGGAAAGACCCGGGAACACATACACACTTTCCAAATTACATTCATATATGCACCTCGCTATTTTAGAACCATGGTCAGATGACGAGGTAACACCTGAAATAGCACCCAACGCCTTCAATAGACGTCGGGACTTTGGACCCCGATCAGATGTATCGTGCACCAGTCCCGCATACACGCCGTTAATTTTTGCGGATGTTCTGGACGACTTTTCTAGTATTTTGTAGCGAAGCTGGCAACCCTCCGATCACAAGATCACTACTTTTTTTTTACTTTTCTTTATCAAGTCCATCGCCTAGGATCGAACCAGGAATCCTCGGATTCCCAGCTGACGCCTTTAACCGCTCGGCCACAGAGGCCTCTCATACATTTCGAAAGGTTGAGAAAACATTCTACATGAGATATGCGGGAGTCTCATGTGACGTCACAAAAAGGCTTAAAACTGT